>SSNQ01034321.1:199199-212791 GCA_006942095.1 Nothobranchius kuhntae | reverse complement strand
TTGAGAGTCAGTCTCAGGCAGACTGACCAATGAAGAGAGGGCCTCAAGTTAAGACCCTCTCCTCATTGGTCAGTCCACACGAGGTGGGTCAAAGGTTACTCTGGGCGGGTTACGTGTTGTCAGGCATTCAAGTATTGAGTATATTTACTGCATATTACAGTAAAATATTCTGTATGTGACCACATTATGGTGATCCTCGGGTCGTGATGATGGAGCCCTTGAATATTGCTGCCCAGGGTACAACAAAGTGTTAATCTGGCCCTGGTTCCGCCGTCACATTCCCGCAGAAACTGGTTGATCACACCGGGGCCAGACTACTAGCATGTGGTTTTACAACCACAATGTCCTCGGAAGCAAAAACGCTTTTAAAAGGGAGGGAGGAGTCCTAACTGTTGCTGCAGGCGTGTTGTGTGAGAGTGCAGTTATATACTGGTTAATATATTTTTGGGTTCAGTTGCTTTCATGTGGCCTAATGTGAGTCTATTTGGGATCATTGGAATGATCAGCAGCATTTCTTGATGTGACTTTATGGCAGTTGCCCAGGGCATCATCACAAGGAGGATGGCATTCATTTACTTTTGTTTTATTTGGTATTTTTTCAGTCATTTTTGGAAATAGTGATCAATTTTGATTAATTCACAGCCAGTGTTTAATTACATTTAAAAATTAGTTGTTTGAAATCCCCAGTTATAATAAATGTCAACAGATGAGATCAAACAAAACAGATGAGAATTGCCCTTAAGCTGTTTAACTTGGACCAAGCATTTTAGGTCACAGATAGATGTAGCTTAGGGTCTCTGTCTATACACCTTATAAGACAATTTAGGTGATGGCATGTTGTTTTTCTGCTATTGAACTGTTTTCTAATAATGTTGTGTTAAATAAAGTGAAGGAAGGAGAGAAATAACGTTTCCCTAGCAGTTTTTAAAAATTTCCCCATGTAATCCGATTCATCGATTAATCGTGTCGAGACCCCATCCGATTCATCGATTATCCAAATAATCGTTTGTTGCAGCCCTAATCTCCACTACATGTTTTTACCTGTTTAAAGCAATAAGTTATACACATGTAATATTTATATATTTGATACAATTCAGATCACCTTCAAAACTCAGCCACACACCCAGGGCCGTTTCAAGGCATTTTGGCGGCCAGGGTTCCCCCAGAAGCCTCTGTGTAACTCCTACCCTGTCCAGGAGTGTTAGTTATGCAGTTTTTACAAAAACACCTCAGACGTTACTGACATGTTCTAATATTTTCAGACGAAAAATAAAATTGTCTGCCATGCTGTCTCATCTGTTTCTTTTCTAAACTCACAAAAATATATGCAAAATATTTACATATGAATTGTTTTAGAGCCTTTTTGTTGTCAGAATCTGATATTAATTTTAGCTCTTCACCTGGGACAAAAAAGGGTCCTAACGTGGTTTGTGTGGTTTTGCCATAGTGTGACGTAGGGCTGAGCAATAAATCGAAAATTTATCGTTATCAAAATTTCTGATTCTTATCGAGATAATTTTTCCCATGTCAATAAATTTGATAATAAAAAAATGAAAAGATGTGTGTAGGTTAGCAATGTTCATGTCCCTTTAAGAAGCTTTACCACCTTTAGTCAAGTAAAAATGTGACTCAACGTGATACATGTGTGACAGCCCCATCTAGTGGACAACTTTTGTTTATGTGCATACCTGTAGTTATCGTCCATTTATTGTTATCGAGGTTAAATCCTCAATATATCGTGATATTAATTTTAGGCCATACCGCCCAGCCCTAATGTGACGTCATCGGTAGGCACAGATCTCCTGTCCTCTTTTTTGGAAATGGAAATATGGTCACCCTAGCAGAACTCCTTCAGGCTTGTGGTATTTGTGAAGATAAAACATCATGTTGCAGTGCAAACAGAGGCAGTGGAAGAGTCGTGTTGCTGTTAGCTAATCAGAGGCCAGATATATCATGAATAACAATGAGTAAAGCCTGGGGCACACCAGAAGCAGACGCGATGACAGCCGTCATTTTAAATAGAAGCCATTATAGTTAATGAGATTGGGCACACGAGGAGCGACGCATCCCAGAAGCGCTGCATCGAGCCGCTGAAGTTAGGCGCCAGTTCTATCTCAAGCGTCATTTGAGTGTCATTTCGATGCGAAACGGCTTTATGGCACAAACCCAGCCCCAGTTTTGATAACTTTAAAGTACCATTGGCCTTAAAATATTTAAATAAATAGCATACTTACCCCTTTTTAATTAATTTGAATCTCACAAAACACGATGGCAAGTCTGATCATGTATAAACAATAAAGCCACTTCCCGCTTCTTGTTCTCAAGTCCCATGTGATGTTGTGACTATCGCGTGACTTTCCAAAAATCGCTCAGTGGCGCATCCTGTGTGATCAATTGACTTCTCAAAATCTCGGGCGCGACGCAGCACATCCTCCTCCGGTGTGCCCCAGGCTTAAGACTCCAAATCCTGCCATTTTCTGCTCCCTTTTGCTAATTTCTACTTCCTGAAACAGGAGCACCAGAGCTTTTTTCAACTCACATTAATTTATACTAGAGACCGCCATAAATGGATTGAAAACACGAGTGAACGAGAGCTTTTATGGGTATTTGTGCTGAATTTGCACTGTTGGCATTTTGTTGTGTAAATAAGCCAAATGATAGACTAAGGCGTAGCCATGACGATCTCTCTGAATTCAAAAACCTGAGGCCTGGAGGTCAGGGAAGGCATGACAGAGATTCAGACTTTTTTTTTTCCTTCATCTAGATACAGAGAAACCTAATCCTTCTCCAAGAGCCGGACAAGCTCTGGGTCAAGAGGAAGCATCACCGCCTGAAGCTACACCTTAAAAGACAAACACACACCAACCGGTCCCAAAAGAAGGATTTACAGTCGACACTGGTGAGCGGTCACATAATTTAAACTCTTTCTTCTTGCTCAGTGGCCTGATTATTGTCTGTTTTTGTTTGACGGATGAGTCACATCCAATCATTTTCTAAGCACAGACCCCCAGGTCAATGAACACACCATTAACTCACCTCCTCTCATGCCTCTAATGACTCATTGGACTTCTCCTCACTCACTGAGTACTTATTGACAAATCAAGGACAAAGGTAAGTTGTCTCTCCCACAGCTGTAAAAACATCCAGGCTCTGAAACTTCCTCCCTTACGGCATTTAGAAGAAAAGCCTTTTTCAAACTTTTAGACTCTCTTAATTGACTTTTTAGGGAGAAAGACAAAATCTTTAACCTTAAAATAATCAAAGTGAGGGATAAGAAGTACACAGACTTGATCAAAACACAGACTCCTTCTTTTTATAAATCATTTGTCTTAGTTTCATGTCTGTTAGGGTTCTCTCTCCCATTTTACTATATAAAAAGAACATATTTTAAATGGTTTGTCACTTTTACTCTCAAACTGTTAAAAAAATGGTTTTGGCTACTATGAGGCAGAGTTCTTCAAAAAGACACAGATTATGAACATTTCTAAATAATTGAAAGCATGTAACTACACCACTTATGAGGTAATACCTGTTAAAATGTACAGACAGTTTTACATCAACAGTTGCTGTTTTCTCATAACCTTTGTTAAATCAATCTAAGCAAATTCTGTTAAATTTCGGAGCAGTTAAAAACAAAAGTATAAGCAAATTTTTCTCTTGATTGTTTTCTTCGTGCACAGATGAAAACAAAAACTGCTGCAGCTGATCAGTAATAAAACCAGGGAGCCGTCGTCGTTTTTGATTTTTAAAACTGAACCGTGGATTTCTCTGAAGAGTTTATTTTTAAGGGGTAGTATGAATCATTTTGAATCTGTTAAAAGAATTACTATTAATAACTTTCCTGTGTTAGCTCTTTAAACAGCTTCAGTTTGGTGAAATAAAGATTAGCACTGATTTGATAGATACTTATGTTACGTCTATTGTGTGTATTGCTATGTGTATGTACGCATGTTCAAATAAAGACAAAGATGAGCTAACATAGATCCTGGTAAATAGTGTACATGGCTAGAATGTTATTTTATGCAAAGGCTAATTTATAACCTATATAATCTCCAAAATTTTAGATTTCTCATTTCATTCTGAAAGACGTATAAAGTTTAAGTAAGAAGTGCTACATTTGCTAGCTCTGAAGATAATTCCTGCTGTAGACAAGCCTGTCAATTATGTTTGTGAATGAATAGTAGTTTAAAAGTTCTTAAATAGTATTCACACAAAAAAGCTGAAATATTTGAGATTGAGTTGACTTCACACAAATGAATAAATTTTGTAACTGGTCTAAATTTCTGCTCGAAAATAATCTCTCTTTCTAATCTAATCTTTCTTAACAGATAAAATGTTTTGTGTTTGTTATGTTTAACAGAAAATATCCCTTTATCTACAATAAATCAAAAGTAGCACATAAATGAAACTACAGAACTGCCTTAAAGCTGTTGTGGCGAATCTGCAAACAAGTTAGATTTTGAACACAAACATGGTCACAAGTAGGGTTGGGCATCGAGAATCGAGCATCGATTGAAACCAGTTCCAACTGTTCATTTTTCCCGGAATCGCTCAACATTTTTTATTTCGATTCCTAGAATGCCGACAGAAGAGGAATCCGTGGCCGGTCTCTGTGAAAAATAAATGTGATCTGCAAATTATGATCAAGTCTTTTCAGAGCTGATCACACCAGCTGTCTGTCTGCAACACGAGTCCCCCCTCCCCCCACCTGGCACGCAGCGGCCAAATATAAACGAACGTGTCTGCCGAACTTTTACTCCGTGATGTAAACTTTAACTCCTGCAGCGTAGAGGAAACTTGTTAAAACACGTCAACACGGTGGATTCAATAGAAGTTTTAAAGAACAAACTCTGGACGGTGTGAGGTGAGTTTGTCTCACTGCAGAAATAAAAACACACACGAAGCATCAGCAGTCAGTCACGTGAGCATCAGAAGGCTGAACAATATCCTGTAGAATAATTAATGTCATCATGCTAGAGCAGCTTCTCTGAGGTGGACCACACCAGCTTCTGCCACAATAAATAATAATAATAATAATAAACAACATTTTAATTTCCTTTTTGAACAATTTCTGTTGAGAGTTTTAATGTTTAAAATCTGTTAGGTTGTTACTGACAGCATATTGAAGTTTCTCTTCCTGTTCTGACTGAATGCTGCTGCAGCATGGAGGTGTAGTTCTCAGTCATCCTGGACATGATCATTCTGAGAGTTTTAGCTGAAAACAGCTGGACGTTTCTGGATATGTTGGAGACATTTAGCCTCTCATCCCAGAGGCTTCTTCCAGACTTTGGCTGTGGTCAGAAACAAACCAGCACTTTCTCACTCCCAGCGCGTCAAAAACAAACTCTTGGTCAGCCACCCTCCACATCAGACCCCTGACGCCAAAAGTGCCCTTTTTCGTTACTTATGTGCGAACAGGGGTTTTCCCTTATTTGACTGCAGATCCCAATGCAGCATTACACAGGCACGATGGGATGTCTGCAGCCAGGGCACCAAACAAGCTCATTGTACCTCACCTTAACCTTATCGTCTTATTTAACCTTCCCCTCACCCCTATCCTAACCTTAACCATCTTGCTAGCGAACACGTTAGTGATGTGTCGATCGCTCTAAAAGCCGACTCTATGAAGTGAACGGCGGGAGCCACCTCGTCATTGGTCGAGTTTGGACCGAGCCAACGCAAGGGGGAGGTTTCAACTGCCACGGTGGAGGTTAAAAGTAGAGGGTATTTGTATCCTCCCCCTCGCCAGATGGTATGTTCCAACGTTCCCCTTGGGCGGCAAATATGAAAATTCACAGTCAGAATGCATGGGAAACAAACGCTTGATCACAGTGAGAGTAACGTTTAGGTAGCAAGAGGGTTAAGGTTAGTATGAGGGAGAGGGGAAGGTTATAAATAGTGAAATGTTAAGGTTTAGGTGCGGTTAAACGAGCTGGTTCGGTGCCGCATCAACGAATATCTCATCACGTCAGTTTTACGCTGCATTGGGATCTGCAGTTACAAAAGGGAAAAACCCCTTTTCGCACATAAGTAACGAAAAAGGGCACTTTTGGCGTCTGGGGTCTGACGTGGAGGGTGGCTGACCAAGCGTTTGTTTTTGACGCGCTGGGAGTGAGAATGTGTTGAAGGAAACACACTGGTCGTGCTGCAAGTCTTTTTCTTTTTTTCTCCAAAACATGTCTTTGTCTAAATGAAGGTGATGTTGTTGTTCATTGAACTAAAATTCATGTTGAAGTTAAGATAATTTCATCAAGTAGGACCTGTGGTTAGCTGGCTCATATAAAGCATGTCATGTCTTCAAAGAATCGGAATCGGGAATCGATAGGAACCGGAATCGAAACGGGGAATTGGAATCGGAATCGTTCTAAATCAAACGATGCCCAACCCTAGACACAAGAACCACTTAACAAAAATTTTTTTTGTTTCACCTCCACGACATATTTATATTTTGTTAAAACATTGTTAAGAGGCATGAAAAAAATGTTTTAAGCTAATTTGTTTCCCAAACTTGTTATAGTTTTAATTATCCCATGTTGAGCTAAATTACTTCCTTGCTTGCTCACTTTGCACCTTGTAATCCATGAATCTATACTGATATAACAGATATACGTCATCGTCGTCTTCCTCGCTTATCCGTATAACAGATTTACATTTAACAAATCATTTTCTTTTATAACATTTTCTTTCATTGCTTCCTAAAAGAAGAAACTATATCATAAAACTCATAAACAGACCCAGTTCTTATGCTACTAACCATAAGAAAAGATATCATGTTAAAGCGAGTCGCCGTTCCCTCCCTGGTGATTCATTTGTCCCAAACACTGTTATAGACCAACACGTAAGGTAAAAAAGTCTTACTAACACTTCTAAACAAGCTGAAGCAACTCTGCACATACTGATGTGGTTACACAATCATGAGCCAGACTAAAACCTGAGTACTGTTTCCCTCCCAGTCGTGGAGGTGAGGTCAGAGCCCTTTGGGTACAAATCCCAACCTGATGGGTCACAGGATCAAAACACCCGTATGATTATACACGTGATCAAAAGGTTCTGGTTCGTCTAGACTGAGGAGAGCCCGCCAGCTCGAGTGATAGGTGAGCAGAGATGAGGTTAAGCTATTATCAGTGCAGACATTACCCTTTCCCGGTTGAACTTGCCTTCTTAAGTGCAGACCTGGAGTATTTGCTAACTCTCATTTTAGAGGGCAAATGTGAGTCATGCACGGCAGACTTGATTATTTTTTTTGTCATTTTGTTCTTAATTTTGTTTTAATTGTCATGTTTTAAGTTTTATTTTTATCTAATTTCTTATTCTCTTCCTTTGTGGATGATGGTGAACAGTCTTTGGATCTTGTCGTACCTCACTGCTGTTTAACATCTATCCTACATGTCCTCAGTTCACCCCACCTCGAGTTTGAATTACTCTTATCACCCCCTCTTTACACTCATTTACTCAGCTCTATCTACTTGCCCATCCACCCCTGAAGGGATGCTTTCTCCCAGCTGTCTGTTCTCTGCCAGACCTTTATTATATTTTTTTGATTCAGAATTCAAGGCGTGACGTTTAGCTTGTGCCTCCAAAATTCACCACCATGTTTGGGTTTCAGCTGCTGGTTTTGTGAAAAGTTGGCATTAATGTTCTTGCCCACGTTTTTGCTCATCAACACAAAATATGACGTTCAGAAAAACATGCAACATGAAAGCTGAGTGAAATGTGCTTTACTGTCTTTGCCTAAATAAACTTCACAAAGATCCCAAAGGATGCAAACTGAACTAATACTGTAGCAATAAGCTGCAGAAAATAATAAATGTAATAATGAAATATTAATATGTGCATTATCAGAACTGACTGGACTGCAACTCATGGTGACTTATTATGTTCTAAATAACGTAACATAAGCGGTGCATAAAGCAGTAGATGCATTTTCCCTAAGACTTCAGCGGTACGTCCCTTCATTTTGAATATATTTTTAAACATTTTCTAAATGCTTTTTTATATTTTTACATGTTTTTATATTTTTTGTTTTTGTTTTTGTGAAGCGCCTCGTGATTTTTTATCTTGAGAGGCGCTATAGAAATGATATTGTCTTCTTCTTCTTCTTCTTACGTTGAGGATACATGCTTTTAATCACGTGTATGCGTGTTTATCATGGCTGCCTTGTGTAACTTGTGTTTTATCTTTGCGTTGTTTGTGTGCGTCTTCTGAAATTAATGCAACTCAGTAGCTACAAAACTACTGCTTTTATTTTGTCTTGATCTCCAAATAAACCAGATGCTGGTCTCTTCTACTGTCACCCTGTTTGTTTTGTTTGTACCATCGACATACATACATATATATATATATATATGTGTGTGTGTGTGTGTGTGTGTGTGTGTGTGTGTGTGTGTGTGTGTGTGTGGACAATGGGTTTCCATAGCTCCAATAATAAGTTTTTGAGGTGAAATGGGAGGTGGCCACCACCGCCATTTTGGCCGTGTCACAGGTTCCGTCAAACCCAGACAATTCCACAAAAGGGAAGAGAGGTGGAGCTGAGGGTGGGACTGTAAGGCTGGGATCAAATGACGACACCCGGTCGAACTGAAGCTACTGTAGCTACAAGCTAATCTGAAGCTAACCTAAAGCTAACGTGGAGGTGGGAGCTAAGCTAATGGAGGTAGCTACCTAGCTACAACCAGAGTTAACTGTGCACAACACCAGAGCTTCTGAGTCAGAGATACACCGGGCTGACCGCTGGGTAAAACTGGGTAGGGTGGAACACAGAGGTCTCCCGAGAACTCCACTAACCGGCAACCGCAGAGCAGACAAGCGCTGCTGCGATCAGAGATGCACCGAGCTGCGGGGAGGGGACCGTACCGATAGTCAGAACCCAGCTCCGCCAACATGCTATATTTCAGCCCATTATCTAAAATGCAGCGTTATGTTAAATGCACTGGGTTTTACCCTATTACATTTAAATTTCATGGTTAAACAGTACATGTTAAAATCTAAGCTCAGCTAGCACAAGAGCAGCAGTGACCTAAAATACATAAATACCATTTTACTTACTGAAAAAAATGAAGTGGAGACTTCTTGGACACTATTAGTGCAATTAATACCACAGCAAGTCATTTTGTCCAACAGTTGCACAAATAATATCCAAAAAAGAACGCACCAACGGCACAACTACTGGTCTAAATTGAGAGACTAAAAATCGCGGAACAGTTTTCAGGCGAGACCGAGGCTCAGGCTGAGGCCTTTCCCCGGAGCTAGCTCTGCAGTCACGTGGGTCTGATGCTCATTATTTAGTCAGAATTTTAGGCTTCTAATACACTTAACAGAAGAGTGACAAAAACATTCACCCCCCTCCGAGTTGTCATGAGTGTAAACTAGATCTGTTAAACCTAAAACATGTTTTGGTACCAGGCTGTAAACATGTTTATTTCCACTGTGAAATTGGTATTTTTAACATGGGAGTCAATGAGGATTTGCTCGCTTCTGACACCAGCCCCCAGTGGATGAGGGTGGAACTGCAATTTATTTCATTTCCACATTGGCTTCACTTTCAGAACCAAATTGTGGGGGCTTGCTTGTACCCTACAAATCCGGCACTTTATCCAGTCCGAGTTCTGCACAGCGCCCCCTATGGAGTTCCTCCAGTACTACGCACAACGCAGCAGCACTGTTGTAGCCTGGCAAGCCAGACTACTTTGCAAAGCAAGAATTTGGTCTAGTTCACTAGGCTAGCACTGTTGCAGTATATGCCTGCTATCTGTGACAACTTGCTGTTATAAAGCAAATGCATTCCCAGCCCCATCGGGAGTATTTCAGACGCACATTCATGAAGCTGGTCCCGTGAGGCCACAAAAACCACTGAAAAACTGCTAGATCACGCGTGATTTCTCCAGTTCACGCAACAACAAGCAAGGAGGAAGATAGCAGCATGTATCCAAATGTGTCTGTGGTTTATTTTCTGGTCTTTTCACCTCAGCCAGAGAAGTTTCACCAGTAATGTCATAATTTCCTTTTTACTAGACAGGCAAAATCTGCATGTGCCTTTTAATTTGAAAGTTGCTGCATTTATTCCACTACTCCCGTGTTTAGCTTGTCTGGCCTGATCTGAACTGCTGAGCTAGAAGCTTTCTGGAAGCATAGTGTGTAAAAATACACCTGATGCATAAAATTTAGCAGAGACACGACTGGGAAACATTCAATACACACCGCTTTGCGGCCGGTAGAAACACAACCATCAACTATAACAGAGGTTATTAGCTGATTATATTCTGCAGATGTTAACGCTTACATGCCCGGTGGAAAACGGGGGTTAATGATGCTACTGATATAAAAAATGTATTTTGTTATGTTTTACTAATATTTTAAACCATGATATATGATGTAATAGTGATTTTCCTGTTGAGCCCTCATACATACAGCTTCACACTTGTTAAGTAATATTCTAAATGAGGCTAATTTCATGATGCATAAATGGAATGCAGCCCTGATTGGTACACTTTGACTCTCCCTTTTCAGTCATGTTAAAATGTCTGCCACGAAACAGGCCTGTTATCGTCTCATCTTGTTATTCAAAAATATACTTGATTGAATTGAACTATAATACTCAATGCTGTTTATTTGGTTCTGGAAGTGCCGGAGAGCCCGGTTCACTTCCCACATCGTTTTTCACAGCCGTCTCACTCTTGTTCTTCATTTTTGCACCGAAAAATATCAAGTTTAGAATACAAAGGCATGATTAAGGCTCATATTAGTGTGCATGTTGAAATTTGCTTCTAACAAAACAAACGGTTCAAGTCACATTTTTTTTCTTTTAAGTTGAACAGAAATTGTGCACATCAAAATGAAATTTTTGGTTTGATACCATGTCTTACATCATCAAAAGGAAGTTGTACTTGCATCTATGCCTGATACTAATGGTACACTCTCTCTGGACAAAATATGTCAGATGGATTTCACTCTAGGAGGAAGCTGGCACTTTAAGGCTGAAATTGGGTCCTTTGGCTAGCAGCAGTCACCTCTGAAGCTTTCACACGGTGGAAATGTCACCTGTCACACACAGTTATTGTCTGCAAGCAGTGTGAGAAAGCATCAGCTCAGTTTGACCCTGTGGGTTTGTGCTTCAGCTGTCCTGCACCACGACCGCCACAAGATTTGAAACAAAAAAAAGGAGACCTGGCACGGCCAAAGCGTCTCAATTTAATGATTTTTGTTTAAACCATGAATGAAAAGATTGTATCAGGTCACCTCCTATTAGGGCGCAGCAAAGGACTAGTTTGAATGCAAATAGTGACAAAAACTTGGCTTCATGTAGTGAGCAGCTGTTGCCTGAAGTCAAGACACACCAAAGAATGCGAAAATAAAGTTTTATATATCAAAGCGTTGGGGATTCTCTCTACTTTACTGCAAGTTTCTGGAGAGACCAGACTCCTAAACCACTGACTTTTCACTGCATAACTTCAAAGTTACCGTCCAGAGATACGCCGAGCTTCTAGCAACCTCTGAAAAAAGTTCTTACTTTAAAAATTCCCTGCATGACAGCGGCAAATGTAGAGAACAGCTAATTTATTTCTTTTTGATGGTCTTTTGCGCGTGTGTGTGTGTGGGTGTGTGTGTGTGGGGGGGGGGGGGGGGGGGGGGGGGGGGGGGGGGGGCATCTTTCAATAACATATTCAAATGCTGTCAAAACACAACAGGAGAATGAGGCATGAGGAGGAGAGTGACTCAGGAAGAAACAAAAGGAAGAAAAACTAAATGATGAGTGAGGAACGAGAGAAGAACTCAGCGAGAAAATAAAATAGGTTGTGCTTAAACAATGAAGAAAAGTGGTCCATGGCCTTCATCAAAGAATGTGGGGTTAAACACTTCATAAAAAAAACTTTAGCTAAAAAAATCATTAAAAAATGTTCCTCTTTAGAAGTGAATCAATTTTGCAGGAAGACCATACATCCATTTTCATCCCCTTATCCGGAGTCGGGTCGCGGGGGCAGTAGCCTTAAGCCTGATTCATGCTTCTCCGTCAGCTCCAACAGGGAGAGACACGCACGCACGGATGGAGACATTTTGCCCTCATACTTCTCTGTCTCCTGGGGAGTGTTGCAAATCAATTTCCCGCCAGGACAACAGAGGGCGGAGTGCTGTTCTGTGGTATCCTGTCACGTATCTGGATCTGGTCCAAGATAGTGTGTTTATATTGTGTTTTTTTTTGTATATAAGAGACTTTTTAACACAGACAAATGTGTCTCTCATTCTCCTCCACCTCTTCATGCACTCGCCACCTTTAAACCCATGTTTCCTGTCATTTCCGTCCACAAATAAAATGCCTGCTGCACATCTTTTCACTTCTCCAGTCACGGGGGAATTAAACGTTCATATTTTTAGAGTTTTTTCGCGAGGTATTCTTCAAGCTTCTCCGTGTCTGCCGCTAGTTATTCTCGGCTCTCTTTATGTTTTTGAGGGCGCAATGGCGGCAGTGTAGAGGACAGCTGTGCCCTGACCAATCACAAGCTTGCGTTTTCCGTCTCAACGGACAGATGTTTATAAAAGAGAGCTCGACTCCGTACGTCCTTGCGGGGCTCTCCAGCAGGCCCGCAAGGACGGATAATGGTGTTGCGTGTCACCGCACTGACGCAGAAGCGTGAATCAGGCTGAAGTCAAGAGGCCCAGACTTCTCTCCCCGCAGCCACTTAGGCCAGCTCTTCTGGGGAAATTCTAAGGAGTTCCCTGGCCAGGTGAGAGACATAGTCCCTCCAGCGTATCGTGGGTCTCCCTTTAGGCCTCTTCTCAGTTGGACCTACCCAGAAAACCTTTCCAGGGAGGCGTCCAGGAGGCATCCTAACCAGATGCCCGAGCCACCTCAACTGCCTCCACTCGACGTGGAGGAGCAGCGAATCTACTCCAAGCCCCTCCCAGATGACCGAGCTTCTCACCCTATCTCTAAGGGAGAGCCCAGCCACTCTGCGGAGAAAACTCATTTCGACCTCTCATTCTTTCGGTCACTACCCAAGACTCATGATCATAGCTGAGGGTAGGAACGTAGATTGACTGGAAAATCGAGAGCTTTGCCTTCTGGTTCAGCTCTCTCAGCAGACACAGCACCTATCCGCCTATCGACACTAACATGTCTTCAAACTAGTGTAGGCCACGCCGATGTTCACTCTTTTGCCTCCAAAGACGTTACTCTCTTACTTTTACTTCCAGGCTCCACCACAATGCCAACAGAAAAAGCGAACGACTTTTCTTCTTCTTATTGAAGATTAGTAAAACTGAAATTGCTAACTGCTAGCATTACAGCTAACAGCCATTAAGCAGGTAAAGAGCTCCCCCTATAGAGCACCTACCCGCTCCACAAAACTGTTAAGTGCTCTATCTGGTTAGCAGAGGGCTGCAGAGTGGTTTCAAATACGAAACTAGTCAAGTTTCTAACTCAACAATCACTAAGATCAGTGTTAAAGCCCTAGCTTAAAGTAAAAAAAATATATATATATATATATATATATACATATACATATATACATATACATATATATATATATATGTATGTATATATATATCCTGTTAATTTAACAAATGAGAACATCTGGTATCCCCCAGCCACCCCCCCC
>SSNQ01034321.1:184949-199156 GCA_006942095.1 Nothobranchius kuhntae | reverse complement strand
TTATTACCCCAAAAGTCACACAGACACAACTCGGGACCTGCTGACTTCCCAGCATGCCCTACTCACATTCCTGACCTCCTTCTGTCACTCTTCCATTTGACTCACCCCTTGTAGTCTTTATCAACATCACCCCTGCACTTCTTCCCTGTTCAGTTCTTTGACTACAAGCTATTCACTCAAAATGATTTGAGAGTGACTGACAGGAATCATTAGAACAGCTCAAAAGAAGATCGGATCTGTTAAACTGTTAGCAGCCACTGACATTACAGAGAGTAAATACATCTTCAGTCAAACACAGTCCTGTTCAGGTTTCAGCTCAGAGTGTGAGAAGAGCGAGCACCAACAGGACATGAAAGTTGGTGCCCTGCGGAGTTGGGAATCTGGTGAGAAGTCCAAAAGGAGTGATAAGAGCCAGCAGATATCAGCACAGTGGGAAGGTGACAGAAATCGTGTATCTCATATTCAAACAGGTCCGCATTTATAGATGGAATGATAAACTCTGTATAAGGTCACGACAGAGTTAAAGTGTTAGCTCAGATCTTTAAGAGTAGGTGTCTCTGAAAAGGTTTTGAATAATAATTATCTTAAAAAGTTAGCTTACTTCTGACCTGATTGATGAGCTAACGGGTAGGCCGAGCATTTGCAATCCATTATGGAACCGCAGGGATGTTATTTTAGAAACCTTTACATTAGCATTTATTTGGCCTTGCCTGGGTGTTAACATAACATTATACTGTTACTAATTGCTGTAATTAGAGATAGAGCCAGTTAGTTGTAGCACTTCCTGGTTTGAGTGCAAGCTGGTAGAAATATCATGATAATTACAGAGAAATGTAAAAAATATGGTAAAAATGGCCTGTATTGTATATGGCACCCTATAGGGTTCTACAACCCCCCAAGGTGCTTTACAACAACCAGTCATTCCCCCCCACACACACACGCACATTAGTGGTGGTGAGCTACAACGTAGCAACAGCTGCTCTGGGGCACACTGACAGAGGCGAGGCTACTGAGCACTGGTACTGCTGGTCTCTCCGACCACCACTAACAGGCTAGGTGGGTTAAGTGTCTCGACAGATGGGGCTCGAACTTGTAACCCTCCAGGTTAAGGGGCAGGTACTTATGACCTCTGTCACAATTGCCCAATATAAAATTGGCAGTAGTGTTTAAACATGCAAAAATCTACCTTGTACGTGGCTCCATCATGACTAGCCTTTAGCTTATCTGTCTGGTCAGAATCAATCTCTATTTCTCCTAATTGAGGTTGTTCAAAAAGCTGACTTCAACAGGTAAATGTCAATTGTTCAAAGTATTTTCCACAGAATCCTGACCTTAAAAGGTTTGACATATAATTTCAAGGAAGCAGAAGGTACGTGGAATCAATGGATAATTTTCTGGGATTGAATAGAGAAAAATCTTTAACTCGGTGAAACTTTGTTGAGAGTAAAGTTTACAAATACCAGTTGATTCATATGTGTACAACCCTGTAGTGACACATCTCTGATGATCATATTTTTTTCAGATTTTATACGTTTATTTTTGTTCTTTGGGTGAGTTCATTATATTTCTTAACACAAGACACCAAAAAGATTGCGGACAGGACGATTTGAGCCACTAGAATGGACATCCCATCAAATGAATCTTATATACCAAAAATAATAAAAGTATTAATAATAAACAATTAAGTTAAATAAAATAGTTTTGAACCATTAGTTATTCCTATTTGTACAAATAATTCCAGATAAATCCATGTGTCTCCACCATAAATATGTCAATAATAAGGACAACAGGTGACAAGTGAGCCGCTAGACAAGCCACCTTTAAAGATTCAGCTTCTTTTACTTACTGTTCACTGAGCTTTGCTGGTGACTCGAAGCTTTAGGTGGGCTGATCCGGCTCTTGGGAACGACCGTCTCCATATTTTGATCCTTCTCTCCTAAACTCGGGCCAGGGGCTGGGGTCTCGTTCTGCGTCTCAGTGTGAGTCTTTTCTTGAGCGGCACCCGTTAAAATCTTCTGTCTGTTGAGGACATTGTCGTTACCTGCCCTCATCAGTTTCTCCCCCACACTCAGAACTCGGGTACGTCCAGCTGTGCCAGCTGTGCCAGCTGTGCCGGGGCATTCCTTCCGCGGAGAGGGCAGCTTGGATCCGGCTCCTGCCGAAGAAGGCCGTGCAAGCCTGGAGACTTTAGACATCCTGTAGATCGGCTAAAGTGCATCCGTCTTCCTCAGCCAGGGTGACGGCACCTGTCTCCCAAGGACATTCTAACACTGGAGCTGCAGCATGTTGTGACTCGTGTGGGTAAGTTCAGGGGGCCAAAAAGAAGGAGGAAGGGAATGAAGGAGGGCACTTGTGGGAAGAAATCTGGGAGGCAAGGATTAACTCCTTGGAAGGTGTTCCGCTCTCCTGGCTAGGCCTCCTGGGATCATCCTCCAAAGCAAACACTGAGTGTGTACATAAATGTGTGTGCTGGTAAATAGTTATATGTGTGGACAGACCTGTAGAGTGACAGGATGAGCTCTGCCAAATGCAAACAGAAAGTCAGGTCTCCAGTGTCAGCGCATTCCGGCTCCAGAATCCCCTCCTCCATCCCTCTCTTTTCCCCTAAATCTCTCGTGCTCCCACTCTTCCTCACCTAGACTCATAATATGAACTTCTTTCCTACCTCTTGCCTAATAATTCCTCCTGGTGTTGATGTCTTTTCTTCCCTTCTTCTCTTTCGCTTTGGTTTGAGCACTCTCCTCTTCTGTTGCACAGCAGGAAACCATCCCAGCGCCCTGGCAGTCAGTAACCAGAGAGAGAAAGATTTACAGACCACCAGAGAAAACAAGGCAAAGAAAAAAGGAGGCAAAAGGAACGAGAAAGTGCCGGCAGAGGCTTTGCAGTGAAGCCCTCCTCTTCAGGTGCAGCTGCACAAGCTGTTCCAGATGTGCGCGCGGCTCTTCACGTCATCAGCCGACTGCTCAGAGCCACACTCTGCTACAGTCTCTACTTCGCCCCGTCCTATTTTTGCTCGTTCTTCTTCCTTCGCATTTTTCTCTGTTGGTTTCTCCACATCCAGTCAGCCTGCTTTCCTCACATGTGAAGAGATGTCCGGGCTACCAGAAGCTGGAATGCACACACACACACAGGCGCGCACACACACACATATACACTACACACTCATTGGTGGAATTTACAGGGAATTACATAGCCCAAAGGAGGGAACACTTCCAGCAAGTGTGTATGGGTCTGCAAAAGGAGTTGATTTAATCTGCTTTTCTGGCAGTGACTAAAAATACAAACGAATGACTTTGCATGGACTCCCCAATTTTTACATTTCAAAAACACATTTTCCAGATGCAAGATTAAGCCTAAAAGTCAATTGCAATCCCCAAAAACCTCACAGAGAGGTTGCGTAATGAGTTGCAGCACCCGAATGGATGTGCAGTACAAATGCACGGGTATACTCACCAGAAAATGAATTACAGCAAACAAAAAGATGCAGCCATGTTCATGCAACATGTTATAAAAGTGCAGCAGTCCACATGGACATTGAGTTTGGCTTTAGACATGTTTCCCCTCTGATTGGGTCTCTGTTGCTTAGATTTTAAATAAAACAAGCATATAGAAAAGTCAGCAGTCTTTAAAAAGGCGTGCAATAAAAAAACTGAAGTTTACACAGAGATTTACTGCAGCGGTGTCCCTACAGATTTAATACATTCCTACATCCCTCCCCCATGCACGGGGTGCCGTTCACACTTTAATGCCTTTTGAACATGACAACGGCCATCACTGATCACATAGACATTAAATATTAATCACATTGCCACTTATCTCTGTGGCTCCAGATAAAAACCAAAGCAGATTGACCTACATACTTTCCCAGCAAATAGTTTGATGACAAAATCTGCAGGATAAGAACCTCGTGAGAACCGCTGCTGGGTTTTACAGAGAGAGTGAAAGCGAAGAGGATGGAGACGTTGCAAATACGCTGAAATATTCAAATTGTGTCAGATTATTTTTGCGCGTCACGCATGTCGCTGACTGTGTTTACAAAATTACAGCCCTAAGGATTACATCAAACCACGGCACAACACAGAGCCCAACTCTCTCATACTCTGATTGTGGCTATGAGCGCGCCAATGGTTGGAGTAAATGAAAGCCCTCAATAAGGCCTGGATGCCTCCGACACTTCAAATCATTTCTAACTACCGAAGACAAACAGCAGGAACTCGAATCAAAGATTTTCAGCCGTTGCATTTAGCGTTTCCTAATTAAGTCTGTAATTTTGTGCAGTTTAACAGATTATAAAGCATGCCGATCTTGGCAGGAAGTTGTTGAGCATTTCAAAGAAGAGGTGGCTCACCATCGACCACAAGTGCTTCAACTTGTAGAGCAAAGCTCTTGATGAAAAGCAGTAAGAGATCCACTGTTTTCCTCAGCCTGTGAATTCACCACGACCAAGTGCTAAATGAAATCAGCAACAACAGATTCTTGATGTGGAAGTTTTTACTTCCCAAATCATAATTTCGTGTGAGCTGTATTAATAGCTGTTTTCGCATTATAGGAATTCTGGGAAAGTTGTGGGAGGGGGTTTGGTCGGCTCAGCCATTTCACACAAAATTAATTCTTTCAGGACTTTGCCAAGACGTTATCATAGCATTGCTGCTTTGGCAGTGATTGATGTCACTGATTAGCACCAAAATGTGTTCACGGACAATAATATTAAAGGTTGAATATGGAACGCGAACACCATAGCGACATCTAGTGCGTGGAGGTTGTAGTTGAAAACAATAGAACAAGGTTTCCAGTCTTTGGGAGGCCTGGTTCGCTGCCGACACATGAAGTGACCAGCCAGCTCCATGTCTAGTGACAAATCATACATGATAAGGGCTAATTTCTTCAAGTACGTTTATTTTACATTTACTGTTTGAACATCTTCTAGACTCAGAAGCAGCTGCTTGACTTGTTGAGTCCGCCATTTTCATCAGTGCCAGCCTCGCTGTGCTGAGCTGTTTGGCAACCTGCAATGGTGTTTTATCAAGGGCAGGGTCAATGCAGCTAGCTATCAGGAGATTTTGGAGCACTTCATGCTTCCATCTGCTGAAAAGCTTTATGGAGATGAAGATTTCATTTTTCAGCACGACCTGGTACCTGCTCACAGTGCCAAAACCACTGGTAAATGGTTTACTGACCACGGTATTACTGTGCTCAGTTGGCCTGCCAACTCTCCTGACCTGAACCCCAGAGAGAATCTGGGATATTGTGAAGAGAAAGTTGAGAGACGCAAGACCCAACACTCTGGATGAGCTTAAGGCCGCTATCGAAGCATCCTGGGCCTCCATAACACCTCAGCAGTGCCACAGGCTGATTGCCTCCATGCCACGCCGCATTGAAGCAGTCATTTCTGCAAAAGGATTCCCGACCAATAATTATTTGAAGGTTGACTTTTTGTATTAAAAACACTTCTTTTATTGGTCGGATGAAATATGCTAATATTTTGAGATAGGAATTTTGGGTTTTCATGAGCTGTATGCCAAAATCATCAATGTTAGAAACAATAAAAGGCTTGAACTACTTCAGTTGTGTGTAATGAATCTAATATATATGAAAGTCTAATGTTTATCAGTACATTACAGACAATAATGAACTTTATCACAATATGCTAATTTTTTGAGAAGGACCTGTATTTGATTACTTTTTTTAATTAAAATATAGCTTTTAAAGAAAATACTATACCTTCATTCTGACACGTCTAAATGCCCCATGGAGGTATTATTATTTTTAATAAAGTAGCTTTGTATTACACTGTTCCATTTTCAACTTTTAAACATTTCATTCTGTCAAAGTATGCTGTAATTTTATCCATTCAGGGAAGGGGAGAACAGTTGTATGGCGTACAAAGCAACACTTAAAGCCATACTTTGCAACCTTTTCATATTTTTAAATAATTTTCTTGGGCCAGTATGTGCTGACTTGACCTTTTACAGGGTTACTCAGACCCCCACCGTCATTCAACTTACAACTTCAGAGTGGCAGCCCGCTCTGTTGGGATTTAGAAAACAATTGAGCGGACATACCTGGCGCTAGACATTAAGAAGGGCTGGAGAGACATTTCAGCTGTTAGACTGAGGTGTTACATAGACGAGCGCACAGCGAGGAGCTAGATTTTGCTTTTGGTTCTACAAACGGACACTAGGGAGTGCTAAAAGCAAGCCAAGACTGCCTAGTTCCCCTTTAACGACGAGAATAAACATTCTGTAGGAGAACACAAAGCGCCGTATGTTTCAGAGTTGTGGATGGGTTTCCAGTGAATCCTTTTGGTGTTTAGAAATGGTGACTTTAAAGCAGCATCATGCAGCTTATTTTATTTTCCTTCCATTCTGCTTTACCAATTTTACAAATATTGTTTTTTTTTCCCCCACCAATAAAATTTCTTACTGAGTTACAACCAATCAGCAGGAGTTTACCATAAGTCCCACCCAGCAACTCTACTGGGCCATTTCCGAGTATGTATGGCCCAGTAAAATGCAAACATCTGTGCTGCAAAGGTCTGGTAAATTTACTCAGAAGTTCAGATAGTAGAAACGGGTTCATCTTTGTTCTTTTAGATAAATCAGAGTCGGAAGCTGTAATCAGAAATCTACATCAGTGCTAACGTAAACGTGACTGAGTATAGATCATTGGCTTAATTTGTTTCTTTACCATCTATGCAAATGTAAACAGCATAGTTTCAATTCTGAATATTGCATACTGCAATATTATTGCTATTGCATGTTGTTCTAATAATGTGCCACCCCTGGTAGAGAGCCTGAGATTGAAGGGAATGTGTAGATTAGTACTTTGTCTGTTTGAGTCTATTTTCCAAAGGAAGCTTTTTCTACTTAATTTGCTTTTTTTCCTTCTTTAATGCAGCTTAAACAAAACTGAGTGATTTTGAATCTTATGTTTGCAAACACAATTGTTCATCAGCATTATCTGTGATCACAGTTTTTATTGTAAATAAAAATTGCAGATTACAAGTAATTTGCTGAACACAAAAGCCGAGTAGGTTTGAAGTGGACATCAGGTTTAGGGATTTGGGATGTCGTCGAGGGCTTGGGGGGTTGTTGTGCTTTGTACTTCTCTGGAAAGGATTAAGGTTGAGTGAGCTCTCCGAGCCTTCGGCGTTGGTTGTTTCTTTTGCTACATTCTATCTCAGAGCTTCCTCTCGACCATATCATGAGTCATTGTCGACTGTTACATTCACTCAATATCAGTACTGAAGGCAGAGAAAAAGCTCAACACAGACAGCCAAACTTTCAGCATTTATCCACTGCTGCTACAAACAACTGGTGCATTGTTTTGAGTAGATTTTGTTCATTTAAATGCTCATTAGCAGGCAGCATACATTCTGATTAATAATTGATTTCTTTAGTAAATCATCAATAATTTTTCAGATGTTTTTGCAACATTAAGTCTCAAATCTCCCTGGAAAACACAGCATCTCCTACTGGCATATGCAACAACAAAGTGTGCTTTTGATTTCCAGTAACAACTCCTTTACTTTGGTGCTGATCACTGCCAAATCCCTTCAGAAGAAAAGTGACTCAAAGGCAGAAAAGAGACGATGAGTCTCGTTGCGACGGTTGCAACCAATTAGGTACAGTTTTTCCCAGGGGGGAAACCACCAAGCATGTCTCCGGTTATTTGCTGCATCACATCCGTAAATGCTGCACTGATCACGGGAGAAGAAAGCGTCACTCATTAAACAGGAGATGATTGCCCAGTCAGTAGAAGTGATGTGGAACATCATCATCATGCTTAAACAAACAGGACCTCTTATGGGTGAGGTTATACTCCTATTTAAGCCCCTTCTGCCTGATTAAATGGAAATGTTTATTTGGATTATTTAAAGAGATACTCTGCTCATTCTAAAATGTCACTAGAGTTTAATTTGGACAAAAGGCAGACAAAAAAAGTAGACCAAGCATTTCTGCCTTCTTTCCATGTTGAGAAGCGATGTCAGAATATGTTGTTTACATGTGCTGCAATGTTGTGATTGGTTGCTTTAATCAGAATCAGAATGGTTTTTATTACCATATGTGTGAGAATCACAACATTAGGAAATGTCTGTGGAAAGTCCCACCGCCACACAATAATAGTGTTTATTAAGCATGAAATAACTAATTACAGAAAACCAGAAAGCCTATAACCATATGAATCAACAAAAGAAGCCAATGGCTTTCATCCTCATAAGATATAAGTACTATAAAGTAAATAAATAAATAAACACCTGTAACCAACCATGCTTGAATTTGGATTTTTTATTTAGGAATATATCCAATTTTTACATGAAAGGGACTGGGCATAAAACTTGCATTAAAGGTTTAATATGGAACACAGACACTATAGCGACATCTAATGTTTAGAGGTGGTAGTGCAACAATAAAACACATTTTCCAGTCGTTGGGATGTTGGTTCGCATGAGTTTTTGACAATTAAAATTGTGCCCACATTTTCAAAGTTAAACACATCTCTTTTAACAACGGTAGTTTCTGCATCTATACTGCTCCGCTTCAGCCCTCTCCCCCCTCCCCCTGCGCAGCGGCCGCAAACTCACTGATGCACCTGCAGCCTCTCGGAGTTCCTGCTGCTCTAAACAATAAAATAATTATTTCATCTTCTGTTCCTCACTTCTGAATACCTTCAATTGTGTCTGTTTGTTGCAACCACCAGGAACAAAAACTAACTTGTTTTTATTTGACTATTTTTCTGTCCTGTCTCTGTTTATTATCTTCCTGCATCTCCTCTTAGTCCTAAAGAAAAACTGCTACCTGGGTTCATATATATTCACCTGATGAGTTACCTTTGAACTGCAGTTCTAAAAGATCTACCGACCGCAAAAACAGCGGAGTGTGCGCTGCTCGCCGGCCACATCAGTGAGGTGCGTCACCGGAGGACAAAACAGGTGATGCGCCCCGCTCCACAGCAGCGAAAAGCACTAATTGTGCCTGATGCCGCACAAATAAAAGACAGAAAACATAAAAGGAAATGAGCCGACATGAACGATTGCGTGTTAAATTTGTTTTTGAGGTGGCAACACCTAATTTGATAATGTTACTGTGGCCGTGCTCAGGATGCAGATGTTTGGAGAGCGTCAACGATCAGAGCTTTGCATGCGCAAGCTGGTTAAGATTGGGATGGGGTGAGGGGAAGGTTAAATTGCAAGAGGGTAAAGGTCACAATTTGGTTAAACGTCCATTTTACCGCAGGTGTCAGTACAGATGCTCTGGCACAGCGCGTTGCCTCCTGACGTGCAGGGGCTCGTCACCTGTTGTCTTTTCCGAGGACTGCATCTTGTGGGTCATTATCACGTGACAGCGACTAGTTGATGAAAGGCACAAAAGGTCACTACAGAGCAGTGAAGTCGACTAGTCGACTAGTTCATACAACCCCTAGTGAGCTCCACCTCACTCCTGCCACATGGACCTCAAGGGATAAACCATCAATCCTGCTCAATGGTCAACTTTCCTGGCGGGGTCACCCATAAAGATAGTGGGAGGGTTAAAACGTCCCATATTCCACCTTTAGGCTACTGAGAGGGTGTTTTTTTTAGGCTTCAACTAACAAGTTCTGGTAAGGTATAAAGCAAATATATCTGGCTGATGTTTCTGAAAAAATCAACATGCTAACAGCTAGTTTGACAAAGGCAAAGACAAAAGTGTATTGATGCACGGTTGGGTCATAAAAAAAATTTCAACCAATTTTGGTCAGTGAAACCAATCACTATGGCCTACTCATTTGAGCAGGTGACATTTGGGCTTTTTGTGGGCGTGACACACAGTGATCCACCAATAATTCCTACTTGTAGGAGCAGACCACCAGGGGTCTTTGTGTGAGAGATTGTTTCCAAATTTCATGGGGTATTTGATGCATCAATCAATGATATATTGCACAGCAACAAGTTCCAGCTAAACTGGTGAGAAGAAGCGGTGGCACGTTTGACCAATAGTAGCTGAGTAATAACTAATGTCCCGCTGATTAATTACACACTTTTGGTAGCATGACTTTGAGGATGTTGCTTTGGCCATGTACAGGATGCATGAACAAAACTGGATCTTTTTCCGGGCACACCCTGCGTGTGTCAGTTGATGGCTTTCAGGGGAGCCCGTCACACTTTAGAGGGAGCCGTGTCGGTACCAGATCTGCTTGGGCTGCCAGATCAGGTCGGGGTCCTGCGCCTGCTGATGACGTCACATTCCGGCAAATTCACTCGGCTTTCACACTTAAAGAGCAAGTCACCCCAAATAAACTTTTTTTTGCTGATAAACTAAATAAACGAGTGTCTAATCGTGCTGTAGACACGTGTAGTCAATAATTTGGTACTTCAGTGCATCTTAGTTAAAATTTAAATATTCTGCCTAAAACTGGCAGTGTTGTGCCGTTGTCAGGTAAAAACTCTGTACTGTATTTTAATTTAAATCCGTCACCGCTGTTGGCTAAGAGGTATGCTATGATGTAAACTGGTACATTATGTTGTCACAATGCTGTCGTGAGCCTGTGTGTGTGTGTGTATTTGTTAGCAGCTCCTCCTTCTCAGTCTACCAGGCAACAGTATTGTTGCATTTTTCAAACACGAAGTGGGAGTGGAGTTAGACTCTGGTAGGGGTTGACTTGCTCTTTAAGTTTTGGAAAGACGTCAGCAGTTTTGCTAATAAATTCCTGTTTGTTACCACCTAAATGTTTTCTTTATAATTGTAATTTGTTAATAAAACACCATATTATATTTGTTTTGTGAAGAATGTGAAACTAATTAAAACCAACATCAGACTGACAAGAAGACAACAGTTCTTATATGTGAAGCCATATCTGTTTGTATAAATGTGTAATTTGTCTGTATGTTTCCTTAGTTGATATGTAAAAACATTCATTCATTCATTCAAAATGTTGCTTGGTGTCTTTTCAATAAAGTTCTTATATTTTATTTTGCCCCATTTCATCAAAATCTAGAGCTTTTGAGGGTCACCGTTTATCAGTTGATATCTTTGCTTTTATTTTACATTTACATTGGAAATTCATACATATTTTCTCCAAAAAGTGTTGATTTTTAGACTACAGGACTACAACCGCTAAGACTACAACCGTAAATTCGTTCTGACCAATCAAAATTGTCATTGTCATACATGCTAACGTAATTTTTACGAACGTGGTATCGTAACTTCTGTAAATCTTAAGTTCAGCCAACCTACTGTGATGTAACTTGCAGGCGCAAATCCTGCTTTTATGTTCCATCAAAAAAAAAAATGCGCAGAGTTGTTTTAAGCATAATCTATTTTTGTCATGGCCCTGCAAAGACTAGCTGTTAGCTTATCAATATAATCACTCGATCATTCAAAAGGTTCAAAAATAGGTAATTTTTCTGAATTTTCATCAAACCTTAACTCGTAATGGTTAAACTAACTGTACAACTCACAAACTCTGACATTTTCAAGCCTTCTGCATTACATGATGGATTTTTTTCTGGTCATTCTAAAAATTACATGTCAGAATCAACACCATCCTCAAAACATGAAGCTTTTGGCATCTGTCTTAAACACTGTAATCTTGGCAAAGTGGTGTTTCCCAGAACAAAGTATGATAAAGCCATAGGACAATAGCTGTTCCAGAAACAGAGATCTGGACATTTTTAGATCACTTGTCCCTGCCTGAATGAAGTGTTGAGATTCAATACTGCAGCAGTGTCATGATGCCCCCCCAATTTATGTCCTGTCTCTGGGGCCCCCCTGTGGCCTTATGAGTCACTCCTTCACAGACATGCAAACATGCTGCAAAACCCTGTATGCACTTTTTAAATGTCTAAACTTATATCTTCTTCCCCTTCACCCCAAAGGCAACAGTTACGTCTCAACATTTTAGGAGAATTTAGCTTCTCATTTGGACAGCGTGTCAAGCAGGATATAGGAGGAAAACCAAGAGCACTTCTGCCTGAAGTGGACAAACGAAACACAAGAGGAGACAAACTACCTCTCCATTCAGACTGATGTAAATAAGAGGCTTCTTCATTCTCTTTATGGCTTATTGATTTTTTTGTTCAATGTCTGACTACAGACAGAGACGGAGGGTGGGAGAGATAAACAGAAGCGCAGAGAGGAGCACAGCATCGTCTTTCTGAGGATGGAGACTTTATGTTAAAAGCATTCCACATCACATCATTTACAGGAACAACTTACCGCTAACTGGGAATAAATGTGATCGTACAGTCTGAAGTAGTCAAACTGGAGTTCTTATAAAAAATAAAGATAGGTAAGAAAATTACTGAGGGGCAGTTATGCTGTCAAGAGTTTTTTATGGTAATTTATGCATTTTCTTTTTACACGACACCCTTCACTGTTTTGGCGGTAACCAAAACAAAGAAAGTATAAATTTAAGAATGAAGCCTACTTGTGTTAAAGCAGCAATATTAAAAGGATAGTTTCTCTTAATTAAAGTCACTTCTGAAACAGGAATCATTTTTAACATTTATTTAAGGAGATACAACCATTTCACCCAAACAAAGACGTGAGATGCTTTTAAAAAAAGATGAACCCCTCCTTTTCTTAGTTCCGTAAAACTAAATGTGGATAAAAGATTGAAGCAGATACCCCCATTCAAACTCAAATCACCTTTTAGATCTTGTTCTTGACATCACGTAAATAGCTCGAGGAGCGAATTTTTTCATTGAATTCATTTTTTAAAGACGGGGAACAATGAAGCTTTCTGTTCTGCAAAGAGTCCACAGAAATGCTGTCTGCAAAAGAAACAGCTGCTTGGTGCTAATATTATTTAAACTGGAAAATACAGAAACCCCAACGTAACCAAAACTTTTAACTCTGTCATTAATCGCAACATTTTTTAAGTACCGCATCTTCCGGACTATAAGCCGCTACTTTTTTCCCACGCTTTGAACCGTGCGGCTTGTAATGAGGTGCGGCTTTACTGAAGATTTTCCTTCACCTGCCGGGGGGCGCTTTAGCAGAAAGTGAAACAGGTGGAAGTCAAAAGCGGAAATCGAAGAAAGTGCTCATTTTAATTTAGCACATGCAAGCAGCTGGCACGACCAAGAATTCTTTTCAAATCCATACCCCCTCATCATGATAACTACACGTATGAGTTCATATGATGCTGCATTTAAGTTAAAGGCCATTGATCTGGCAGTAAAGGAGGGAAACAGTGCTGCCGCATGTAATTGATTTTAGAACAAATTATGATGCTCGGAGGGCAACAGTGTTGGTTCTGCTGGATCTAAGTGCTGCCTTTGACACAGTAGACCACACTATTCTTTTAACCCGTTTAAAACAGATCGGCCTCTCTGGTGTTGTTCACAGTTGGTTTACTTCCTACCTCACAGACAGGACTTTTATGGTGAGTCTGGATACCTGTTCCTCTGGGGTCCACAGCATCACGTGCGGGGTGCCTCAGGGATCAATTCTAGGCCCAGTACTTTTTAACCTCTATATGCTCCCTCTGGGCAGCGTCATCAGGAGACATGGGGTGAATTTCCACAGTTACGCTGATGATACACAGTTGTACATCTCCGTGTCTCCTGATGACGCTCAGCCAATGGAAACACTTTTTAATTGCATTTTAGATATTAAATCATGGATGACTGAAAACTTTCTCCAGCTCAACCAAGGCAAAACTGAAGTTTTAGTCATCGGTCCTGAGGCCCAGAGAGAGAAACTTTTACCTAAACTACAGTCAATGTCTTTTTATCCATCACTACAAGTGAAGAATCTGGGTGTTATTTTCGACTCTGAGCTGACTTTTATCCCCCACATTAAAAACATCACAAAAATAGGTTTTTACCATCTTAAGAATATCGCCAGAGTCCGCCCCATTCTCTCTCGGGCCAATACGGAGACGCTAGTGCATGCTTTTGTAACCAGTAGAATTGATTACTGCAATGCCCTGCTTTCTGGTCTTCCCAAAAAGAGCATCTCAGGTTTACAACTTTTACAAAACTCAGCAGCACGTGTCCTGATGAAGACCAGGAAGCGGGAGCACATCACTCCGGTTTTAAAATCACTGCACTGGCTCCCCGTATGTTTCAGGATTGATTTTAAGGTTCTTTTAATGGTTTTTAAGTGTCTTAATGGTCTTGGGCCTTCTTATCTTTCAGAACTGCTTTTACTGTATAAACCCTCGCGGTCTCTGCGCTCCTCTGGCAGCCGTCTCCTAGTTATCCCTAAAGTTAAGACTCACAC
>SSNQ01034321.1:160245-181811 GCA_006942095.1 Nothobranchius kuhntae | reverse complement strand
CCCCGCCTCCAGATTGTGGTCTCTACCGAGGTCATTAAGCTGAAGGACTCACTGCTCTCTGTGCCTCCCCATGACCTCCCTCCCACCTGCGGAGCCAGCTGGTCGAGCGCCACACAGGCAGTCCCCGCTGAGGAAACCAGGATCCCCCCCCCCTTACCGGTCTCATGTTGTGAACTGTGACGTTTGTGCTTACATGTCGGGTGTTTTCTTTGCATTGAGTGCTACACCCTGCTGGTGTAACCCTGTTAATGCCTTTTTTCTCCCTCCCCTGAACTTTCCTCATGTATTCCCTCATTCATCTACAAAGGAGCGCCGTCATGGCTGCTCCCATGGTCTGCCTGTATCTGTCCTGTCTATATGTGTGTGTGTACCCTTGGCCAGGTTGTACCATGGAGTGAAGTTCCTATGCTCGTATCTGATCTGAGCGCTGGCAATAAAATTCATTCTGATTCTGATTCTTAAGTTTTATTTTGTAACATGTAACTTTCCTTTTGTGACACGTTATTTTCGTTTTGTAGCACCTAATTCTCATTTTGTAACACAAAACTTTTGTAGAATGTAATTTTTGTTTTGTAACACGTAACTTTCAAAACTTCATTTTGTAACTCACGGATCAAGTTTCAAATCACAACTCTCAAAACACCCATATCAGTCCACAGTTATAAAACTCAAGTTTACATTATACAGTTCACCGACAGCATGTGTCAGGACAAACGACCAAATATCAGCCAGTTTCTGTCTTCAGAGGGGGACCAGACAGAGATGCCCACTCTCCCCCTCACTGTGTCATGTGCAGGGGTGAGTACTCCTCTCATTTTCCCATCTTTAAGTTGTGTGTTTCAGGAGAGAGAGGCTCCAGCTGCAGCTGATTTGCAATCAGCAGGTCTGGCTACAAAAGGAGGATGGAGAACACCCCTCGTTTTTGGAGTTCTGTGACTTCTCTGGATTACGTCTCTGGTTTTCTGCGATTCCTCTGGATTACTCACCTGTGCCCTTAGGATTTCCAGACACAGCTCTCACCGTTCTCCATTCCTCCCAACCGGCCCGCTCTCCTGCTCTCCTCTCGCTCCATCTCCTGGACACCCCACTTGGATTCACCCCGGCACCCAACCTACCCTTCCTCATTCCTACGCTCCCCTACTCCCATTAAGTCTTTTCTCTGCACCCACCAAGTCTAGACTTACCTTCCTGGACTCACCTATTCTGCTCTCCCCTCCTCAGACGCTGTGCTCTTGTTCTCGATCACCACTGGGCTTTTCCAGTGCACCTTCAGTTCCGTTTTAAAATAAAGATTCTTTTTTTTAACCATAAGATCTGTGAGTGAGTGATTCAGCATGTCTTGGGTTAAACGCATCCCCCAAACCATGTCACACTGTTTGCTATCTTTATCAAACCACTAGCAGCAGCAATTAGGCAAACAGCAGGTATTAAAGAGACTTTACGGAGTTTTGAATTTTTATGCCCGCGATTGCCCCCTCAGGCCAAAAGCATAACAGCAGCTTCAATAGTAGGCTTGTGCACGAGGCGCGCATGCTGTACGTGCACACTCCTTAATGAAAATAACAGATGAGACAGTTCTGTGTGTGTGTGTGTGTGTGTGTGTGTGTGTGTGTGTGTGTGTATGTGTGGTCCGGAGGACAGAGGGCAGGAGAACACACAGCTACTTAATTAAATAATTTGGTTCTGTACCTTTCTCTTTAGCACAGCTGACAAAGGTTTATGATGGGTCAGTCTCCCTGCATGCTCAGATCATGCCCTTCCCTTGCTTGAAAAATTGTTCCAAAATCAATGTTGAACCCACATCTTTTTTATCTGTGAATTCAATGCCGTTCAGCGAGTCTCAAATAAAAATTTGGGCATCTTACTGTAAAAAAAAACATACCATTAATGTAAAAAATAAACTCTAAATAATCTATGTTCACATTCAGAATCAAACCCAGGTCTTCCGCACGAGAGTCCGCCGTTTTACTAGGTGTGCTATAGCACCAGTGACATCTTTGGTATCTGTAATATTAATGTCCTTGCTGACAGCTGAAACAACGTTCAAAGAACGGTTTAGAGCGAAAATGGCTGTTTATATTTGCAGGAATCATCTAGAAGAAAGTAGCTAAGGGTCCTCAGAAATGTAGCTAGGTTCATCACTAGGCGTTAGGAACAGCGACAAAGTCGCTGAGTGTGCACTACCTCACTCTCTGCTGCTAAAGCTACAGATAGCAAATGCTATGGGCTATGCCTGAGCGTGAACGTGCATGAAGCAGCCTGCTTGACCCGAGCAGCTCTCTTTTTCTGTGATTTTACAGAAAAACAGGCAATCATGGTAAAAATGCTAGGGCTCATTTTACAGGACCAGGGCATTGCAGGAGAATGTATGAAGAAGAAAATTATTATTTCTGTACATGTTTTGGCTGTCAAACTTCCATAATGCCCCTTTAAAGACATTAAATGTAAGAAAATGGAACATGAGATCAGTCTTTATGCAGATGATGTTTTACTATTTCTCCAGAATTCTCAATCCTCTCTCTCACAAGCAATAGAACTGATAAACTCGTTTTCAAGAATTTCAGATTACTTTATGAACTGGTTAAAATCCACAGTTCCACCAGTTAATTTCTCTTTTGTCAATTTTCTTAATACTCAATTGGAGTCAGGGAATATTACATACCTGGGAATTAATGTCTCTCCCAAGTTGGCAGATCTAACCAAACTAAACTACATCCTGCTTTTAAAGAAAGTGGAAGATGATCTTGCAAGATGGAAATCCTTACCGATATCACTCATGGGGAGGGTTGCTACAATTAAAATGATGGTCTTACCCAGAATAAATTACTTATTCTCGACGATCCCAAACAAACCACCAGCTGACTGGTTTAAATCTCTGGACTCCTCAATTACTAAATTCCTTTGGCAGGATAAACCTTCACGAATTAGCTTAAAAACGCTTCAGAAGACCAACGACAGAGGAGGACTGGATCAACCCAACTTTTACTATTATTTCTTAGCCAACAGGCTGCAATATATACCAAGATGGTTGCAAGATAACCCACTAGTTGAGTCCTGGTTAGATATAGAACAGACACTTTGCAATACAATAGAGCTTTCAGACTTACCATTTATTAGCTCAAGCATAAGAAAACATGAAAGCTTCAAAAGTATTAGTATCAGCACCTCTCTGACAGCATGGTGGGAGTATCTAAAAATGACAGAGTCTTCACTAGTACCATGCAGACACATACCTATCTGGAATAATCCTGACATTTTGCAAAATAACCAAATGATGAACCTTACGGACTGGAAAAATAAAGGAATATCACCAAATTAAATCTGTAGTCAAACAAAAATTTAAGCTCAATAAAATAGAATTACAAACACCACCAAGGGTATTAGACTTTTATAATCTCAAAGCCCCCAAACTACTGTCTAAAGTATATAAGACACTGTCCAAAATAGACGATAAAATTGCAATCCCTATTGAAAAATGGGAGGTGGATCTATCAGTTAGCTTTGACCAGAACTTCTGGTCAGCTACTTGTTTAAAAACTTTTAAAATGATCAGACACCCCAATTTGCAATTAATTCAGTACAAAATTCTACACAGAGTACACAATACAGGTCATCGGATGTTCAAGATGGGGTTTGTATCATCTGACACATGTTCACTGCACAAACAACATTCCTGACAATTACATTCACGTGCTGTGGTCCTGTCCACCTGTCCAGGAATTTTGGGGTAGAGTATGTGAGGATCTGTCAAAATGTCTGAAATGTCATATCCCAACTTCCCCTTCTCTTTGTTTACTGGGAAACCTGGGCGATGTCCCGATTGAAACATCTTTGGCTCATGTGGTTCTGACTGCCATATGCATCGCTAAGAAAACTATCCTCTTGAATTGGAAAAAAAGAGAAGCTCTCTGCATTAATCAGTATAGAAATCTTTTGTTAGATCATATTACACTTGATATAGCCTCTGCTTCCACTTCGGATCAATCTCTCTGGGCTCCTTTGATCGGTTCCATCGCATAGCGATGATGGGGGACCATTGATAGTGTCCTGCGGGATTATGTGGGTGGAGGTTCTGAGTTTGGAGTATCCGGATGTTCCCTGGAGGTGGGTTCACTAGGGGGTGTCTGGGACTAGGGGGCCGTTGCCCCCCTCTGGAGGTGCTTGGGTTGCCTCGGGGGGTGGACTACTGGTGGTTGTGAGTGGGACCCCTTGGAGGTCTTGGCGGCGGCCATGGGTCACTGCCTGGCAGCTGCATTGCACCTGGGCGGGTCTGGGTGGGGGCCTGGGGGCTCGGGGTGTGGGGGTGGCCGGCCCCGTGTGGGGATCTGGGCAGGGCCTTGGGGGTCGGGTCCTGACATGTATGCTGCCGGGAAGGAGGCAGGAACATGCAGCAGTGTCTGGCCCGGGTTCGGGGGCCTCGGGTAGATCTTGGCCACTCTGCTGTCTCATCACAGGGGAGGGGGAGGCCCAGGAGGGGGAGGACCCAACCTTACCTGGATGTCCTATGTCTTATATATCCTGGAAGTTGTGCAAATGCAGGGATGGGCATAGATTTTCTGCTGGGGTGGGGCTGGGTTGGTGCCCTCGGGCTCCGTGGGGCTCTGCAATGCTGCTCCTTTGGGCCCTGGCAGGATGGGCTGGGGTCTCCATGCCCTGGGTGGCGGTTTGACAACAGAGATGCCTATTGTGGCCAGTGGGGGAGCTGGCTCCCTGGAGGGCTAAGCCCAACCAGCCATTCCTCCCCATCCCTGCATATTTTCCTCCTCCTGCTCCCTCACATCATCACACAAACATGCACATTGGACCTTGGGGGGTGGACAAGTCAGGGAGTGCGGGGAATGGACTCCATTTCCGCATCCCTGTGGCAACCTGCCCCCCAATTTTATTTGAACCTTGTTCACTTCCACCAAAGACATTCCACACAAACACACACTTAGGGCCTTGGGAGTGAGCACATTCAACGGCACTTGGCAGGGGGATTTCTCAGTCTCCTCCCGAGTGCTGGTGCCCACTTCCAATTTTAAACTGCACTTAGACACCGAGGGCTGTGGGTGCAAGTGGGGTGGTGCGGTGGCATCAGCTGGCATAGGCCAGACAATGCCCGCGCTGCCCACTCACCACAGCCATTGAATACACCTCATCAACACACAACACTATATTGGAGCAGGCAGAGGGAGACTAGGGATCTTAGCACACCACTGATGTGGCTTGGCTTCCTGGAGCTGGAGGCTAGGAGGGAGATCTGGCCATCTGGTTGGGGTCTGGGGTGGTGGGTTGCTGTGCTCGGTGTTAGGCGGGGGAGCCTGCTCATCAGCACCCCAGCAGAAAGGGTCAAACTCTGGTAACCGGTGATGGTTGTACCCCATGTGCAGCAGTACCGGGACCAGAGTGAATAGGGTGTGTATGGGGAGCATGAGTGGGTGTCCGGCATGCACTTTTGTAAGTCTTTGGTTGTATGTGCATTTGTGAGCATGAGGGAGGGAGCGTGTGACTGTGTTTGTGTATGACTGTACATGTCAGGTGGGGCCTTTGACTCCTCTCATCTCCAGGGACTTCTTTTTATGATATAGATCTGGTGTGGGGGGTGTGGTTCCTTGGTCTGCCTGAGTGTTCGTGGCTCCTGGGTCAGGGGGTTTAAGATCTTTGGTGCCTGCCTGGTTGATCCCGGTGGCTGCCTGGTGGGGTCTGGGTCCCTGGGGTTTGCTGGATCCCCGGCGGGGGAGGTCACCCGTGGGTCCCGGGCTCGGCCGGCTAGAGGGTGAGAGGTTGCGGGCGGGCCTGTGGGCTTGCCGCTGAGATCTCCAGGGACTCTGCCAGCTGCTGGTTGTGGCCCCCTGGGACGATCCTCTGTGCCTCTCGAGGGGGGCGGGGGCCTTTCTGGTTGCAGTCTCCTTGGGGTTCCTGTGTTCTGGGGCAGCGCCTTGATCTCTGGGACTTGGAGCTCCCCCCGTCTCCTACGCATCTTTGGGGGGCGGATCTGTGGTCCCTCACACTCTCTATTGGATGCTCCTGTAGATAAACCTTACATAAACAAGCACGTGTACACACACAGGTGCTCACATGGTGCTCTCAAAAGTATGGGCTTGGGCACGTTCAACACATGTCTTAAGGCTGTCGTTGCCACTACATGCGCTATGATTTATTAGAATCAGAATCAGAATCAGAAAAGGTTTATTGCCATTTTTAGTGAACAAACAATTCACAAACTAGGAACTTGCTTCAGTACTAACGTGCTACATATAACATGAATAATAAAATTAAAAAATAGAATAAAGTAGAATAAAGTAGAATAAAATATAATAAACAAGCATAAAACTTTGCTATAAAAAATGGCAGGTAAATGTAATATGGCCGATAACGTGACGTTATGTCAAGTACCGAAGACGAGCATGGCTGTGTGTTTATAAGCTGTTCACAAGTCTAACGGCAGATGGAAAGAAGCTGTTCTTATGGCGAGAGATTCTGGTCTGGATGGACCGTAACCTCCTGCCTGAGGGAAGCGGCTCAAAAAGTCTGTGACCCGGGTGAGAAGGGTCAGCAGGTCATTATCGTGTGATTGCTCAGTTAAACAATGTTGATTTTATATTTCATCATCAGGTTAACACAGTGATAGCTTGCTCCTGATGTATTGTTGTGTGTCCCATATTTTCTCTTTCTGCAGGTCTAGAAGCAGACTCTTGTTAATTATTGTTTATTTTTGTGGACCCCCCCCCCCCCCCCCCCCCCCCCCCACCCCCACCCCCCCATTTCCCCACCATTTGTCTTTTCCTTTCTCTTTCACCTCTGACTCCGTGTCTTGTCGGAATTGCAAAGCATTCAAAAACAACAACAATAAAGTTTTGTCAGGCATGACATTAAAAGCAGACGCTTTGATGCTCCTCCTGAGAGTAAATCTGTAAGGCTTGTTTCCAGCAATCAGACGTCAATTCTGTTTGCTTCACAGCCAGACAGGACACGGTAAAAAAATAAAAAATAAAATAAAATTAAATAAAAAGTTTATTTAGCTGCTGGAGCAGATTAACATGATGATGCCTCACACTTAGATCGTTGTCGCTGGTTTCATCTTCACCCAATCACCCGTCGATTTAGTAAAGTGAAGCCAAGCTTTAGAGAGCGTTCATGTTCTTCTAGTCGGAAATTCGGAGTTCCGAGGAGAAAGCATATGCACCATTAGCGAAACGGAAGCTAACATATCAAGCTAACGTTATCTTAAACATTTTATTTACCAACCGGAGCAGATTAAGATGAGGATGTCTCACTTAGATTGTTGTCGCTGGTTTCATCATCACCCAGTTACCCATCACATTTAGTGAAGTGGACCCAAGCTTTAGCGTGCGTTCTTTCTACCATGCTGCTCTGTTTACAACTCGCTCGCAGCGACCGACGACATAACGCTCTTGCGCACGTGCAGCTGTCTAGGCAAGTTCTCGTTATGAAGGACGGGTACCGAAACGATGCACCGTTTCAAATGACGTGAATCGGTGCTCAGTCGGTACTATGGAATTTGGTCGGTACCTTAAAAAATACCGAATTCGGTACCCACCGCTACTCAAAGGAGTATTTATTTCTAGCGCTGAGGGCTGGGAAACTCCTCTTATTCACAACCACCAGTGTGTGAATCAGAATTCTCCATTGTGGCGATAACAATCAAACAAACAAACAAGGCCAGAAACTAGAGCTACACTGGAGGCCGCTCTGAGAGAGAGAGACTGTGCAACAATCCTCCTAGACTGGATCTGATCGTGTCCAAGTATCTCTCTAAAAAGCATAGTGTGGCAATAAACGTAATATAGTAAATGCGTTTTTTGTCACTGATGTGGAGAACACCTTCCGGTTCTGTCATGTACATGAAGATGAACGTTCTTGAAGCAAAATTTTACACAAATATATTTTCATTTGCACATTTTTCATATATATTTTTATTTTTAATTTAGTGTTTGAGAATATAAATTTAATTAACGGATTTTCACATTTTCCCCAAGTTTTATGAGGAATTTTCTAATCGGTTTTCCATCAGAAGCCTGAAGTGAGTTTTTCCTTTAATTACATGGCCGGTTTGGAATCTCTATGTGCATGGTTTACATACATATAATAAATACATGTCCTTGTATGACATTTTGGCCAGTTCAGCTGTATTTGGTATTGATTTTGGCATTGAAAATAAATCAGACCAAAACCAAGGTCTTTTAAGTAAACCAGCCAACACATTCTCACACCCAAGGTGTCAAAATATGACGCGTTTGACCAAGCCTCAATATATGATGATTCGGGATGCCCCAGCGCGTCAGGAGACGTCGATCAGGGACAAACAGCTGATGCAGCGTCCCAGAGTGTCGGTATCCAACGCCGGTGGTGAGATGGACATTAGAACTACTTGTGAACTACTTAACCTTCCCCTCACCCCAATCCTAACCTTAAGATCAAAGTTTATGGACCTTAAGGTTAGGATTGGGTTGAAGGGAAGGTTTAATAATCGAATAATGTCCGTGTGACGGCGCGCGTCAAACAGTGACGCCAGCGGAGCCATGTGAACCAACATGTCCCTGATCGTCGTCTCCTGACACGCTGGGGTGTCCCGAATGTCATATATTGAGGCTTGGTCACAGGCGTCATATTTTGACGCCTTGGGTGTGAGAATGTGTTGAACTAGTGGATTGTTAAAATCTAAATGGTAAATGGTAAGTGACCTGTATTTGATATAATGCCTTCTAGAGTCCTGGAACCCCCCAAGGTGCTTTATAACACAATCAGTCATTCACCCATTCACACACACTTTCACACAGTGGTGGGGATGAGCTACGATGTAGCCACAGCTGCCCTGGGGCACACTGACAGAGGTGAGGCTGCCGATCACAGGCGCCACCGGTCCCTCCGACCACCACCAGCAGGCAACATGGGTTAAGTGTCTTGCCCAAGGACACGATAGTGAAAGACTGAGCGGGGCTCGAGCACTTAAATCCTGTGCCACCGTCGCCCACATGGACCCCAAATATCTTTGAACAAGGAAGATAGGCACCAAGGTCAAAAATGTTAGCAACCCATTGTCCCTATCTTCTCTGTAGTTAGCTTCAACTACAGTTGTCTTCTTTTAGGCAGTTGATTGCTTTAATATGATAACAAATTCAGGTTTGGTTGTTTTAATGTATAGTGGTTGCAGTATGTGCAACAGATTTTACAATTTTAAATCTAAATAGGTCCTTCGGTCATAACTTTATACATTTGCTGTTGTCACTCGTAGGAAGGAATGCATCGTACGGGGGGGGGGGGGCCTTTTAGCATGGAAAACTCAGCCAGAGGAGAGAGTGGCTTTAAACAACAGGATTTGGGTCTTCTTATTTCCTGATATTTGGAAACTCTGATTGGATAACCTCAAGGTAACTCTGCCACTGTTTTGCAACATTGATGTTTTATCTCCCAAAATAACACAAGCCTGGAGGAGTTCTGAGGTGTGGTGGAGCTGATAATGCAAATATTAGTTATCTACTAGCCCAGAAGTTCTCTGCAGTTTCCTGTATACCAAACCAACAACAGCTTTCCCCGCCATGGGTGAGGGTTCTATTGTGTTCAGCACTTTGGGCCCCTTTGATTGGTGTCAGAAAGAGGCTTTATAAATAAATAAAATATATAGCTTTTAACTGAAGTGTCTTTGATCATTTCCGTTTTCTAATTTCTGTTTCATCATGTCAATCATCCATACAGCCAGGAGGCTAATATGAAGAAGGCAAGAAGAACAGAAACTGGCACAAGGAGAGATCCTGCCTTCACAACTGGAGACCATTCTGCTGTAATGCATCCCTCCAGTATCAAACAGCTGTAGTAAAGATTAGTGGTCATCTAGGCACACCAAAGGAAAATTCATGGGTGTTACACACCAGTGTTCGTTGTGAGCAATCACTCTTTGCTCTTGATGCTCATTCCATGACAGGTCATGTGTTTCCTTCATCTCAAGCTAAAGGGGGGAGGAGATAAATGTGATTTAAATGAATAGCCACTACTAAATAACTCCTCGGCTGGTAAACGATGCATTCATCAGATACAGACAGCCAATATCCTGTGATTCATGGCACTCCTTACCATGTGAAGGGTGCCAACAAAAATTATTATTACTTTTTAATAAAGTGTACCAGTCACTAATCCCCTCATTTATCAGGGAAGGGAAGTTGTTGAGGACAAAGTTAGTGTGAAAGGTTGTGCATGGATGGTCTGATGATGGGGAATGAAAATATCGTAGCAAATTAAAGTAAAGGTGTGTGTGAAATTCAAGTTGTACTTCATAATTTGGTAATTCACTCATGTAACAAGAAATATGCAACATTAGTGCATCAATAACAGAATGTTATGTTTTTTTTATTTAACAATGTTAAGGAACTTATCTGTTGTGGTATTGTTAGCATTGGTATTGTGTGGCTAAGACTTGTGTTTATGAACATTTGTCTCAGCTTTCTCTGTGCTGTGTAGCTGCATTTCATTTGCTCCTCTTTCATGTGCTAAATCATGGATATGAACATAACCCTTCAGTTGTCAAACCATATCTTAGCTTGAAACTCTGGCATGGATGAAAGTACACAGTGTGTATTTTCTTAAGGGATTATTGCTATTTAACCCTTGTATTGTGTTAGAAAGCTGGTTACACCTGGGGTGTTAGTGGGTCCATTTGGACCCATGATTTTAAAATGCTTGAAAATGGTTAAAATCACCAGTTTTCTTCTAATGTTGTTTTTCAGTTAATTGCTGGCTTAGTATGTATTCATATAAATGGAATCAGTGAGTAAATAGTTTTTTAGTTGGCTCCACAGACACAGTATTTTATTAATTATTTATTTATTTAACTTATGTTTTTCAGGAGGATAAACTGCTTGAGATGTAACATCTTGTTTTCCAGCAGGTCCTCCTACAACACAATCGATAACAAATAAGGTGGCAGAGTCAGACTTTTTAAAGAGAAAAGAAGGAAAGTAAATAATTAATAATAATTAAAAATAATGATATGTATAAATATAAATATATTTATATACATATATATATATATATACACGCAAATATATGAGTATACACACACAAATATGTATACGCATACGCATGGATGTATAGACATCCACACGTGTACATACGTACAAACATACCTATATACACAATTAGAATAAATAAAACTGCTGTGAGGCATTCAAGGAGAAATAAGAGCTAAATATTACATCGTATTTAAATCTAAAGTGAAGTAATATCCCAGTTGAATACAAAGATTGGCAAAAAACAGCATGTTAGCCAGTGAATACACAAAATCATTATAACAGAGACTAAACACTGCAACTACAGCTTGGCTTTACATAAGCATAAACAGTGCGGGAAAATTGGTGAATTGAAGAGATAGATCTTAATTCAGTGGGTAATTTATTCCAGTCCTGAGGAGCTTTAACACTAAAGGCGAGTCTACCCACCTCCTTTTTAAAACGAGAAACAACAAATGATGGAAAAGTAGTTAAACGGGTAGAATACAAGGAATCAATGGGAACCAAAAGAGTTTCCAGATAAAGTGGAAAATCATAATAAATGCACTTAAACAAAAATATAAACCAATGAAATTGTCGCCTAGCTTTTAAAGGAAGCCAACCAAGAAGTTCATACACATAACAATGATGCGTTTTAAATGAACACTGCAAAATGAAATGACACAAAATTATATTGCTCGTTTTTGATAGCAAAAACTGTTTAAATTCACTAAATATATTTATTTTTCTTATAGCATGAGTAATAATAAACTACAAATGTGTTATAAATTAATTTTAAAGTACACCTACCAAAAAAATTATATACTTTTTTTTTACTGTTTAAAATTATTAACAATAGTGACATCTTTGGTGTTTCGGGTCAAAACGGACCCGCATAGATAAATGGTAGGTTAAAGACAACAAGTCAATTTTTTTTCTATAAAACCAACTTTTATTTAACCAGACCAATTAACCAAACAATTTAATCATAAAACGAACAATGATAAACAACACTGTGTGTGTGGTTGTGAGCACGCACATGCACCTGCATTGACCATAAACTGACATTGAAAATAATATGGTGTTAACGCAGGTAAGTTGTTCTGAATTATCCATAATCTAAACAATGTGTGTGTGTGTGTGTGTGTGTGTGTGTGTGTGTGTGTGTGTGTGTGTGTGTGTGTGTGTGCGTGCGTGCGTGTGTGCGTGTGTGTGTGTGTGCGTGTTGGTGATGTGGGCCATAACTGTGCATATTGGGCCATAATTGATCCTCAGAGCAACCCATAGCTTAAGTGATGCATACAACAGCCAGTTTTCTCTGCCCGGTCAATTTGGACGAGTAACACCACAGATGTAACTTATTTTTTGAGACCTTTTGTCATGGATTTTATTAATATGTTGATCAATAACCCATTACCTATAGTGAAGAGAGAAGGAGACAATGAGCAGACAAGTCCAACAGTTATAACTGTGGCAAGATGCCAAAGCAAATGCCCCGAACATCTGTTCACAGACTTTATTTAAAAGAGAGGAAAATAAGAAAGGAGGAGTGAGGTAATTGTGTGAGAGAGGGAGACAGTGTGTGTATGAATACAAGAATGTGTGTGTGTGTATATGAGTGGATGCAGAGAAGCATAGAGCAGTGCATATTACATCCAGTTGGTTGAGTCCATGATCAAGAATTAATAAACATACATTTTTCCATAACACCTTTAGAATTTACTAAAATTGTGAAAATTGATTTTGCTGCATTTAAATAGGTGTGTCTGAGGATTAGATGAAACCTCATTCCAGGACAAAAAAGGAAAGTGGGTAATGTTTCCTTTTACAGTCCCCTAACTACTAAGTACTTACATAGTAAATACATATGTAATAAATTGTAATTTAAAGGGTAATTATTTTGTAATAACAATTATTTTACCGGGTAATTCAAATAAAATTACTGTGCAATAGTGCAAAATTAGGCACTATTTACCAACATATTACTCAGTAAAATGGCCACATATTTGCATTTAGAGTGTTTTTGTGCAATTACAATGAGTCAGTAGGTAATTTCTATTGAATTACTATTTAAAAATCACTAAATTACCCTTTTTATACCAACAGTTTACAAAGTGATTTGCCATATTTTACCAGGTAATTTTTACTGATAATATAGTTACTTACTAAATAGGTATTCTGCAGTAAATACCATTTAATTCATGTTAAGTTGACTTTATATGCTAGCAGTACATACTTCCTTATTACAAGGTTAAATATAACAAACTGCCAAGTAAGTAAAGGGAAACTGTACTGTAAAAGAAAGCCAGTCTTGTTTCTGAGTTCTTAAACAATTATTACCTTGTAAATCTAGTTCAGTTCTAAATTTTCTTTTCAGTTATTAAAAAAATCCAGTAAATACTGCTTTATTACCAAGCAATAAACAATACAGGCGCCATAGTTTTTTCAGTAAAATATGATTTTTTATATCACTATTTAAAGTGCTTGTAGCTTTAATCTGGTTAGAGATAGAGGAATATTGTAAATTAGAAAAATCTTCAGTATGAGTCAAATTTTGTGATAGGAACAAATTCACTCACATAATTTGCATATTATTACATCATCAGGTAGTAGCCATATTGGATTTCATCACATTTGCATATTTTTGTTGTTTTTCTATGTTTTTGTCTATTTTCTCAGTGTTGTTAATGTTTGTCAAACACATATACATATTCCTATGTAGACAAATATAACTATGTATGTATATATACATATATATGTATATACACATATATATGTAATATTTATTACTTTATTGGTATTTTGTTATGTTTACTGCGTATCAATCAAGAACATTGTTTTTCGTGCTTCAGCGTCATGAACACATTTCACTCATCCCTTCTTTGGTTTATTTTGTTTATAACTGTTATACATACATACATATACTGTATATATATGTATGTATATATATATATATATATACATTTACAGACAGACGGACGGACGGACGGACGGACGGACGGACGGACGGACGGACGGACAGACGGACGGACGGACGGACAGACAGACAGACAGACAGACAGACAGACAGACAGACAGACAGACAGACGGAGAGACAGACAGATAGATAGATAGATAGATAGATAGATAGACAGACAGACGGACAGACAGACAGACAGACAGACAGACAGACAGACAGACAGACGGATAGATAGATAGATAGATAGATAGATAGATAGATAGATAGATAGATAGATAGATAGATAGATAGATAGATAGATAGATAGATAGATAGATAGATAGATAGATAGATGATAGATAGATAGGGGCTGAATTGATCACCAGCAGAGTTTTCACCGGCCCGATCACCACCACCACATCCCCCCTCCCCCCTGGCATGGTGGATCAAAGGATCAGACCCGGTACGAGCCCCCCCGCCACGTCTCTTTGCCCGACGCGGATCATCGGACAAGATAAGGGCTGGATGGGCTGCTTGTGTAACCGTGTCGTCGCTGACAGACTGTTGCTGCGCGCTGAAGCCACGCTTTCCGTCTCGCTAGAAGATGGCAGATCATCCTCAGACAGGAAATATTCTTCCTCCACATCTGAATCTGCCAGTACTAGACGAAGAGCTTCGTCAGCACTGAACATTCCTCTCGGCATTGTGTTTTTTTCCTCCACCACTCGCTCGCCCTCACTCATCTGACTGCTCAGACAAGCCCCGCTGCTCTGCGACTGGTGGGCGGGGTTCAAGTTCTAAATACTCGAAAAGTTTCAATAGTAACACACCCACAAATGCTGCTTGGATTGAAGTTATAGGTGTTGGGGTTATTAGGAAGCGAATAATTTGTAAGCTTTTGCTTACTTTTGTATTCTTCAACAAATTCTGTAAATATGGGAATATTTACGGATGCATTAATTAATTAAGATACAATTAGGTATCTTCGGGGCACCATTCCCCTTTTAACTGGGGAAAAATTGAATCCAAACCCTTATCAGTCTTTCTTAAAGTTCATGGAATCTTCTAGGAGCAGAGATTTTCACACCGACACAAGCAAGTCACGGGAGGCAAAATCTGAATTTTATAACATTTATTTAAACAAGGGATAATAATGTAAGACAATTTGATATAATTGGAGATGTGTGTGTGTATGTGTAATCAAATGTGTGTGTGAATGAATGCTTTGTTTTCCCAGAGCAGGTGTGCGGGGGGGGGCTGTCCTTGAGATGTGCGAGCTGTGACTTTTTCTCTCTCAGATGCAGACAACAGAATTAGCTTGCTCTTAGTGACTTAAAATTACAGTTAAACTGAACTTAAACACTTCAAAAGTTAACAAACAACAAAGATCACTCGTAAATTATTTATTCTAAAAGAGAAGTCGACCAGCCTGGCCACAGCTGACGACTAAAGATATTTAAATAATAAACAAACAGACCTTACTTCACGGTAGAGATATGACGTATTTGGTTACGAAAAAGAGAAAAACCGGAGCTACTTTTAAACGATCCGCGGTGATCGCTTATTTTGGTCTAGAAGAACGTGAAAGATAAGAGTAAAAATGAAATAAACTTGCATGAGCAAAACCCTCTCTGAGCGAAGCAAAGGCGTCCCTTTGAAGTTCGCTGGTCAGATGTGATTTTACGCTTCTCCTCTGCAGTTCGGCGTCTTCCACTTTAGTGTCTCTCCGTCGGTCTGATGGAGTTGCTTTCCAGCGGCTCAGTGTTTGCACTCTTCAAGCCCCCAGGCCTCGTGCACACGTTATCCGGAGCCGTAGTCAGCGATCGTGTCCTTCACGCCAGTACAACTGGTACAAAAGAAGAGCGAAGTTTTGTTTTGTGCTGAGCTTTATAACTTACAGAGAGTGCACGTCTCCAGGTGGTTCGCTCTGATTTGATGGTTTTCCGCTGTTTTCTGCGGCTCGGCCTCTTGTCGTGTCCGACGCCTCAGCAGAACAAGCATCCCTTCACCGCCAGCTACAGCTGGAACAAAGAGAACTTTCCTCTCTGTGTTTCAGTCCTTATACACATTCATGCGGGCGGGGCCCAAGGAGTTCAGAGGTCCTCACGCTTCTGTGTGCAAAGCATCATGGGAAATGAAGTTTCTTGGCGCTGATGTGATTATTTGCTTTTTCAGAGCAATTTTGCACAGTATTTTATGAAAAAATCACTGGACAGTAATTTCCTCATGAGGTCAGACCCTCAACATAGGTGTCTGTCACCCCGCAGTGTAACATATGAACTGCATGAGGGCTCATTTCTGCTGCTGTGGCTTATTAAATCCAACATTGCTGCTTGTCGCAATTCTACGACTTTGGCGCTTAAAGGGCTAACATGAATTATGTTGGAACCTCACATTACAATTAAATGGTATTTACTGCAGAATACCTATTTAGTAAGTAACTATGTTACCAGTAACAATTACCTGGTAAAATATGGCTATTCACTTTGTGAACTATTGGTATAAAATAGGTAATTTAGGGAATTTAAATAGTAATTCAATTGAAATATACCTACTAATTCATTGTAATTGCATAGAAACACACTCTATATGCAAATATGTGGCCATTTTACTGTGTAATATGTTGGTAAATAGTGCCTAATTTTTGCACTATTGCACAGTAATTTTATTTGAATTACCCGGTAAAATAATTTTTATTACATAACAATTACCTTTTAAATTACAATTTATTACATAATATTACACTTTAACTTGCTATGTAATTACCATGTAAGTACTTACCAATTAGGGGACTGTAAATGGAAGCATTACCGGAAAGTGTATTTTTTTACATAGTTAAACTTGAGAACAGGTCCATGTTGACCCTAACACAACAAAAGGGTTAAATAAATAGCGTTCTGTTAAAAATAATAGTTTTCATTTAAGAGGAAGCACATACAGTAAAATGTTATATTGACAAAAATACCTTAAAGGGATTATTTGTATTTTCCCTGGCAATAGGGGGCAATTCATACCAAAGCAAGAGGTAGTTTTGTGTTCGAGCAAGACCTTACCAACGGATGGCCATTAGGGTCAAAAATCCCTGGGAGCACAACCCCCAGCAAAGTGACAACCACATCAGATTCCCTGTCATCAGTGGCAATTAGTGAAGAGGTAAAGGTGTAAAACAACAATGTTTATTAATGGCAATAGCTTTGTAACCATTTGTTACAAATCATTTAATGCATTTTGTCCTCACGGGCTTCCATAGAAGAAAACATGGCATCTAATATGGCGTTGCCCCATGATTCAGGCCCAATCCCAATACTCTCACTCCCACACTTGCACCCTTCAAAAGCACGTTCCAGTGTAGGGGTGCAAGTGCATAGGGTGTCCCGATTCTCCAGTGCATAAGTTGACCACACCCCTTTTGCGCCCTTGATCTTGATCCGACAATCTATTAATGTAGGAGCAAAGGCTCAAGTGGCTTTTCTGAAAATGTGCATTCTCAAATGAAAGTACCGTTTTGACTCGAATATTGGACGAGGTGTTTTTCATTGAAAATTATTTTAAAATGTGGAGTGGTCTTATAATCGGGGTCATTACACGCCCATAGCAGCAGAGGGCGCCAGGCTGTGTGTTCTTAACAGGAGAAAAAAAATGGAGATGAGAGGTCTGGGGCAGAGTGGACAGAAAGAGAACAAGCTACTAAGGCAGAGTTGGACTAATTATAAGATGACGGTGGTCAATTCAGCAGAGGCACCAAACATTGCATGCATGGATGCATTGGCTGTGAGGATGACATTCAATGGGAGGAGCCGGCAGGTGTAGCAATCTGATGGTACGCCGGGACTGCAGCAGCCTGAGAGTGAGTGAGTACAGCGAGGCAAAGGGCGTCTGTGAATAAAAGCCTCATTTGACTTTTGGTTTCGCATGTCAGAAACGTTCTGAGAGTTTGCATTAAAATAGTATTTTTGCTCAGTAAATTTTCAAGAAAAATACTTTATTTAAAATGTTAGTTTGTTTGTTAATAAAGACTTTTTTGAAAAGTAGAACAGTGGCCAGCATCCCAGCATGTGCAATGCTCCCTGTCCCAATTCAGCAAATATTTGCACAAATGGGTACCACGCACTCAAAGTCTTACTGCACACTTCCTCCAAGTGCACTTCAAGGAAGGCCGCAGGGCACAGCACAAGTATTGGGATTGGGCCTCAAACCTGCTCCCATGTATTTTAGACCTAATTTATATGGTCATATGTTATGAAGCCGCCAATATTTTTCAACAACTAGGCGCCAATAAATTCGTTTTTAGCAACATTTCAATGAATATTTCCAGAGGTTAATGGTAAAAAACTACACATTGTCTCTTTAATTCAATTCAGTTCAATTAAAAGATACTTTATTAATCCCAGAGGGAAATTAGAGTGTTTAGGGATTTTATAATTCAGAAAAGCTTGCCAAATAAATCATAGGTATTCCCAAGCATACCTTATTGGATCATGTTTTATTCGTGCTGTTAACAGTAGAGAGTCGTAACTAACAACTGCCCATTCAACAGTGAGTACTGCAACGTACAAAACGTGTATAACTATCCTAATAACCTATATTTCATTAGTATCTCAAGTAAACAATAATTTTCAGACCCATGGTAACCTAGCTAAACACATTTAATATGTGCTGTAAACAATACTTTTAAAAAATCATGATTTTTTCCCTCAGATTACGCCCACTGTGAACGTAAAATGAGGTGAAAGTGACACCTGCCACCTCTGGATAAAGCCATCAGTGTGGGGTGCAGTGATTAAAAGCAATGTTTTGACCTTGCAGCTTGCGCTGAGACAAACCTTCCCAAATCCCAAAAACAAACAATCCACAGTTTAGTTGGTTCAGCCTTCCAGCTGAAGCTGCGGCCGATGATTCCCCTTGTGTGAGAGTCAATTTTAAGCCTCAAGAACTGCTAACAGTCAATCCATTAACCTCAGCTTTTAGCGGCTGCCTAATGTCACTACCTCTGAGTCCTGAGCTCACAAAAGAGAGAAACAAAGGCATGCGTGTGTGCACACACCATCCCCCGCCTTGATACATTTTTTAATAGTTGTCATGCAAAGACTTGAAAAGGTCAAGGCAGCTCCTCTTGACATTGACACAGTCATTGTAATAATGAGCTTTTTTCCATTCTTCGCTCCGGATTTCCCCGTCACCGAGCCTGAAGCCATTCACCCACCTTGCACACGCTGGTGAGCCATGGACACATATCCTCAAACACACACCAAGGAAAAGGCAACACAGACAAAAATAAGTTGAAAACTATCAGACACATATACATTTAATATCCACCATGCACACACACCACCACAATTATTAAAAAGGTGTCAGCAGACATCTTAAGCAGGATAATGCAATAGCGCTTCCAAAGACAGAGGTCTTGATGAATTGTACCACAAATGTTGATCCTAAATGATCATCTTTGGGGTAAATGTCATCTCAGGGTTCCCACGCGTCCTGGAAAACCTGGAAAACCTGGAAAATGATAGTCCAATTTTCCATTCATGGAAAACACATGGAAAATGGGGGAATTGCAAAATGTCCTGGAAATTTTTGAGTTGTCCTGGAAAATAATTTTTCCTCCTTGTGGATAAACAAATGGATTAAACATTTTGGGCAATATTGGGCTGTAGCGCTTCTCCTTTCATTTCTGCATCTAGCTGGCACAGTGCCCCACATGATGCTTCCAACCAATCAGATTGCATATTCCCCTTCAGTTCCAGTTCCACTTCTGTTTTTCCAACTGTCTTTTTGGCTAGATTTACAGATTTTTCTCCCCTAGTTTTATTTCTCCAAAGAAGGGCCAAAAGTAGCGACTCGGTTCACGAGTATTGCTTTATCGCAGTTTATAGAGCAAGAAGTTTTTCTCCTTCTCTCTGTTGAGTGACAAAGGAGCAGCGGAGAGCTTTTGTTTTTTTCACTCATGCGTTGAGACGAGCGAACATGACGAGAGCTTCGGGATAGCAATGGATAGCAGTTAGTCTACCGGACCCGCGCTCCACTCAGTAATTCATACTAGTTCTATCGTCCGACAGCAGAAACAAAAATATGTGAATGATAAAAATGTCATGAATTCGATTCTATCAAAATACTAAGTATGTGCTCAGAGGACAGAGCCTCAGCTGTTCATACTGTTTTTAGCTAGCTACACAGACCGCAGCCAGGAGGCAGTGAGAACTGAGGACTGGCATGGTAATTTGAACAAAGTTGTTAACGTAATTAAATTGAATTCAACACGGCTAAATTAATAACTAGAATGATTTTAAGTGGTAACTATATATTTATCATAGTAATGCTACGTACAGTCCAGACTAAAAAGGTAGCAAACAACTACAAGTACTTATCTCTGAGGTAGAAAAAAAATATTTTTCAAGTCCAATATGTCTGTGGTGTTAGCGGGAGATATTAGCCTAGTCATCTACCCTGAATCTTGTTTCTGGATGACTGGACTAACCTAAAATGACCAATACTGGAACAACAAAATGCAGTTGAACATCCAACTATGTGAAATAAGCAGTTAAGTGTAATGTGGTGTGTACAGTAAGTATAATACATAGAATATGAAAGATATAAAAGAGCTAAGGTTTGAAAAGCAGGCCTAATTTATTGAATAAACAGTCAATATAAACAGTAACAATCTTTCAAAATATGTCTTTGTGTCCTTTATAGGCAGGAGTGAGTGATGTCAGGAAGACAGTGCAGATTCAAAACTTTTCAAAACTAGCTTTTTGCTAGCCCCAAGACTCTCTGCCTGTGTGTTGGGGTTTACCCCGGTGGACGAGAGGGTAGCTTCCCTGTGACTTCGGGTCGGGGAACGGGTCCTGACTGTAGTTTGCGCTTATGGGCTAAATATGAGTTCAGAGTACCCACCCTTTTTGGAGTCCCTGGGATGAGTGATAGATAGTGCTCCATCAGGGGACCCCATTGTCCTGCTGGGGGACTTCAATGCTCACGTGGGCAATGACAGCATGACCTGGAGGGGTGTGATTGGGAGGAACGGCCCGCCTGATCTGAACTCGAGTGGTGTTTCATTATTGGACTTCTGTGCAAGCCGCAGTTTGGCCATAACGAACACCATGTTTGAACATAAGGATGCCCATCAGTACACTTGGTACCAGGGTAGCCTAGGTCGCAGGTCGATGATAGACTTTGTAGTCTTATCATCTGACCTACGGCCGTATGTTTTGGACACCCGAGTGAAGAGAGGAGCAGAGCTGTCAACTGATCACCACCTGGTGGTTAGTTGAATCAGATGGCAGGGGAAGATGCTGCGTAGACCTGGCAGACCCAAACGCATAGTGAGGGTCTGCTGGGAACGCCTGGCAGAAGAACCTGTCAAGACGGTCTTCAACTCCCACCTCCGGCAGAGCTTTGACCGCGTCCCGAGAGCGGTGGGGGACATTGACTCCGAGCGGGCCTTGTTCCACTCTGCGATTGTTGAGGCGGCTGTTGCTAGCTGTGGTCGCAAGGTGGCCGGTGCCAGTCGTGGTGGCAACCCCTGCACCCGCTGGTGGACACCAGAGGTTCGGGGAGCTGTTAGGCTGAAGAAGGAGGCCTACAAGGTGTGGCTGGTCTGTGGGTCTCTGGAGGCAGCAGACAGGTACCGGATATCCAAGCGG
>SSNQ01034321.1:122510-133487 GCA_006942095.1 Nothobranchius kuhntae | reverse complement strand
ATATATATATATATATATATATATATATATATAATCAACATTGCTTAACTGAAGAATCACGATAATAAATCACAATGCATTAAGTGCCCCCCATAGTCTTAAGACCTGTGTTTAACGTGCCCAAGCCCATACTTTTGAGAGCACCATGTGAGCACCTGTGTGTGTACACGCTCTTGTTTATTTAAGGTTTCTCTATAGGAGCGTCCAACAGAGAGTGTGAGGGACCACAGATCCGCCCCCCAAAGATGCACAGGAGACGGGGGAGCTCCAAGTCCCAGAGATCCAAGCGCTGCCCCAGAACGCAGGAACCCCATGGAGACTGCAACCAGGAAGGCCCCCGCCCCCCTCGAGAGGCACAGAGGATCACCCCGGGGGGCCACAACCAGCAGCCGGCAGAGTCCCTGGAGATATCAGCGGCAAGGCCACAGGCCCGCCCGCAGCCTCCCACCCCCTAGCCGGCCGAGCCCGGGACCCAGCGACCCGGGACCCAGGGGCGACCACCCCCGCCGGGGACCCAGACCCCACCAGGCAGCCACCGGGATCTATCAGGCAGATGCCAAAATCTTAAACCCCCAGACCCGGTCGCCATGAACACTCAGGCAGACCATGACACAACCCCTCACACCAGGTGTGGCAGGGGGAGGGGGGACAAAGATCTATATCATCAAGAGAAGTTCAAGGAGAGGGGAGGAGTCAAAGGCCCCACCTGACATATGCAGTCATACACAAACACAGTCACACACTCCCTCCCTCATGCTCACACATGCACATACAACCCAAGACTTCCAAAAATGCATGCCGGACACCCACTCATGCTCCCCATACACACCCTAATCACTCTGGTCCCAGTACTGCTGCACATTGGGTACAACCAAAGATTCAAAAAGATTCAAAGTCATTTATTGTCATATTCTCCACATGTGCAGGACATACAGAGAAATGAAATTCAGTTTCAGCACACACAATTCAAAGATCAGACATACGTGGGTAAGACACTTAACAAGAATTGGTGACTGCGGTCATTCGCAACATGAGTCGCGCTACCTTAATAGTTAGATGAAAATGGTGTTACATGAGGGAACTTCAGGGAGGGAGAAAAAAAGGCATTAACAGGGTTTCACCAGCAGGGTGTAGCACTCCAATGCAAAAAAAACACCCGACATACATGGAAGCACAGACAGCACAGATACAACATCAGAGTCCGATGGGGAGGTGGGGGTGGGCGGGATCCTGAAGCCTCCAATGGGAGCTGCCACTGCGGCGCATCGACCAGCTGCAGACCAACAGGTGGGAGGGAGAGATAAGGAACAGAGAGCACATTGAAGTTCCTGCAGACATGTCAGCCTGGAGGAAGAGGGTGAAGGTCGGGACACAGCATCTGTCGGCATTCCTCCTTTTGTGGGGGTGTGTTGAGGCAGCCTTGAGAGGCTGCTATGGCGTCAGATAAAGATAAACATGACTTTGTTTAGGGCAGGTAGACATAATCTTCCTCTCCGCCTTGGAGTCTCTAAGTGGTCATTCATGTCCACCAGTGAAGCCAATTTTACATTCCACATCCCCGCATCGTCCGGCGACCCTCTCTGAGATCAAATCCATCTTGCGCACTAACACAGGCAACGCCGCGAGGACATTGTCCAGCTTACGGTTCACCTCGAGTAACGTCCCAGTCTGTGAGGTCACTGCACGAGCGGCACATTCCGTGGGTACAGGTCGCACTCCAATCGCTCCCGTCTTCCCAAATTTCCAGAAAACCAGGTATCCTCCCACTCCAATCAGAAGAAATCCAGTGATCATTAGGCCGAATATCCACAAATCTTCCACGTCCTCGATGGACAGCTGAGAGAGGCACACGATTCGCCAGACCTCCCAAGAATCGAGTGCATATCCCGATGCGAATGTCCCCTCGGGACAGGTGGGAGCCCCCTTCTCCGTTCTCATCGTAGAGAAAATTTTGTCAATCACGTTGAATGACCAGTTAATTAAGTCCATATTTCCAAAAAGAGTAGTGGTTTCAGGAGAAATGCAGAGAAGGGCTCGGTAGGCAGACAGGACAAGAGCCTTGGGGAACACACACTCCCTCCCTCATGCTCACACATGCACATACAACCCAAGACTTACAAAAATGCATGCCGGACACCCACTCATGCTCCCCATACACACCCTAATCACTCTGGTCCCGGTACTGCTGCACATTGGGTACAACCATCACCGGTAACCAGAGTTTGACCCTTTCTGCTGGGGTGCTGATGAGCAGGCTCCCCCGCCCAACGCTGAGCACAGCAACCCACCACCCCAGACCCCAACCAGACGGCCAGATCTCCCTCCTAGCCTCCAGCCCCAGGAAGCCTAGCAACAACAGAGGTGGCAAAGACCCCTAGTCTCCCTCCGCCTGCTCCAATATAGTGTTGTGTGATCATGAGGTGTATTCCATGGCTGTGGTGAGTGGGCAGTGCGGGCATCATCCGGCCTATGCCAGCTGATGCCACCACACCACCCCACTCACACCTTCAGCCATCAGTGTCTAAGTGCGGTTTAAAATTGGAAGTGGGCACCGGCACCCGGGAGGAGGCTGAAATATCCCCCTGCCAAATGCCGTTGAATGTGCTCACTCCCAAGGCCCTAAGTGTGTGTTTGTGTGGAATGTCGTCAGTGGAAGCGTATAAGGTGCAAATAAAATTGGGGGGCAGGTTGCCACAGGAATGCGGAAATGGGGTCCATACCCGCACTCCCTGACTTGCCCACCCCCCAAGATCCTATGTGTATGTTTGTGTGATGATGTGAGGGAGCAGGAGGAGAGAAATATGCAGGGATGGGGAGGAATGGCTGGTTGGGCTTAGCCCTCCAGGCAGCCAGCTCCCCTACTGGCCCCAATAGGCACCTCTGTTGTCAAACTGCCACCCAGGGCATGGAGACCCCAGCCCATCCTGCCAGGGCCCAAAGCAGCAGCATTACAGAGCCTCACAGAGCCCGAGGGCACCAACCCAGCCCCACCCCAGCAGAATATCTATGCCCATCCCTGCATTTGCACAACTTCCAGAATATATAAGACATGGGACATCCAGGTAAGGTTGGGTCCTCCCCCTCCTGGACCTCCCCCTCCCCTGTGATGAGACAGCAGAGGAGCCAAGGTCTACCTGAGGCCCCCGAACCCGAACCCGGGCCAGGCACTGCTTCGTGTTCCTGCCTTCTTCCCGGCAGCATACATGTCAGGACCCGACCCCCAAGGCCCCGCCCAGATCCCCACACGGGGCCGGCCACCCCCACACCCCGAGCCCCCAGGCTTTTTTATTTCAGCATCACTTGTAAATAGTGCTCTAGTTGTTTGTGAGCTTTTTATGAGATCTGTTAACCTAGAACCTCTACAAGACGCCTTGTTCAAAAGGCAGATAAAAGCCAACGAGGCTGCTAAGTTGAGCTCAAACCTTCAGAAGGAGACCCCACAAAATACAGAGTGGCCTCGGCACTCTGCATTTTGTGGTGTATTTTGTTTTCCTTCACTGCTTCCGGTCAGCAACAAGATGGCACCTGTGCTTGGCTTAGCCGCAGTCACCGCAATCACCTGCTACTGGAGAGGCTGAGAGAGTGGGTAGGCCTATCAGGATCCGCTTTGGAGTGGTTCTCCTCTTATCTCTCTGAGCGCTCCTTTTCTGTGGCCGTCTCCAAGTTTAGGTCCTCCACCTCCTCCCTTACCCATGGTGTCCCACAAGGTTCTGTGCTGGGGCCTCTGCTCTTCCTCCTCTATCTGCTTCCTCTTCAGCACATCCTGAGCTCCTTGAAAGGAATCTCCTACCATCTTTATGCAGATGACATCCAACTGTACATCTCCTTTAAGCCCCATGAGATGTCTAAGCTGCAGCTGTTACACACCTGCTTAGACTCTATCAAAGCCTGGATGGCTGGGAGCTTTCTTCAGCTGAATGAAGATAAGACTGAGATCCTCATCTGTGCCCCAGACAAGCTGGTTCCCGACGTCAGAGATTCTCTGGTCAGCTTGCTTCCCACACCACACCTTCTGTCAGGAATCTTGGCGTGACCTTTGACCCAGCTCTCACCCTGGATTCTCATCTCAGTTCTCTTGTTCGCTCTTCCTTCTTCCATCTCAGGAACATTGATTGCTAAGCTGAGTCCCATTCTGTCTCGCTCTGAACTTGAGACAGTTATCCACACCTTCATCTCCTCACGCTTAGACTACTGTAACTCTCTTTTCACATGTCTGAGCAGAACCTCCCTGAACCGTCTACAGGTGCTTCAGAATGCCTGTGCTCAGCTTCTGACCAAGTCCTCCAAACACACCCACATCACCCCGCTTCTCCTCCAGCTTCACTGGCTGCCAGTCAGCTTCAGGGTTCATTTCAAGATCCTGGTTCTGGTCTATAGGGCCTTACATGGACAAGCACCATCTTACATTGGTAATCTTCTTAGTCCCTACACCCCCAGCAGGTCCCTGAGGTCCAGTGTTCAAAGCCTACTGGTTGTGCAGCACCAGGCTAAAGACCAAAGGTGACAAATCATTTGCTGCTGTGGCCCCCAGACTCTGGACCTCTCTCCCCCTGAGTCTGAGATCAGTGGACTCAGTGGTCTCCTTTAAAAAGCAGCTGAAGTCTCACTTGTTCAAGCTGGCTTTTGTATGACCTTCTTCACCATTCTCTCTTTATTCTGCTCTCCCCACCTATTCCACCGTCCTCATGATCCACTGATTTCCCTCTTTCCTGTTCACTCTCTCTCTTTCTTAACATTTTTTAAACCACAATTGCCAATTTTTGCTCATTTTGAAATATATTTTTAAACATTTTCTAAATGCTTTTTTATATTTTTACATTTTTTGTTTTTGTGAAGCGCCTTGTGATTTTTATCTTGAGAGGCGCTATAGAAATGATATTTTCTTCTTCTTCTTCTTCTCGCCGTCACTGTCCCATCCATCCTCTGGTCAGCGGGGCAAATGCATCGTGCATGTGCTGCACTCAACACTGAACATGTCTGCAGGTCCTGCAGGGCTAGCCTTCACTAAATCCAAACAATAACTTCATTATATAAAACCAAACAAAATTAATATTATATGCACAGTCAATAAAACATGTGGCACCCCCTCTTCAGAAAACTCATCATTACTGATAGCACAAAAAGCCCGAATTATAAACACTTCCCCACAAAAAAACAAACAAAAAAAAAGATTTTTTGAAATTGTATTTTATGAATTTAGTCTATGAAAACATGTTTTAAATTAAAAAAGGAAAAAAAAACATACACATTTTTTATTTTGTCAGAAAACCTTTCAATTTCTTTCCATGCATACAAAACCAAAGTTTTCTCTGCTTGGTGACGTGGAACAAATATTAGCTTTGGTCAATTACCTTCTACATTTCCCGTATACAAAGAAACAGCAAACAAACAAGAGAGACCAAATAAAAAGCAAGTAGCTAAACATAAGGAAACCAAAGAGCTGCTTGCATTATTAAGGAGGCGCCATAAACAAAGTGGATCGCCACCATTTGTGCAGTGCTCGTGCGTGTGTGTACGTGCGTGTGTGAACAGGTGTAAGTGGCTACAAAGGGTTCTGCATTTGGAGCAAACACACGTGTGCAGGGCACCTTTGCACACACACACTCTCTTCACCCCTCTCCTCCTCGGTGTATCACATCAAAGTCTGAGGCCTGTTGGCTTGACTTACACTTCATCCAATTAGTCGGCGGTATCTCAGCGACCTCAAAGAATAGCCTGCTCTCTTCGATGCTCCACCGTCACTCGATCTCAGGTAACACAATCCCCCTTGGCTTAGGAGACACACACACACACCGGCATTTAAACACACACTCACATGATACCTGCTGCTCAAAGAGTGATGATAAAACGAGGCAGGGAAAGGGAGTGGGCACAGACGTCAACAGCATGGGCGAAACAAAAAACTCAGGAGGGGAAGGGAGAGACGGGGAGGCAAGAAGCCAGGGACGAAATTGATGTCCCACAATGCAGCGGGCATTTTAACAAAATGAATTTGTCGCCCTATTGTTTGTAACAAAAGACCTAATTGAATCCAGGCCTCGTGTCACTTGTCTGTTGCTCTTTTTGGCATGGTAGGTATGCTGTAAGATATGTTGATTCTCACAGAAGCTGAATTATTTAGGTGGGGAGGAAGCTGCCGCTGAACAAGGGCGACACAAGGCACATAAACGCTGCACGCGTGTGCACAGGTGTGCACTGGTGGTGCTGAACATGATCTGCAGTCTTCTGTGGAAAATCAACAGTTTAGTTATTTTTCACAAACCCCCAATCAAGTCCAAACCTTTCTTTTTCACCCGTTTCCTCCCAAGCTGACTATGACACAGCATTACCGTGTTTGCAAGGACGTCCTGGTTCTCTGTGCCACACATTAGGAATCCAATTACCAGGCAGCAATTTACACAGTGAGAGGATGCATTACTATTTCAATATTGAGATGTCAAATTACACACAGGACCTCTGATGCACTCTGGCAATCATAGCCTACCGCTCCGACTGTCGGTAACAAAACTGTCAGAGGACGTTTTCACAGGGGAGGAGAAATCTGATTCGTCTAAATTATCCATCTCATCCTTCCCCCTTCTCCCTCTCCATTTTTACCACGACTTCCTTCATTTATTCAGCACCTTTGTGTTCTTCTTTTATTTTTTCCCTTTTTTTTCCCGGGTCTCCAGAGGGGTTTTGTTGCCCAGATCTCCATGGCATTGCGATTGATGAGCAGGCCTCAATTCTCTGACAGTTGACATTTACCAGGAGACTCTCCTTGCCATGCTTGTGTTGTTGGCTTCATGGCAACAAACAGACAAGCAGATGCTGGATACGCCCTAGAAGAAGCCGACAGGACTGTCTTGCGTGGCAGTCGGTGATGGAGCTCATCCTGATGTTTCCTTCAAAACCTTAAAATTACTTAGATATTATTTCACTACACGAATCCCTTGTTTCAAAGCAATGTTGAAGTTTTTCTTTGAAGACATTCTACTCTTAGAGAATATACTTGCTTTTAATTCCACTTGTTAATTTCTATGGAAAGCCAGGTGGGACAAAAAGTGTGACTTGACGTGTGTCTCTCACATGTAAAGTACACATTGTGAACGAGCAATCAGCGCGTAAACAACACTTACTTTATGAGTGATAAGTTAGCCTGAATTCAACCCACAAAAACATAAAAATGACACACGTAAACAACGTGTTAACAATCTGTAAAAAACGCGTACATGGATTTTATTACTCGTAAAGTACATGTTATTGATGGGTTGATTGCACGTTGATGACGTGTACTTATGTGAGAGACACACTTGATGTCATGCATTTTTGTGGAGCCTGGCTTTCCATATTTCATTGCTGCGTTGTTTGTGTGTGTTCTCTGAATTTAACGTGACATGTTTGCAAGCTGCAGTATGAAAGTAGCCAGTAGGAGGAGTTGACAAAATGAGTGAAATACTGGCCTTTTTAATGCCGTCTCTAGTTTAGAGTTCTTTGATACTATCTGGCCCTGCGATGGACTGGCTCTCTGTCCAGGGTGTACCCCGCCTAATTGCCCGTTGACTGCTGGAGATAGGCACCAGCCCCCCCGCGACCCTACGTGGACCAAGCGGGTTCAGAAGATGGATGGATGGATGGATGATACTATCTGCAATAGTGCTGCTGTGTTTTTCCTGCCGTTATCTAGAAATTAACCAGTTACAAACCCAAAACTCTACCCAGTCTAACTTCTCTACTGTGCCCCATTGTGGAAAACTCAAGTACTACCAGCATTGCAGCAGCAAGTATGTGATCAAGAAGCAACCTGCTGCCTTTGTCCCAGCCTTACTGAAGGTCCTGAACAACCTCAGTTCAGAAAAATAGTTTAACAGTTCTTGATATGGGCCAACTGTTGATCCATGTGCATGCGTTCAAGACCAAAGTGTCTGACAACAGCTCTGATCTTAAATATTTCACCGTGTTTTATCAATCAATCAATCAATCAAATTTTATTTGTATAGCACCTTCTACAACATTTTCCGAAGCCCAAGGTGCTGAACAACATCATTAAAAGACAAACATTCCCAATACATGGGCATAAAAGCAGGATAAAAACATAAAATCATAAAATAGCAAGCAAACAGCATTACAGATAAGAGATATTGGATTAAGACCATCCATCCATCCATCCATCTTCTGAACCCGCTTGGTCCACGTAGGGTCGCGGGGGGGCTGGTGCCTATCTCCAGCAGTCAACGGGCAATTAGGCGGGGTACACCCCGGACAGAGAGCCAGTCCATCGCAGGGCAACACAGAGACACACAGGACAAACAACCATGCACACACACACTCACACACCTAAGGACAATTTAGACAGACCAATCAACCTAACAGTCATGTTTTTGGACCGTGGGAGGAAGCCGGAGTACCCGGAGAGAACCCACGCATGCACAGGGAGAACATGCAAACTCCATGCAGAAAGACCCCAGGCCGGGAAGCGAACCCAGGACCTTCTTGCTGCAAGGCAACAGCTCTAACCACTGCGCCACTGCGCAGCCGGAATAAGACCAATCGATTAAAAAAACAAATGTCGGACAAAATAAAATCAAGCATCCGGTTTAAAAAGAAGAATAGTTAAAACCATAATGTTAGGGCAATTCAAGTGACCCTAGCGCTGAAACGCAATCAGATAAAAATGAGTCTTTAAACGAGACTTAAAGACTTGAAGGGATGGTGCCTGCCTAATGCTCAGTGGCAATTTGTTCCACAGAGTTGGAGCCAAAATAGAAAAAGCACGACTACCCCTCGATCGAAATTTCGACCGGGGGACCACCAGAAGTTCCTGCTCGGATGAGCGAAGAGCCCGAGCTGGAGCATACCTGTTCAAAAGCGCAGTAATGTACGAGGGGGCACTGCCCTGGAGGGCCTTATAAACGAGAGTTAAGATTTTAAACTGAGCTCGATATTTTACCGGGAGCCAGTGCAGAGCAGCCAGCACTGGGGTAATGTGCTCTCGACATCTAGTGCCTGTCAGGAACCTAGCCACAGAGTTCTGCACAAACTGGAGCCGTGTAACCGTGCACTGGGCCAGACCAGCATACAGAGCGTTGCAGTAGTCCATCCGAGACAGGACAAAGGCATGCAACACAGACTCCAGATGAGCTCTGGACAGCAGAGGCCTGATCCTGGATAGTCTTTTCAGGTTAAAGAAACAGGACCTCACCACTGTATTTACATGAGTGTCAAGATTAAGTGCTGAGTCGATTTTAATCCCCAAATTACTGACCATTTTCTTTTCATAGGGTGTCAATGGGCCAAGGTCAATATCAGCACCAGAGCCATTTCTTCTGCCAGGACTAAGTATTATAACTTCCGTTTTGCTCTCATTTAGGTGCAAAAAATTAGAAGCCATCCAACATTTTATGTTCTTCAAGCAATCCAGTAAATGAGAAACTGATCTATCCTCCCCACGTTGAAGAGGGAGATAGATCTGGCAGTCATCAGCAAAGAAATGAAATGTCATATTATGCTGGCGAAGGAGGACTCCAAGAGGAAGCAAATACACTGCAAATAGGAGAGGACCAAGGACAGAGCCCTGTGGCACACCCCAACGAAGTTTCACGCTGGGTGACGTTACCTCACCCATCTGAACACTAAATGTCCTGTCTTGAAGATAAGAGCGAAGCCATTGGAGGGCCTGCCCAGTTATCCCCACCAAATGCTGTAGTCGGTCCAGAAGGACTTCGTGGTCGACTGTATCGAAAGCTGCAGATAAGTCAAGCAATAGCAGAACAACATCATTGTCCATGTCACAGGCTTTATTTTACAAAGCATCACAATACTGCTAGATGTTCATCATATTATGTTTATATGTCCAAAATTCACGAGCAGCAGCAAAATGTATCTGCTCAAATAACCATGTAACGCTAAACTGACAGTCTAAAAATGTCTGTATGTATATCTATGAGACTTTAGAGTGGCTAAATTATTCTTATTGTGACATCACAATAGGGGACGTTTTGAATCAGCTCATTTCAGGCATTTAATTTCTAAAACCAATCACTGACAGAAAAACTGATGGATGGCTGCCTTTTATTTGTGTTTGGAGTGTTTATCGAGACCCACATGGCAGCGCAAAGTAATGCAAAAGTCATATCTGTATAATTAGTTCCCTTTTAAGCCGGCAGGACTTTACTTTGGTCATCCGCCCTGTTAGGCCTACATGTATTTATCAGATTGAAGATCGTTCTAGAAGCTCCAAAAATTGAATACATGGAGATTGTTTCATCTTTTAACACAAAATGCACCTTTTATAAGGTTTTTATTTTATTGTTTGTAGAATAAAAGAGGAAGAAAATTAAAATGAAGCTACTCCATGATTGTTTTGGTAGACTGATTTTTCTCCACAGCTCGGCCTTTTGTGCTGAATCGCTCTCTAAAGGTCTGAGCGGCATGCATCTGCTTACAAAAGCTGACATGTGGAACTGGTTTACTCAGAGGAGACTCACCTGGTGAACACAAAACAGAGATGGTTCCTGACATCTTGTGAAGTTGTCTCGGTCTCTGGGTAAGCCTTTAGGGAGCGTGGGACGGCGGGGAGCTGCAGCGGCGGCAGCAGCAGCACTGGGACCATCAGGGCCGTCTACACCTGCTTGCCAGGCACTAAATCTTTAATGCAAAAGGCCCCCACAAATGCATGGGCAGCATGGTGTTGTCACCCCGGCATATTTTATCACTGATCAAACATTAGTCGGCAGCTGTTGTAAACTTGTAGCTGTCTCGGTGGCAGCGGCGGTGACAGGCTTTCGACACACTGCTGAGAGACGAAGGCCCAGCTGGCTGCTTCTCTTACTTACTTACTTACAGCCTGGCTTTTTTTTTGTGTGAAAATAAATAAATAAAAACAAACATTTCCTCTGTCTAAAGCAATAATATCATCACTCACTTCCTCATTTGCTGCATTTTTCCTCTTTTCTCCCATAGTCTTTTTGCTTGTACTATTCTGTCACATACCTGTTT
>SSNQ01034321.1:70710-113254 GCA_006942095.1 Nothobranchius kuhntae | reverse complement strand
CGTCGTCTTGTTGGTAAACAACGGAAATCTCCAGTAGCTTCACAGTTCTCAGTTAAAGAAGAAAGCACATCTGGCCAGGCTGTACTTCTCTTTTGATGACGGTGGAACCCCGTAGGACTTCCAACTGAACAGAACTGAAGTCAAAATGGAACTGAGCTTAAAATGGCGTTGCCTTGTTTTATATCTCTGAATTGTTGATAAGTTTTAGTAAAGCGGATTGGACACTTTAAGTCAACAAGCCAGATTCTCTTGCGGCAGCCGAAAGCTCTGATTGGTTGGAACAATGTGTCATGCATTTCTATGGAGATGAGGGTCAGTCTGTCTGTGCAGTAGTCCTGTTTTCATTAAACACATAAATCATGACATCTTTATTCCACAGATCATTCACTTGATTATTATTGATCAGCATCTGTTTCGACTAGCTTTAATCACAAATTATGTACTTTGATTATTGAAAAGCGTTCTTCTCCTTCTGGCTCTTCTCCTGGAATGTAAACAGTCTGAGGAACACCCGACCTTGGCGTTTTCTACACGGGTGTTACTGTGTACAGGGGCAGCTGTGTGGAGCTGAAAACTATGAACTGCATAACGTTACATCTGCCACTATCTCCTCTAAAGGACTTCTTTGTCTTTAGCAGGTGCTTCTGCGCCTTCTAACGGAAGTTTCAGTGTATAAAAAAATCATGTCAGATTTTACTTTTCTGTTCTGTGGAATACCCCCAGACCCTCGTTACTACTGTATAGAGCTCCAGGAGTTGACGTCACTTCTCCCGGCATGCAACAGTTCAAATCGAAACAGCGCCATGTTGGCAGGTAGAAGCCGGCAGCTGGACTATTTGTTATTGTCAGAAAACTCAATCAGACAGGAAATATGGTAGATTCCTGTTGTGCCCCAGGATGCAGAACAGACACGGACGACATAAGGAATGAGCCATCTACAGGATTCCCCAAGATCCGGAGCGCCGCAAACGTTGGATGATTTTAATAAAACGGGCTAGAGACCGGGCTTAAATGAAACTGTGGGATCCAGAGAGTAAAGGTTTTCACTTATGCAGCGACCACTTCATATCAGGTACTTAAACCACCGTTTCCTCAACTGTGTGGGATTAATTTAAAATGCTTTTATTACGATTCTTAGCGGGCTTCCTAAACTTATTTTGGTGTGGCTTTTTCTGTCTTATTACTCACAGCAACAAGTAAACGTCACGTAAAACGTTGCCTCGTGATTTCTGTGTGCTGCCGTTTACGTGTTTTATGATCACAGCAATTAACTGGCTAAGCTGTATTTAATTTTTAAGCAATGGTTGATCAATTGTCAGATCACACATAAAAAGCACTTTGGATTGCTATTATCTGTCTCACCGAGACAGATCTCAGACAGATCCTGAGATGCTCCTGCCTGACATATTTATTTTATTCATGGAAATAAATCAAACTAGTGATTTCTCTTGGCATTCAGTTATACATTCAAACAGCACAGCACTCTATTTAAACTACTTACGTATAAATCTGTTATTTGTCCATCCATTTTCATCCGCGTGTCCGGAGTCGGGTTGCGGGGTCAGTAGCGTCGAGAGGCCCAGACTTCCCTCTCCCCAGCCGCCTGAGCCAGCTCCTCCAGGGGAATCCCAAGGGGTTCCCCGGCCAGGTCCGATAAGAAGTCCGCTACGACAGCTTCTGGCGTTTTTAAAAAGTATCCCAGGGGCACGGTAAGGGTCGGAGATGTTTAGTCTATTTAATTTCTGACTATATAAAACGATTTCTTCTGTTTTAAACTGTGAAGTAAACTCCGACGAAGTAAAATCCAAGCCGATCCCGTTCACGTTCATGTTTACAATCCGTGTTTGTTTAGCTTCTTTTACCTGCCAATATGGCATCTACTAACTGAGAGTCACATGGGGTCCGGAGCTCTATATTCCCCTCGCCTGCCAGACTCGTCACATGTTTAATTCTACACAGAGAACTAGTCTGGTTACTTACAGGCAGAGAGGCACATGAGGGGCGGGACTAGCCAGCTCAAAATGAACCAGTCAGATAAAAGGTGCAAATGCAGCTGACTGTACCGTGCGACGCTGTCATTTTTTAGCTGTAGTCAAAAATGGCGTCTGGCGACAGAGCAAACATCTTTCTTTAAAAGAGACACTTTTAGCGCTTCTTCTTGTTGTGGTTTTAAAGACTTGTCCAAGTCATTTAGAACAGAGGAAAGAGCCGCAGCGAACTCTGCCACTGTCTTCGTTGTTTATGAGAAACTGAGCATTGCGGTGTTTGGCATATGCTGCTCAGCGCTGATTGGCTCGGTTAGAATTTACAGGAAGTGGGGTTATTGAATAGGACATCTCCCAGACCCATAAGGAAGCACAGGGCTGGCTGGTCAGGCTAACTGAACATACCCCCTATTCTTGGACAGATAAAGTATTTTTTTCATAATGTCTCTTATCACCTATATGCAGATGACATTCAGCTGTACTACTCCTTTAAGGATCCTTAGTTCTATAAACTGTCTGAATTACTAGAGTGACTATCAGCTATAACCTGCTTGCTGGAAGAAAACTTCTTTCAATTAAACTCTGAAAATACTGACTGTCTGATCATTATCCTGAGAGCGTGGTTCCCCTGATCAGTCAACACCTTGGTCACTTATCTTCTGCCGTCAAGTCAAACTTGAAGGATTTGGGTGCTATTTTTGACCAATCAATGTCTCTTTAAGGCCATTCAAAAACATTGGTCCAAAACTGTTTTTATCACTTAAGAAACATCTCCAAACTGCTGTTGGGGTTATAGGTCAACGAATAATTTGTAAGCTTTTACTTACTTTTTGGATTCTTCAATAAATTCGTAAGTATGGAAATATTTATCAATTTATTAATTAATTTGGATATCAAATATATCTACGGGGCACCATCCCATTCTAATTAGAAAGGGAAATGAATCCAAAATTATTATCAGTCTGTCTGCAGTTCGTAAATCCTTTAGGAGCAGAAATTTTCAGCCGACACTGACAAAGGTCGCTTGAGGCAAAACTGAATTGAATAACATTTAATTAAACAATGGAATAATAATGTAAAACAATCTGATATAACTGAAGATGTGTGTGTATTCAAAATGGTGTTCAAGGTGTGTGTTGTGTGTGTGTGTGTGTGTGTGTGTGTGTGTGTTCGTATATGGATTCAAAATGAAGTCTGTATGCAAGATGTCTGACCCCTTTGTTTGGCTGAAGTGTGGGTGGCAACTTGCACTTTAACCTCCAAAGCACTTAGAATCAGAAGTAACTTAACCTTAAATCACTCAAAACATTTCAAAAGGATCATGAAGCTTCACCGAAGATTAATCATAAATTAATATCTTTTAGGTTAAACAGCTTGGCCACAGCAAAAACATTTTAAGATATTAATGACAAATCAGTTTACTCTTTAAAATGCTCCCGATGATGTATTTTGGTACGAAAAAGAGAAACACGAAGCTACTTTTAAGCAATCCGCGGTTTGATCGCTTATTTTGGACTATAAGAGACGAAAAAGAAGAGAGATAGGAAAAAAAATACAAAAGCTTGCGTGAGCGAACCAAGTTGTCCCTTTTGTGTTCGCGCTGCAGGTCGGATGTGATTCTCCGTTGATTTCCAGCGGTTCTGTGTCCTCACACATCAGCTGGAGTTGAGCAAAAGAGAGCAGATCTGCTGGGTTTCCCCTGCTTTTCAGCGGTTCTGTGTTTGATCCACTTAAGCCGCCAGACCTCCCGCGTGCTCACGTTGACCGGAGTCGTAGCAACCAGCGTGTCCTTCACCACCAGTTAAACTTGGCAAAAGAACGATAAGTTTCACTTCTGTCTCACCTTTTATAGACTCTGGCGGTTCGCAGGCTGAGACTGTTGTGGGTTCTGCGCATGTACAGAACCCGTGCTCCGCCTTGGTGGTGACGTCATCACATTGCTTCCGGGTGCAAAACATCATGGGAAATGAAGTGTCTCTTGGCGCTAATGTTTGGTTTAATCTAGGAATCCCCAAGCGTTCAAGCGTCAATGAAGTGACACGGAAATGCTGGGTTTTCCAGAAGTAAGTAAGAACACTTACTGTGAGCTGAGAGTTTGTACAATGGATTGGTTGTTTGGAAACTCTGATCATAGATCCGAAGAAACGATGACTGAGTGGTGAGCTGGGGAGGCGACTTCCGTATATAGTTGCGGTTCGTAACGTAGGTGCGACGTGGAGGGAATCCCCGCGACGGGCATGCTGGGAGTTGTGGTCCATGGTGGAGGCCGGCTTGCTGGGAGAGGCTGGTTTGGCGACTTGGGTTCTGACACATGGTCAAGCTCCTCCCTATATTACTGAACTGTTAAAGCCTTATGCCCCAACCCGAGCCCAAAGGTCCACCCACCAGAACCTTCTAGAAGTTCCAAAGACCAGATAAAAATGTCGAGGTGAATGCTCCTTCAAGACTGTGGAACCCCGACGCTGGTACTGACAGTCTGGTCACCTTTAAAAACCAGCTGAAGAATATTTTATTTATGTTTATGTTTATGCATTTAGCATAAACAAACAGCTATCTGCTACCACTTCAACTTTTGTCCAAAGCGACTTACAGGTGACAATCAAGCCAGCAGGTTGCCCTTGAGGTTAACAACTAACACTAATCAGTCACTCCTAGGTGGCAGTGAGGCAGCATAATCAATCATGAAGGGAAGTGAGCATGGAGTGGACAGTAGAATGGGGGACGGGTGCTAGTTTAGAAGATGCTCTCTGAAGAGCTGGGTCTTCAGGATATTCTTGAAAATTGACAAGGACGCCCCTATTCTAGTAGCGCTTAGTAGGTCATTCCATATTTGTGGAGCGACACATGAAAACAGTCTGGATTGTCCTGAGCATGGAGTAGGCACTGCTAGCGTATGGTGCTGTAATGACCGTAGCGGCCATGATGTAAGCCTTTGCAAGAGGATTCAGGTAGATGGGAGCCGTACCATCCAGGACTTTGTATGCTAGTGCTAGCGATCTGAATGTGATGCTTGCAGCTAGCTGTAGCCAATGGAGCTCTTTACCTTTTGTGATTTTTTTCACCTGTACAAAGACTTTTATTCTTTCTGTTGTTTTATAATATTTTTGTAGTTTGATATAACCCTCATACGCCCCATCCACATAGGCACGTGAGTGTACAAGCTGTTGGATAGGGGGTGGGGTGGGCTCGTGTAGGGATACTCTAATACCCCTCGACTCAAATCGGGGATTGTGGACTTGAATTACACCACCCCACTCCCGCCCCACCCCCCCCAAAAAAAAAAAATTAAAAAAAAACACAACTAGACATGAGGCGCATGCGCACTCGAGTTACGGGCTGTGATTGCATCATCATCATCATCATCATCAAACCACACCCCTCAACATCGCGTTTAAAGGGCTTGCAGCGAGCAACCATTTCATCCCTGCAGACTCTCCTCTCCCCACAACCATGGAGGTTCCAGAGACAGCTTCTGCTCGCACACCATTCAGACCCTGAATCGAAGAGACTCCTGCGAGTCTGGATACTCAGCAGAATCCTTCAGAGGTGTGGATCCCTGGCCCGCCTCCGGTTTCACGTCAACCTGCTCCGGAGGACAGCGTGCAGCAGCCCGAGCCCGAGGAGCCCGACCCCCCAGAGCAGCAGCCTCAGCCCGAGTGCCCCGAGCATTAGCCTCAGCCTGAGCAGCAGCCCGAGGAGCCCAAGCAGCCCGAGCAGCAGCCTCAGCCCGAGTGCCCCGAGCATTAGCCTCAGCCTGAGCAGCAGCCCGAGGAGCCCAAGCAGCCAGAGCAGCAGCCTCAGCCCGAGTGCCCCAAGCATTAGCCTCAGCCTGAGCAGCAGCCCGAGGAGCCCAAGCAGCCCGAGCAGCAGCCTCAGCCCCTGGAGATCCTGAGCAGAAGCGGAGCAAGCAAGGGGCCTCTGCGGTTGCCTATGTGGGTATCTTCAGAAAAGACGGTAGACAGAGTGAGGACGGCGCTTCTTCGCTTGGTCGAGGTGGCGATCAAAGATTTTGTGCCTACAATCTGTCCCGCATGCAAGAGCGACGAGAACCCCATTCATCGCAAACACGAGTGTTTGTACGTACATGAAAATGACCAATTTTATGATTTTTACTTTCCTGACATTATTCGCAGAGTTTAACACCTAAACTCATTCCGGCTCTTCAATGTTTCCTGACTCTGCACGACACGCAGATGGACGCCGACATGCTGTTCACCATGGCTGTCACGCAGCTGCACGAATTCAGGCATGTGATGCCCATTCACAAAGCCATTTTTCCTGCGTACGACAGCTTGACCCGCACTGACCTGAATGCACTGACTTTGTAGTGAGCCGCAGGCGCTGTCTCTTCTTCTTCTTCTTCTTCTTCTTCTTCTTCTTCTTCTTCTTCTTCTTCTTCTTCTTCTTCTTCTTCTTCTTCTTCTTCTTCTTCTTCTTCCACCACTTATGTTTTTTTTTGTTTTTTCATTATAAACACATTTCTAGTGGGTCAACTCTGATAGCTTGATTTTTTTTTGTACAGTATGATTAGACTGCATGGTTGTGTGTGTTTTTTTTTCACTCTCTCTGTTAAGCCTTATTGTCACGTACAGTATTGTGTACAATTTCTGAAATACAAATAAATAAATAATAATGAAAATGCATGCGTTTTTTTTTTCAGTTTTTTTTTTTGTGTGTGTGTGTTTAACGCGTCTGCCAGAGCTGGAGGATCAGGAGGTAATGAAAAAGGTTTATTATACACACCATCACACACCAGTAGTTATGGGCTTACCCTACTGTACGTGCGTGTGCGGAAAACAAACTAACCAACAAAAAAAAAACAAAAAAACCAAGGAACAAATGACTTTCTACGCAAAGTACTGCGTGGTGGAACACGGATGAATTGGTGTGAGCCAGTACTAACACTCGTGGACTTTCACTGGGGGGAAAAAAATAAATAAAAATATAACCAAACTAAAAAATCATAAAACAAAGTGAAACGCGCAGCTTTATTATATTTAGAAATATATACACATAGCTATCAGTGGAAAGGAAGATATGGCCTGATGTCTTCCGCTAGCGGTGGTGAAGGCGCGCTTCCACGCGGACCATCCTGCGCGGCAGCCCCAAGGTCAGCGGTACCTTCGCCCGGCCACTTTTCGGTAGGTGCCCAACTACGAGGAGGAGACCACCGACAACCTGCTGCCGCCGGGGAGTCTAGTTTCACAGCACGAGGTGGGAGAGCGCAGCCGTGGATACGGAGAAGCGAGCGAGGTAGCTGAAGATGAAACCGATGATGAGGATGAGGACAATGAAGATGACGATGAGGACAATGATGAGGAAGAGAAGGATGAGGACGAAGAGGACGATGATGAGGAGAAGGAGGACGATGATGAGGAGGATAAGGAGGAGTAGGATTGTGGTTTGCTTGAAGAACCCAGCGCGGTCCAATGGAGTTTGCGTCCGTGCGAGACGAGCTGTCTAGCTTCTTGCTGTACTTTTCAAGCAACATAGAGGACCCGGTGATCGCAATGACCAACCTGGAAGTGTCCAGGCATAGGCCGCTCATTGCCGGCTCGCGCGCGATGGGCCCCGCTGAGTTCCGCACCTACCTCGGCCTGCTGCTCCTATCAGGGGTGTACACGTCGCAAGGCGAGGCCTGCGAAAGCCTGTGGGACGCGGGGAGAACGGCAGGTCGGTCTTCAGAGCAACCATGCCACTGAAGACATTCAGGGTGTACTCTAGCATGCTGCGCTTTGACGACCACGAGACCAGGCGAGTGACGGACCCCTGTGACAAGCTGGCTCCCATCAGACGTGTCTGGGAACTGTGGCGCCTACGCTTGCCGCTGCTGTACCTACCGGGACCTGAGGTCACCGTGGATGAGTGATTGGTTCCGTTCAGAGGTTCATTTTTTCATTGACTGTTTTGATGCGTTTCCTTGGTACATTCATACATTCATTGTCATTAATTCATTCATCCATCCATTCATTCATCTCTTTCCCCTTCTCTGTTCCTCCTCAAGGGAGATGTCCCTTCAGGCAATACATGCCCAGCAAACCGGACAAGTATGAGATCAAGATATGGGTGATGTGTCACACCAAGTCCAGCTACGTGTGGAACATGCAAGTCTACACAGGTAAGCCAGTCAAGCGGGCTCTGCCCGAGAAGAACCTGGCCTCGCGCATGGTAATGGATCTCACGGAGGGACTGGCTCCCGCGTGCAATGTCACCTGCGACAACTTCTTCACCTCGCAGGCTCTCGCCACCTGACTATTTCGCGAAAGGCGCCACACGCTGCTGGATACCATCAGCAAGAACAGACTAGAGATCCCTGGTGAGTTGCGCTGCTTAAAGGGTCGCGCCGTGGGATCCGTGGGCACGGTTTGAGGGCGGCCCGCCTTCGGCAGCTCAGAGTATGCTGCTCTCCTACGTGCCCAAGAAGAACAAAAACGTGCTGCTCCTGACCATCTGCCCCAGACACATGGGCACAAGCTCACCCTCTCCAGCACCGCCGCGAGACAAGATGGGGAAGCCCACAATGGTGCTAGTCTACAACCGCACCAAGGGCGGAGTGGACTACCTGGACAAGGTGGTGGCCACCTACAGCTGCAGGCGAAAGACCTGCAGGTAGCCCGTGGCTCTCTTTCACAACATGGTGGACGTGGCCGCGTACAACGCGTTCATGCTTTGGAGGGAGCTGTGGCCGGGATGGATGGCGGGCAGACTCAACAGGAGGTGCGTGCTTCTGGAGCGCGCATGGGCCATGCCTTGGTCGCACCGCTGAGAGAGGCCAGGAATCCACCGCCGCCACAACCGGGGCCCGCAGGATCACTGCTCGAGCCTCTGTCCCTGAGGATAACCGCGGGGAGGGATCGAGGCCAGCGCTCAAAAGGAGGCGTAGTCTCTGCAACAGAATCAAGGACGTGAAAACCAAAACCGTGTGTTACGGGTGTGGATCCTACGTCTGCTGCAGATGCGCGCTGACCTACTGTTCCAGTTGCATGGGGGTCGCAAGTCCCCCGCGTGTGTAATGTGCGAGTGAGCATGTGCAGAATAAGAAAGCTGGACACTGTACCTTCCCCACAAAAAAGAACTGTGTAAATCGAAATGGTCTGTGGTGGGGGGGTACTCCTATACCCCTTCCCTCTGAGAGTATGCAGGGGGTGCTCCTAGACCCCATGTGCTATATTAGAACCCCAATGGCACACAAGGGTTAAGATAATTTTATAATTTTATGACTTTACTTTTTTTATTTAAAACTTTAAATCTTCAGTGTTTTCTGATTTTAGTTATCATTCTACTTTATTTTATGATATTTTGTTGTTTTGTTTTATATGATAAAGACTTTATGTTTTGTTTTGGGTGTTTTTGTTTTTTGCTAAGCACTTTGTGATTGTTCATTCTGGGATAAATGCTATATAAATAAATTTTACTTATTTTCCTTTTAAACATCTTTGGATGCAATTGTCATATTGGCCTCGTTGAATGTAAACTGATCCATGTATAGTTTTGGGTGAACTAACCATTAGAATGTCACACTTCAAAGTTCCAATCAGTTTTTTTTTTTTTTTCCAAACACCAAGAGTCAAATTTGCTATGCAATCAAAACACGTTTTTGTACTTGTCACCTCTAATAACTAAACTAAAAGCAACAATATTGTTGCCCGACTCTTGTGCTCCTCATGTCAAGCCAGATTACCACTAGAGATGTGTTAGAGCCGTTCTGTGCACAAAGCAGCTGTACTTGCCACAATGTGTTAATTCAAGCATACGGAAGGAAATTACTATTCTGCCCCATTCACCTTTCATCTCCTCTCATTTCTCTCTTATCTCACAAATGGATCGGCCCGGCAAACTTATCGGCATAATTGTACATCATAACTAATGAGAAGACAGAGGGTAGTCCTTGTACTGTGCATGACTCCTTTCCCCCGCACAATCAAAACAGAGCTCAAAGCACTGTGAAAATTCCATTCACATTCAAAAACAGCCATGTAAGAATGCATCAATACCCTAGTCTCATTCTCTCTTGGAGAAAAGGCTGAACGGGAACAGGCTCAGGGAAGTGACAGAGAAAGGAATAAAACGCAGGAATTCAAAAGAGGATGCTCCCTTTGTAGACAGGAATAATCCATTTTGTGATATGATTTGGCTTTAAATCTTTGGGGACTAACCCTTGACATGAAGTCATATTGTGTTGGAGTTTCAGCCTTAAATCCATACATCAATTATTTACTGTCATCGCCGATTGTATAAGTGTAGGAAATTACAAGAGATGGGTATTTTCTCTCAGGCAGAAGGAATGTGATACAGTGGATACACCCCACCTAATGTGAGCGACCCCGTGTCCGTGCTGTGTCCAAGGGAGGAATTATTTATGCATTAGAAAACAGTGTGCTGGTCCAGAGGAAAACGGCAGACACATTATTTTAAACCTTTCATAACATGCATTAATATTTCAGCAGAAATAAATAAAGGATGGTGGGCTTGTTTGGAGGACAGCTGTAGCTCGCCCTGCTTGGCTAGCTTTGAGCGAGGACTCTTGGGATGCCACGCATACCGGCCCTCAGTAAAACCCCTCCATTTCTTTTTTATCATCCACTTAGAATGGGGCGGCTGGAGGACCTGTCAAGGTGAGCTTCTGTTATGCTAGAGGATGGTTATATTGTTTGAAGCAAGCCAAAGAGGAATGAAAGAATCACATTTTGTTGAGAGAAAAACAGAATTTTTCAGTAACAAAGGCGCACTTAAGTTACAGCTGTTATAGCAAATTAGAAAAACAACTTTACTTAAAACAGTTTTAATGCCTCTTAACCTTCTAACATTGTGTAACTATAAATATATTGTGGTGATAAAAAAAAGTGGTTCTTTCGCATTTGTCCAAAAAATAATAACACGTTTTCAACCGAAATCAACGACTGGACCATCAGGTTGTCGGTCTCACCAAGCTGCCGCACTCCCCTGGGTCCTCAATTAATTTCACACTCACGTTTAGTGTAACAGAACACCACTGGTGTGAGACACTGGAAACAGCCGGCTGCTATCACTTCAACTTTAGGACAAACTACCAGAGTCTCAGAAAGAAAACACCATTCAAAGTCACGGACAACAAAAGACATTAGGACCAAGAAAACGATGACTGGTGTTCAGCACTCTCTTGTTTCTACAGGCATTGTAGGTTTCCGGTTCCTGTGGATGCGGATCCAAGGAAGATTTCAGAGGGGAAGGGTGATTGCTCTGTGACCGTGGTTGCATTCAGAACCCAGTTTATTTGCAGTTTCACTATAACAGCTTTAACGACGCTTAGGTTAGTTTAAAACTAGCTTCTGAAAAAATAAAAATAAAAAATGACCCAACACAATTCCCCTTCAAAAACCCACTACCAGTACACAAGCAAAGCAGCCCCAGACTGTCACACTTCCACCACCATGTTTGACTGTTGGTAAGATGTTCTTTTTCTTAAATGCATAATTGGGTTGAAACCAAATGTAACTAAAAACACACCTTCTAGAAAGTTACACTTTTTTCTCATCAGTTCACATAGTTTCTGGGCATTCTTCTCAAAGCAAGTTACTTCCTGCTCTTGGGGAGTGGGCACACTTTCTCTTTTCCTCCTCCCAACTCTGTCCTGCCTGCCGCTCTCTGTCCTGTCAGTCAATCTGGAGTGCCTCTCTGCATTCATTTCTGGATTTTTAATAGCCATGGATCTGGTTAGCTGGTCTCTAAATGCAATTGATAACATTTTTTCGACTTTTTGTATGGCAAAGAGAGTGCCATCATATCGTGATGGAATGCACCTCAATGGATACATACCGTAAATCCTCTAATACAGGCCGGTATTCGATTAAAGGCCGGGTCTCCAATTTTGGCCGGTATCGGAGTCGGCGGAGGTGAATAATGGCCGGTCTCTTATTGTGGCCGGGTGGAATGTGGTAACAAGCAAGTACGGGGGCGATCGTTCATGTCAGTTCATTTCCTTTGATGTTTTCTGTCTTTTATTCGCGCCTGATGCGTTTTGCTGTGGAGCGGGGCGCATCAACTTGTCATCCGGTGACGCACCGATCACTGATGCGGCCGGCAAGCAGCGAGCACTCCGCTGTTTTTGCGGTCGGTAATCTGCCTCCTGAGCACGGCCACAGTAACAATCAGGTGTTGCCAAATTATTTAACACACGATCGTTCATGTCGGTTCATTTCCTTTGATGTTTTCTGTCTTTTATTCGCGCCTGATGCGTTTTGCTGTGGAGCGGGGCGCATCAACTTGTCATCCGGTGACGCACCGATCACTGATGCGGCCGGCAAGCAGCGAGCACTCCGCTGTTTTTGCGGTCGGTAGATCTTTTAGAACTGCAGTTCAAAGGTGACTCATAAGGTGAATATATATGAAGGCGGGTAGCAGTTTTTCTTTAGGACTGAGAGGAGATGCAGGAAGATAATAAACAGGCAGGACAGAAAAATAGTCAAATAAAAACAAGTTCGTTTTTGTACCTGCTGGTTGCAACAAACAGACACCATTGAAGGTAATCAGAAGTGAGGAACAGAAAATGAAATAATTATTTTAATGTTTAGAGCAGCAGGAACTCTGAGAGGCTGCAGGCGCATCAGTGAGTTTGCGGCTGCTGCGCAGGGGGAGGGGGGAGAGGGCTAAAGCAGAAAGAAATGTGTTTAACTTTGAAAATGTGGGCGCAATATTAATTGTCAAAAACTCCAGCGAACCATTTGTTCATTTTGCTCAATTAGAAATAGAGGCCTGCCTCTAATACTGGCCCTCCTTCCAATAAAGGCCTGGAGCTTGATGAGCTTGAGTCAAATACAGGCCTGTATTAGAGGATTTACGGTATCTGATTCCTTGAGCATGTGACAGATTATGTGTCTGTCACTTGTGTAACTGGATCCATCATAACCTTTGCCTGCTGTTTGGTGCTGATGGGTACCTGGTATATCTGGTATGAAGATTCTGGAGCTGTCAGGAGCAATTAGAGAAATTCTCAGCTCTGCTTGCTGGAAACTGACCCCTAATTTGGCTGTTTGGAAATCGCCTTAAGAACGCAGAAGAACATAAGGCAGAGGATACATTAATCTGTGGCCCATTCCAAAACAATTGCTGTTATCTTAATTTGGCTCCCCTATCTTAGCCTTGAATGCCGGATACAGACAGTTGCTCTGCCCCTCCCTCCCCTGTTCTTCACATGGGCTTGTCAACTCCTAGGATCAGTTCGCCAGGAACTTGTATCTCAAATGATTTAAAATGTATATTTTTGTTTTTTTTTTAGAGGAAAAAGGCCTCATTTAAACAGTTAATTATCATTAAAATTAACAAAGGTCAGCAATAGCTAGACATTTTTGTGATTTGAATTTCATTATCTACAAAATAAAACTGTGTAAAACAAGTAACACTGCTTCTTCATTTAACGTCCCCATAGTTATGGCTGAATAGCTAAATGGTCAGTGTTAAGTGCCCCAACAAGTACAAACTTCTTTTGCTAATAACTCTAAAAGTTAGCTATGTCCACTAGTGTCATGGATGGAATGGCCTGTTGTGTTTTTCAAATAGCATTTAAGGAGTTATTTACCTCTTCTCTTTGGACTCTGGCTCTGTTCTTGTTGGGAAATGTTTAGTTGACAAAGCTATTGTCTGGTAATGGAGCTTCGTCTCAGCTTGGTCGTTTGCGCGAGAGACGCAGACTAGCAAATAAAGATAGAGTTCCATTCTTGTTCTGAAAAGTTTTGTTAGTGGTGGGATTTCCCCACATTCTCGCTGCCTCTGAGCTCTTGTTTAAAGTTAAGAACAAACCAAAAAACTAAGAACTTCCTCTTTTTTCACCACAAAAGTTTCAGCTCCGTGTTGGTTCTGTGTGTGTGTGTGTGTGTGTGTGTGTGTGTGTGTGTGTGTGTGTGTGTGTGTGTGTGTGTGTGTGTGTCTGTTGCAGGCCAGCGTTATGCCATTTTCTGTAACCATAAGATGCTGTGATTCTGGCGGCAACCTGAAGACAGGGGTCAGACCTTTGAACTTTTTTTTTTTCTTTTGAATGACTTTCCAAGAATGAACACAGCACCTTGAAAATTTGCTTCTATTTTATTGAGTATTTCTGTGGGAAAACAGTAATAAGTTATCACTTATAAAGATAGAAAATCTGTTTAGTACAGCGGTTTAGATTCAGTGCAAAACGTAGGCTGCTGGTTGTGATTACACTCAGACAGATATCCAATTCAAGTAGTTTGTCTTGAATGCTTTAGAGGTAATGGCTCATGTTTGTTTCACAGCTCAGTTCTGGACAATTTAAAGGCATCACCAATTCAGTGTCCCTGTTTTTGTTTATCCATTTTGTAATTACTCCAGTGTGATGTGTTCCTAGCTCATTACATGATAGTAAAAAAAATCCTGTAGAGTGAAGAAAACATTGGTTAGTTAATAGTCACATTGATTACAATGCCATGTCTTACCTTTTCTCTTTGTAATGTAGTCATTCTGCCCTTTGATTTGCTCCGGTGTGTTTGGAATAAAATCAATTCACTCAAGAGTGTGTGTGTGTGTGTGTGTGTGTGTGTGTGTGTGTGTGTGTGTGTGTGTGTGTGTGTGTGTGTGTGTGTGTGTGTGTGTGTGTGTGTGTGTGTGTGTGTGTGTGTGTGTGTGTGTGTGTGTGTGTCTGTTGCAGGCCAGCGTTATGCCATTTTCTGTAACCATAAGATGCTGTGATTCTGGCGGCAACCTGAAGACAGGGGTCAGACCTTTGAACTTTTTTTTTCTTTTGAATGACTTTCCAAGAATGAACACAGCACCTTGAAAATTTGCTTCTATTTAATTGAGTATTTCTGNGGGGGGGGGGGGGGGGGGGGGGGGGGGGGCTCCAGGACAAGGTCCAATGTATTACAATCCCATTCCCATCTGAGCCAGCAGGATGCGAAATTAAGGCTGATTTGAATGGTCCAAGGCAGAATGAATTCAAACCTAGAAGAATGAACAAGTAATGTGTCGTTTTTAGTGGCCAAAAGCTCGTGTTAATGTGGTAGTGTCACACACAACAGAATTTGTCAACACACAGGTGCTTGCATGATACATTTTAGGTAAACAACACAAAGGGCTGAAAGCTACAATGGCAAATCTGCAAAACAAACTTGCTTATTGCCTCTTAATGTTCCAAGGGTGGGAATCGAAAACTGGTTGTTGTGGAGAATCAGTTCAAGCTGTTTCAATTCTTAGGAATCATTTGCCATTTTTGCAAACAGTTCCTTTATCAACTCAGTTTGACACGAATTAAGTCACCATGCACGTTTCGTATGGGTTACACATTTACTCAGCAGGAAACATGGTGCCACAAATGCTCGTACGTTTGGTTACACTCTAGAGAAATTATGACAACAGGGCAACTAGCAATACTTGAAAAGTAGATATTTCATCAAAGGGAGGAAACACTGCAAATATGAAAAAACATTTGTGCACAAAGTACGTGATAATTTCAAGTGAACTAGTGAATTTCAATGCAGAAGCAGCAGTGATGTTTGCACACCCTCTCCTGTAACACTGCAGGTAACTAATCAACTAAGACTGCCTACCATGGTAGCATCATATGCTTTATATACACACTAACTTAGTATAGCTATAAATATGTTGTGGAGATTAAAAAAAGGAAAAAAAAAAGTGGTTATCTCACATTTGTCTAAAAACCTCAGCCAAGAACACGGCTCGGTCTGAAACCTACGATTGGACAATCTGGTTTTCTATCTCACTGGACCAACCCACTAATTACAGCGTGAACTTTTAACTGGAGTCACCATCACCCAAATTCATGTGTCAACTCATCTCCTTTTCTCTCTTCATTCAACACATTCTAACACCCGAAGTATCGAAAAATGACGCTGGGTGACCAAGCGTTTGTTTCCGATGCGTTGGGAGTCCCAACGCATCAGGAGGTGACGCGCTGTGCTAGAATTTTCCGGTTTCCGGCGACGTCCATGGTAAAACGCACATTTAACCGACATTTTACCTCTAACCTCTTGCTATTTAACCTTTCCCTCACCCCCATCCTAACCTTAACCCAGTTTCTCATTCTAAACGTCCTGTTAACCGTGTTTGAGAGGGACTTTACAACTAGAAACAAAGTCTTGCATGTGCAAGAGGGTTAAGGTTAGGATGGGAGTGAGGGGAAGGTTAAATAGCAAGACGATAATGGTCACAATTTGGTGAAATCTCCGTTTTGGCAGTCAGAAAACGACGCTCTGGCACGGTGTGTCGCCTTCCAACGCGCTGGGGCTCCCAACACGTCGGGACTCCCAGCAGGTCGGGAAACAAACGCTTGGTCACTCACAGTCTTTTTTTCGATGATTCCGTGTGAGAATGTGTTGCTTAATTAATAGTGAAATACTGTTATAAATATTGACAGAATATAGCTGGTATGTTAGATTTTGACTTTGAAATTTCCCATGTATGTCTATTTGACAAGTCGTGTTTGAAGGACATGTTCTGTCAAATCAGTTCAAACTTCACTTGTGTTACACAAGTAAAGTAAAATCAGTTTTAAATCCAGTTGCCTGTCCTGTAAAAGACAGGTTATTGTTCCTGGAATGTTTATGATACTCTGCTAACATGCATTTGGCTTGCACTGATGGTATACTAATAGTATCTGTTGCGCCTATTTTATGTTTTCATGTTTTTGCTGTTTTTCTGAACACTTCAATCTTGTGTGTTTTTGTGGTGATCTCTCATTTTTACGGCTTTATTTCTGTTCACTCAGAGTTGAAGGGGTCACCTGATCCCACGGCCCAAGGATGGCTCATCTAGATGGTCGTGTGTGTGTATGTGTGCGCGCGCTGGCTGCTTAGTGTTCTCTACCCCTCCTATTTTTACAGGTTCAAAGGTGTGACTGGACCAGACCAGAGGGACTTTGGCTTGGTCTTGGCGGGTTCCTGGTGGAGCTCTTCTGAGGGGGAGGTGTTACACCTCTCTGTCCAATTGGCCTGGTTGTGTGCCATCATTAATTGCAGTGAGTGGCTGCATCTGTGGGTGCAGGGTCAAGACCTTATCTAAGAGATCACCTCAGGTGGGGCCCTTTAAATGGCTGCTTCTGATAAAACTACTCCCAAACTCCAAAATATGTTCAGTCTCCATGTTATGTTGCAGTACCGTGAGCTGAGTCAGAACACTATTGAATCTCTGAACTACATTTGCAGTGTTTCAATTTTAAAAAAAATATGAATATGATGCCTTTACTTTGTCGGAAAGACAATTGTTTGCTTAAATATGCAATGAAAGTAGTAATTCCAACAAATTCTGGTACAGGAAACCTGTAAAATAATTTTCCAAGGTAAACCTAACATTATAAAAGCAAAAAAATACAACTAAAATGCACATTTGAAATAAATATCTCTTTTTTTTTTTTGTGGTTTTGGCATTGTATCACAGCGTGCACAGCTCTATCAGGCTCTGCAAAGGAGAAACGGATGAAAGTGTTTCCTCCTGAATGCCTGAGGAGAATAAAAGGTGCCAGTTTGAGTCTTTCAGATCTTTACACCCTCCTCCAGAGCGGCTCCTCTTCTCACAATAAACTGTCTTTTTTACGCGCTTTAAGTTCACCCACTTATAATCTGGATGAGATAGCTCCCTCTCCATAGCTGTAAGCAGTATAACTCTTCCCTGCCCTGCTTTATCTCCATGTTCCTACAAGCCAGCTTGAATGGGGGAACCATTATCTCTTGGGCTCACAAAGGGGCCAGACGTCCACATTCAAGATGTTCTGTACATGATATATTGATCAATTCGCAGAGACTAATAGCATTGTAATGAATGGAGAAGGGAACCGAGTTAATGTCTCCTGGGTTCATGCAAACTGCAAATGAAGCATTCAGTGACACAAAAGGTCTGGTCCTCTGAATTACAATTAGATCCTGTGTCCCAATAAAAGTCAAGGAGTTATTGCTCAGCCCTTTGCTTAATTTACTGCTGACTCCTATGACAGTTGAAAAGAATTTCTGCAGTTATTCCAGAATGAGGTGTTTTAGGGTGTTTGAACTCATAAAGAGCCAAATTAAGCTTTTATGGAGTTTAGTCACCCAGTAATTAAGAAGAATATAAAATTAACTTTTTTTGTATTAGTGGAGACTCTGTTAAATAAAACATCACCAGCACACATTTCTGAAAATAACTTACAGCAGCCATCATTTAAATTCTTCTTTTCTGCACATGTTAGAACTAAAACTAAGGAAATAGAAGAGAGAAAAAAAATGTAGGTCAAGTCACTGAACACATAACACGTGCCTTAAGTACACAGGTTGAACTATATTAGTACTGAGATGTATTAAACAAGTGTTTAGCACAACCTTATTAGCCTTGAAATTAAGACAGAATGGCTCCAAATCCAAGGAACACTACTACAACTCAACTATTTTCAATAAAGGAAAAAGCTAGGCTGTTTTCCGTACATCTATGTGTGCATCTAAATAACAAAAACAACAGAGCGACAGTAAAATAAACTCACAAAAACAATGTGAGTAATAGAAAAATATGGAATATACCCCATATATTACTAAAGTGATCCTTAAAGGCCATCTTTCATGCTCTTTAAAATGGCAAAAAAAGCATATTCTAATGAAAAAAAAAAATACTTTGGTTATACTCCCAGGTTTCCATACAACTAGCAGGTGTTTAAAAATACTAAATAAAGGGATGAGAGCAAGCGCCCCCAAAAAACCTGTGGTTTTAGAGTCACGTGACACGTGACGTGCCCAGAGGTAAACACAGAGGCAAACGAGAGGACACCGACAAATCGGTCAATTTTAGTTGCTGAGGTAAAACCAAGTAAACTAGTTCAAATATGGTTAATGTTTGTGTATGTGGGGGTTGTACAAACTCCAGTTTGTCTGGACATCGTGTTTTCCGATTCCCAAAGCAGAAAAACCCAGCTTTCCGTGCTTGGGTGAGATTAGTTGGGGTAAAAAAGGCAGGATTTTACCAGCAGTAGAGTCTCGAACAACTCCGTGATTTGTGGTGTGCATTTCCGCGAAGAGGATTATATCGAGGGAGACTTGATTGAACACAGGATGGGGTTCAGAAAAATGGACAAAATCAGACTGAAATCCACTGCTGTACCATCGATACATGGAAAAGGCAACAAGGGAGAAGGACCGGCAACAGCCGCGCCCGGAACGACGACAACAACAATTGTGGCTCCTTCCAGCAGCAGAAGAGACTCAAGAGCGACACGCAAGTCAGGAACTCACAAGCTGGAAGTAGCCAGAGTAAGTGTTGTTTAATTTCTAAAAACCGTTAATGACAAAAACATTCAATGGTAGAAATGTGTTTATGCAAATAATGTCTATATTAAGCCGTGTTAGGCTATAATTGCACAGCTAAGTGAGAGATAAACTGACCACACTTCATCGTTATGTAACAAATACATTTTCTCTATAATCACGGTGAGCAGAAAAATAACTGACACGGTGATTCTGGTTAAAATAATCATTTGAGCGCCATGAACAACCCTTGCTTGCCTCCGGTTTCAACCAGCTGCTTCACCAGTTCATAACGTGATTTTGTACAGCTGTGCTCAATTGAGGGACTCGCGCTAATGTTTGTGTATGTTTTTGTTTTTTAGAAAACACTCAAATATCTCTCCTACTTTAGTGTAGCTTCCTGGTGTTATTTTGAGATTCATGCCGGGTGATTTATCAGGGCTTACATCCCCATGGCAATCTGCTGACTCCTAAAATCATGAGAGGTTTTGACCCAAATCAAGCATTTGTGATCTTGTATGCATTAAACAACATTTTTATGTCTCTACATTCATCTTTTATGATGAGTAGTTCTGTGATGTATTTTTTTTTTTTCGCCCTAAATGTTCTTGATCTTTAAATTCAAATACATATCCGTATGCTTGCTTTGCAGATGATAGCAGATCTGTCACAAGTCGAAACACCAGAACAAACTCCTGAAGCAGCTGCATCTCCTGTGACATGATGGATGACTGCATGTCTGGTCAGAAACACTCCTCTACCACAGTGAACCGTGCAACAAAGCTCCTTCCTTATAGTTCTACAGGTAAACTATAACATGCAGAGAACAAAAATGTCTTCACAATTGAAACTAAAATTTCCAAGATTTCCATAAAACTGTTTATTGATTCACAAACTACGTTGTGATGGCTAATGTAACACAAAATCATTACATTAAAAAAATGTCTATTCTCAGCAACACAGGTTGACCTGCATCCATCCACCAGGGACATGGGGACCCAGTATGAGGAGAGTGATGTGTTGTGGCACTCAACACCTTTATCATCGCCAGTATCGTCACTTGAGCCCCTAGATGACCAGGAGGAGAGCTACGATCCATTTGATGAATCTGAACCACCCACCCTCCACTGGTAGGACAGGACAGGAACAAACAATGGCTAATTCCAGGTAACTGATGGACACACCCTAGGAGAATTATGTGTGATTTATTTCAATGTATCTTTCGGTGACCGACAGGATCATGTGCAGCAGTTACACTGGAACAAGTAGCATGCCAGCCATTGTTTGTGAATGATGTCAGACAGCTGTCACCACAGCATCAGACATATTCACTCAAAGCATTCCACTCCCTGATCCTGAAATTTGCTCCGAAGCAAACGGGGTTCTCGTACCTGGGCATGTACACTAGGCAAGTATTATTGAACGTGTGTGTGTGTGAGTGTGTGACCATGTTTTTTTTTTTTCCTGTTTCTCTATTTCAGATTGCTGCTGGCTGCTCTTCATTATAACAGAAATGGCAACAGAGACATCGCCAGAACCAAGGCTGGTGTGGACAGATGCGCTATCCACAATTAAAAAAAGGTGGATGCAGCCAGTCAAAGATAAACCAACTTATGGTAAATGCATTTTTTTCGTTTAGTAAATATTCAGTTTATATATAACTGATTCTTAAATTATTTTGATTACAGAGTATGCCACAGCACTACTCAGCAGGCTGCAGGAGACCTACAACAAGAACCCTCTGCTACTGAGCTCCTCAGTAACTACCATCGACATGTACACTGGACAATTCATTTCCATAGGCTCCAAGAACACATTTTTGTGCTAAAATGGGAGGTGGCCACCACCGCCATTTTGACCGTGTCACAGGTTCCGTCAAGCCCAGACAATTTCACAAAAGGGAAGAGAGGTGGAGCTGAGGGTGGGGCTGTAAGGCTGGGATCAACTGACGACACCCGGTCGAACTAGCGACAAGCTAACCTGAAGCTAACCCAAAGCTAACGCGGAGGTGGGAGCTAAGCTAAACGGAGGTAGCAACCTAGCTACAACCGGAGTTAACTGTGCACAAGAGCTTCTGAGTCAGAGATACGCTGGGCTGACCGCTGGGTAAAACCGGGTGGAACACAGAGGTCTCCCGAAAGCTGCTGAAAGCCGGCAGCCCGTGCATCAGACAGAAGCCGCGATCAGACAGAGATGCGCCGAGCTGCGGGGAGGGGAGAAACGGGTGGAAAACATCGGTCTCCCGAGGCCGATAGTCGGAACCCAGCTCCACCAACATGTTATATTTCAACCCATTTTCTAAAGTGCAGCATTATGTTAAATGCGCTGGGTTTTACCCTATTACATTTAAATTTCATGGTTAAACAGTACATGTTAAAATCTAAGCTCAGCTCGGCAGTGACCTAAAATACATAAATATAATTTTACTTACCAAAAAGATGAAGTGGAGACTCCTTGGACGCTCTATTAGTGCAAATAATGCCACAGCAAGGCATTTAGTCCAACAATTGCACAAAAAATATCCAAAAAAGAATACAGTCCAACCTAGGCCACTGGAAGCCTTTGTAGTGTCCAGCTTCATCTGGGAAGGCTGCTCTGATGGCGTTCACCAAACAAGATGGCAGAGGTTTGCGGATGTGTTGCCCAATGATGCCACGTGTCTATCAGATCATCTGTCTATAAGCAACATAACGATATACAGTCTGCAAAATGAAGAAGTGGCATTGTCAGCAGTGTTAAAGATTTGTCTTTTATTGTTAGCAGGACATTTTTAATGACTATTTTCAGTAGCATTTTGTCAAATATGGATGATGACAGTGATGCACTGTTGCTAAACTTAACACTTATGACATTAGTGGATCAACATCTTTGGTGTGTTCTTGCTATGTTGAAATTCTAATTCCATCTTTTAGTTCTTTTTAGAACACAGGTTTTATTTACCTGCAACGTTTTGTTTGTGGCTGCAAAAAAGATGGAAGAGGATCATTATGTTCTTACTCATTGAACTGCAGATGTAGGGGTCCATCTTTGGTGTGTTCTTGCTGTGTTTAGTTTCAAATTCCATCTTTCTATGTTCTATTGTTCGTGTGTTGAGTTGGCGTCTGGTTTCTCCTATGTATGTTTTATTACAGAGTTTGCATGGGATGTCGTAAATGACCACATTTATGTCCAGCTGATATTTTGTCTTTTGGGTGCACTAGTCTGTTTCTAACTGTTGTGTATGGTTTTGTTGGTGTGTTTATGTTGTGTTTTTCATTGTTGCTCTTATTTTTTCTGTTATGCCTTTGATGTATGGTAGGGTTATCACTGGTTTTGGTTCTTGTCTTTCTGGGTTTCTGGTTCTTTCCTTTGGTTGTTTTTTTCATTCTGTTGTTGTTTGTTGTTTTCCTTTGTTTATTGCCCATGTCGGGTATCTGCAGGTCTTTAAAGCGTGTTGTATGTGTTTGTCCTCTTGTTTACGGTCTCTTTCTTCTGTTATCATGTTTGCACTGTGATATAGTGTTTTGATTACTGCATGTTGTGTATGGTGGGGTGTTCTGATGTCCATAATAAATATTGGTCTGTGTGTATTGGTTTCCTATGTGTTTATGTTTAGGGTCCCGTCGGTCTGCCTGCTTATTTTCATGTCCATAAATGCTATGCTGCCTTCTGTTTCTGACTCATGTGAACTTTTTGCTGCCTGTGTCGTCAATGCTGTTTAAGTGTTGTGTTAGTGTTCCTGTTTGTCCTTTTGGTATGATTTCCAGTATGTCGTCTACGTAGCGTTTCCATAATTTTATTTATGGAAAATGAAGGAAGTGACGCCACCATCGGTGTCAGCCTGATGATGTTTGCAGCCGCAAATGAAACGTTGCAGGTAAATAAACCTTTTCTGTGTTTTAAAAAGAACTGAAAGATGTAGGGGTCCAGTTTGATAAGCTAGCATCAACACAAAAGGATTCAAGCAGCAGCCCTCAAATCCAGGATTGCCCGTTACACAGAGGAGATGTAGTACTGGTGGGTCCAGAATCAACAAGAGCTCCCTGAATGGTTCCAGCTCCTGACAACAAATGTTGTGAATAATACTGTCCATTGGCCACACTGGCCACACCGAAACCTAATATGCAGTAAAATAATTTAAAAAAAAAGCAAATGAAATAAGAGAATGATCATGACTGAATCTTGACAGAAAACTTTATCCCACAGAGCATTACATTATGGCCAATTACTGTCATCCATAAAGCACAATAAGTTACTCATAGTTAAAATATCAAATTAATTAAGTAAAGCTACAATAGGTCACAGTTTTAAGGTGGAGACTTTTTGGGACATTAGATCTGCAACTTTTCATTTGTACAACCAGAATCCCAAACTATAAGAAAAGGTTTGTGGAGTAATTATGAATAATGTCATCAGCCTAGAATCTTTTTTGCTGAATCACAAGGATATTTTCACATGAATGGCTTACCAGGCTAGGCTAATGTAATAACAGCTAATGAAACAAAGCTAATTTAACAAATGGGTGCTAAGGCTATGAAGAACTTTGACCCAAACTTTGTATAAATTAACCATTTTTAATTTGACTTTAGTATTTCTTTAAGTTATGTGGCTAGGTATTTGATGTAATCTGTCAGAGGACATTTTCTGTCAAAATATCTTCAAAAATATAACATGCTCTTACCGGTTAGCATTTCCAAGCCTGTGTGCATTTTGAAGTTCCCACGTTTCTGTAGCTCTTCTTTCACCATTTAAATTAACTCTGTTTTGCCTGTTCTCATTCCCTCTTGCTGCTGGCTCAAAACTGTAAGGCTGTGCACCTTCAGTATTATAAATAACTGTAAATTTGTGTTCAAATTCTGACGCCTCGTCCTGCTGCTGTGAATCCATTGCTTAGTAGAGTCGGAAATGTTTTCCTCCGGGTGCATCACTTCCAGTTTCCAGCTAGAGGCGCCGTTTTAAACCGGATTAGCTAGGTAAGCAGAGTTGGATAATCAATAACTCGTTTTATTTTCAAATATCTTCCTTTTATTTAATGAAAATATAAAGTTTAGGCATATTACTATTTAAGCACATCAACATGTGTTTAAAATGAAAGATGTCCTTTAAACATCCATCATTCATGTTTTGAAATGTTAAAATCCATATTTTTAATAGGTTTCTGTAGAAAGGTTGTTTAAAACGAATGCCATACCTAATTGCTCTTAGGCCAACCTCAGTTTTGAGAAACACAGATTAGTCCTGACCAGACCAATATCTAGTCCCAATAGGACCCGTCCATGTTTTTTAAACTTTAAGCAACTTTGTTATTAAACAAATATATATATATATATCTGTTCATGCAGGTAGAATAGAATAGACTTCGATAATGCCAAAGTGGGGAAATCCACTTGTTACAGCAGCTCATAGAGAAAAGGACGAAGATAAATAATAAATAATAACAAGATTACTCGTAAACACGCAAAGGCAATAAGCTATTATTGAAAACTTCAACCACTGAAAACAACAAATAAAAATAAAACGTGTTTCCATGCAGCATAAAGGACACAGACATACTAATGTACATCTGGAATTGTACAAGTATGGAACACATACTGAACTTTGCAATGGACTGGTGATATTGTGTGACAGCACTATGCCAGTGCCAGTTAAACTGAAGAGGTATGCTTTTTTATAACTCTTTAAAGCACCATCATATATTTTATGATGCTGTTATCCCATCAGGAACCTTGTGCAATCCCAGGAGGAACTTTATAAGCCTAACCAAGCATTGTACAACTAACTAGCTCAGAAGGTAATATTTAGGTCCCTCCTTAATCAATCTAAAATGACTTGCAACAGGTGCAATCCACCTAGTCAGCTGTGTTATTTTACTACTATTATACATGATTTCAGGCTGTAAAACTCCTCACTGCACACTTCAAACACTTTTCTCAGGCAGGCATTAACTTTTTTACACATTTCTCTCAATTAAACACCCTTAAAGTTTGCGTAGACTTTTAACAGAAATAAGTAAGTACATTTTATTTATATAGCACTCATCAAACAGAAAATCTCAAAGTGCTTCACATAGATCAAAACCAAACAAATAACATCATAAAATTATAAAATACCATAAAACAAATGAAAGGAGATTACAAATTTGAGTTAAAAATGAGATAAAATAAGTCCAGTATTATAGAATGAACCCAAAACCTGTTTCAGGATCACACATTTGTTTATGAAATAAAAATATCAATGTTTTCCTATAAATTATAATGAAGATAGACTTTAGAACTCACAAATAAAAATTTAACGACCAACCTATGAGGTCAGACACATACATGATTAATAATGACTCACGAATATGTGACAGTTCCTCCGAACGCGTCTTCAGCTTTGCGTTGTTTCACTGTAGCGTATTTGTCTACTGATTACCCACAGCCAATCAGGATGCAGAACACAATGTGCTTCAAAAATAAAAAAAAGCCTGCAAGCTTGCACAAAAATAATTAGTAAAACAGCGAGGCTGTGAAAGGTGCCAGAGACCGCTGTATTTAACATCAGAACTCCTAAGGCAGTCATTTTGACTGGTTTCATGTTTTTAAATGTAGTAACTTTCGTTTCACAGATCTTGAACTGTCCTCACTTCCTGACTTTTCCTGATTGTCTTTTCCTAAATTTCCGTTATATCCATGTAATTTCATTTTATTTCATTTATTTATTTTGTGACATGACATCCTCCAACAACCACCTTTCTAGCTCACAGGTCATTACCCGATGGGACTGCTTCCAAAATGGCTTTTGAATAATTTCTTTAACTTATAGCAACCTAGAACTATTTTACTCTATTACCAGCCTTGAATTTAGATGGCCAGATTACTAGCCGTCGAACTGATTGTTAGTGGGTGTTCTAGTAATAACCCTATGTAAACAGCGTTTTATTTATTTTTTTTTTTTTTTCCAATAATGGCAGTATTCAAATTTGGAGCTGGTCCAAAGGCTCACCCTTCTGGCCAGAAATAATCCGTCTTTCACCAAAATGAGTCTGCAAAACAGATTTCCACTGAAGGTCAATGCCCCGTTACAATGCTTGAGAGCAAACATAAGCGCACATGTTGCAGCTTATTTTCTATTACTGAGTGAAAAACAATAAAGTTTGAATAAAATCCTGAAGAAAAATGGGGAATAATTGGGTAACCAAACTTTGCATCAGCTGGAAAGCGTTCTGATTCTGCTGCATCCTTAGAACTGTCATTTCTTTTGTTGCTATCAGCACCATGCTGACGTGCACACTGGCCACCACACTAAGGATATAAAACATGCCTGACACCTGCAACAGATTCAAAAACCCACATTAGATCACATGTAACTCCTCTGTCAGCTTAACATCCGAGAGCCTTTTGTAAATACCAGCAGCATCTTTCATTCCTCTCGTCTTTTTGTGAATAATGCTAAGTATATTACTCACTGACAACAAAGCCTCCCCTTTCAATTTATGTTCCAGGAACCTCACATCATGAGAGACAATTTGTATCTTTCTGTGCAGGCGCTCATGAGTTCAGAAGCAAGCGGGAGGCATCTGTAGGCATTTGATATGCTTGGATTAAGTAGGTGAGACAATAGAGGCCTCCGGAGTGATGTGTGATTTTCTTTTTCCTTTTGGAGGCCCCTGGAGTAATGTTATGAAATTTTCCTCTTTTTTTTTTGTCTTCATGGAAACCACTTGCGGCAAAGCCCACCTACAGCTTGATGTGTGAACACGCCTCTTTTTCTAATCCGTGCAATTCGTTTGGGAAAAGGAACGAACACAGATGACTTTTGACAAACCAAGAAATCAAACCGCAGCTGTCACAGCTTTTCACAAAGAAGAGAGAGAGAGGAAAGAAAAAGAATAGGGAACGGCCTACACATTTCCACACTCAGACACACACAACCACCAGCCAAGCCGTTCCTGGAAGCGCGGAACAACTTTTATTGACGTTTTCTTCAGAAAAGTAGGTTTTGTACCGCACGAGGGGGAGCAAAGAGAAAGAAAAGATAGACGAAGAGGGGGTTGAGTGAAGACGGACATGACATACATGGGGAGGGGAGGCAGCTGAAAGCATTAAATAGTGAATTAGCTCACGTTTCCGAGGGTTCACTTTGCTGATTTGGTTAAGAGAACTTCTATCCTTCCCTTTGCTCTCCTTCCTGCATCCACCCCACCCTCCGCTCGTATTTGTCTGTCTCAATAGGTCAGTAGCATTGGTGAAAGTCTTGGCAGTCACCGTGGGTGTCACTTCACGGGTTCACTAAGGCCACTGCTGCTCCCTTTCCTGGGCTTTGAGTTTGGAGACACGATGAAATCTCTGTGTGGTTCATTTGGAACAATGGCTGTCCAACAAAGAGAAAAAGTAGTCTTGCTTGGGGGAGGCAGCTTGTGAAAAGCTGTGTTGTTCTGTGGGCTGAAGCTCTCTGAATAGATTTGTTAAAGTCCCTTTAGTTGGACTCTGCTAAGCAGAGATGAGGCCTGAGACGTAGGCTAAGATGAATCCCAAACAAACGTGGGACACCACCTCTTTGTGAGTATCCAGGCTTACTTCACCACCGTCGCACCGTAAACTTCCATGCCTTTTCTGTTTTCTTCATTTCTAACGATGGAGATGGGTGACCAACATGTCCTCCATGTCTTCTTCTTCCTCTCTGTTAGCTCCGTCCTCCTCTGCTTCCTCCTTTTCTTCTATTGCTGCCATGCAAAGATAATCAGGTTTATGTAAAGTATGTGTGCTCTTTTGACAGTTGGCAATACCTCATTAATTCAATCACACCAAGCACCATTGTTCCCAAAGTGTTTGAAATGCGTACCAGGGAAGGGGGCCTTTTGAGTCCCTGTCAATCACTGTTAACATTTTTCTAGCTGTTGCCATGGCGGAGGCCAGAGTTCATGAAAACAGAGAATATGAGCGAACAAAACAAGAATAAAGACTTATTTGAGATGGGGCTTTTTAAAAGGACATCTACCATGCACAAAAACACGAGAATCAAATGTAGACAAGTTTGGACACCAAAGGTTGGCTGAGAGGGGGTTAGAGAAAAGAGCATTTGGAAACCAAACAGGCGCCATAAAAACTTGACCTGGGAGGGTTCTGGGAAAAAAAGTGATGAATTGCTTTCCGGAAAGGCACTGTTTTTTTTTTCTTCTTCTCTTGCATGTCCTCAAACAGCACAATGGCTAATACATTTCAACACATGACTCTCAGACTCCTCTGTTGTGATGCTCTGCTGGAACACTAGTACTAGAGCAGGAAGAATATGGTAAATCATTGGAGTATTTAAAGTATCGCTATTCACTGTTACAATACGAACATCCATATTTTTAGTCAAAAATGAAATTAAAAAATCTCTAATTGTTTTAGGAGTTCTATATTGGATTAATCTGACATTAATGCATGGGCTCCTTACATCCGTACAATTATTATAATTATTTAATGTTAATAAGAATAGGAAAAGATGCACAACTACAGTTATTTATTCATTCTTTATCACTTTCTATGTGCGTGCACACACACACACGCGCGCGCACACGCACACACACACACGCTCACATACATGTGCACGCACGCACGCACACGCACACACACACACACACACACACATGCACACGCTCACATACATGCGCACGCACGCACACACACACACACACATATGCAGGGCCTACATTTATAACACAGTGAAAAGAAATAGTCATGTCTGCCCTCTAGTTGCCACTCAGTTACAAAGTTAGACACCTGGACATAAAGCCGTGCCGCCTCTTTCCTTCGCATTAGTGAGGAAAAATGCAAATAATAACATAAAAATAACTTACAAAAATTACAATTACAAGCAGATCAATTATAATCAATCCTTTCAGCACAACTTCCAGGTGTTTTGCTCGATGGAAAGAGCTGCCTTGAATGTAGACACAAAATATTATTTAGCCACTAAACTGTCTATCTGGTCAAGTCAACATCAGGTCGTCCTAAAAAAAGTGAAACCTGCAGAGTCCTAGTCCTAATATCTACTTTTCTGTCCATTACAACCTATTCTGGAGGGAGACTGGGGAGAAAAGCAGTGTGTAAATGAGGAAGATTAAGCCGTTGGAGCTCCAGGGGTCCTCCCTACGCATCACTGATTCCTTTCAGGCTAATTTAAACACTGTTTGTTTATTAGTGTCTTTTGCTCAGCATTAGCAGCCCAGCTTATCTCAGCATACACAGAGGATGGCATAATACGACACTGTTCAAAGCCCGAGTATGACTGTGTGTAGGAGCTCTGTTGTTGGAGGTGTGTTGACTTTGTTTAAGTAGTTAGAGAGCGTGTGAGACACAAATCATTGGACGCTGATGCTCTTCTGCTTCGTGTAAACATGCTCAGCACACCCGGTGACTGTGGCCCTGACAAAAGACTTAAAGGTGCACAGAGGAGATTTGTCTAAACTAATCTCCCATCACTGTTTACCGTATGTGCATGGGCACATCACCTGCTCCTGCCATTGCTGAAGAAATACCTGTGTCTGACCTCACGAGCCTGAACCTGAAGCTAATATTCTGTTTTTCAGTCAGCACCTCTTCCCTGTCCATTGCTTTTTTTTTTCTTATTTTCTCAACTGACTATCATTGATTTTGTACATTTGAGATTAAAATCAACACTGATGCACAAGGTATCTGTAGTGTGAGCAACGCGCAGCTGATCTCTTCGGATGTGACCACTGTAAGGCAGTGTTGTGTATGAAATAATTGCACCTGTTTGAAGGAAAACTATGACGTTATGGGTTTCTGATCCAAACATCTGAATACATAATCATAAAAATGCTGTTAATTTATTATTCTTTTGTTGAGGAATTACTTTTCTTCACAAAAGTAAAACATATTGGGAGAATCTGGTGTGCCATTATCTGCTTGCTCTGACGTTTCACGGTGAAACAAACACATTTCATATCTTATTTCTCCTGGTTTGATCTAACCAACTTCTCTTGATGTCACCGGAAAACTTTGAGGAAACACATTCGGTCTGTCTGTCTGCAGCTCTCATATTTATTTAGTTATGTATTTGCATGGAATGTTAATAAACAGATCATTTGTTAATTAATGTTAAATAATGCACTAACATTAAGAAAGGGACTTTTATTGTAAAATGTTGTTATTTATTTATTCAAAAATAGGAGGCTAAATTGCCAGAAAAGCACAAAAAACAATAAATAAAAAGTAAATTTGTATTGCATTCACCGCATTTTTTTAGTTAAAATAATCATTTAAACATCATAAAATAATGCACATTGTGCACATAGTGAATAGGATTAAAGCACTGCTAATGTTTCCTACCCTAAAATCATTTAAACTACAAGAGAGTCCAGTACTGTCACAGCACAAGAACAAGAGCATAACAATCAGGAAATGTTGGTGTTGACCTGGGTTTGGTGTGATTAAGGTCAAACATAGAATTCAGAAACATCCGGAGGCATCAAGTAAATTTTATGCCAAAAAGATGAAACACAAAAGTGTTTAAAGCACATCTCCTGTCAGTAGGAGTGTAGCCTTACACAGGACACACAGGTTAGGAAATGATATGAAGTGATTACAGTAAGCCAGTGTTCAAACTATGGAAAACAGATAATCTACAAAATAAAGCAAGACATGTAGGACTAACTCAAGACAAACCCAGGGAAAGGCATAGCAGAAACAAAATGAGTTACTCCGCACTTCATCAGTTAGCTATGGCATTATACATTTTTATTTTCTCCACTCTTTATTTGTTTATTGTTACTCTCACGTATGCATTTTTTGTTTTTATTACTTCTAAACATATACAGGTATTAATTGCAATCTCTATGATTCGGTAATGCACTGTTTATTAAATACATACATTCACAATCATGTATCATTATTACACAGCATGTTAGGGGACACAAGAAAATCAAGCTTCAAATGAATGAATGTTTCTCAAGGTAGCCTAAAATATGTCAATGACCTACACTTAAATTAATGTTGTATTAAAGCCACTGTGTGTAATATTTTTACTTGTTTGCTATCATATCTCCTTCCCCGGGCTGCCAACTTACCATGCTGAGGGGTTTGAGTGGCCAAATCATCCCTGAAGCTAAGATGTCTGAGGCTGAGGGTCACCCATGGCAAACAGGACCTAGGTGAGGATCAGACCCACAGACCCCTTGTGAAGAACAATATACATAGAAGCAGTGTTCTCTCGCCCGGACGTGGGTCACTGGGGCCCCCCTCTGGAGCCAGGCCTGGAGGTGGGGCACGTTGGTGAGCTGCCTTGTGGCCAGTCTTTCATTGAGTCCGGCCGGACATAGCCCGAGAGGAAGCATGAGTCCACCTTCCCATGGGCTCAACAGTCATGGGGCCCCAGAGCAAAAGGAATCCCAAGGTGCTGTTTAACACCATCAGCAGTATTGTCTCTCCTGCCTCTCCTACAGCCTCCATCCACTCTGATCAAGTTAGTAAGGTTAGATCTAGCATATATCTTAATCAGTCTTATCGCTGCCTCTCCCGACTCCAACCAGGCCCATCATCCTAGATAGCTTTGCTCCTGTTTCTTTGCCTGAATTAACCAAACCAGTTAACTCTATGAAGACCTCTGCATGCCCCCTCGACATCTTACCCTCATCTTTGTTTAAAAACGCTTTTCAGTCCATCGGTCCCAGCGCGCTCTCTATAATTGATGCTTTTCTGGTTTCTGGTCAGGTCCCTGCTTACTTTAAGAACGCTGTAATCCACCCGCTTCTTAAAAAAACGAGTCTTGACGCCTCTCTCCATAGCAGCTTCAGACCCATCTCTAAACTTCCGTTCATCTCCAAGATCTTGGAAAAGGTTGTGGCTAAACAACTCACAGCTGCTCTTGAAGAACATAACATCTATGATAGCTTCCAGTCAGGTTTTTGTAGAGCTCATTCTACTGAAACAGCTCTTCTTAGGGTCTCTAATGACCTTCTGACTCACAGTGATGCAGGGGACTGTTCTGTTCTGGTCCTGCTGGACCTGACTGCAGCCTTTGACACTGTTGACCATCACCTGCTACTGGAGAGGCTGAGAAACTGGGTAGGCCTATCAGAATATGTTCTGGAGTGGTTCTCCTCTTATCTATCTGAGCGCTCCTTCTCTGTAGCCGTCTCCAAGTTTAGGTCCTCCACCACCTCCCTGACCCATGGTGTCCCACAAGGTTCTGTGCTGGGGCCTCTGCTCTTCTTCTATCTGCTTCCTCTTCAGCAAATCCTGAGCCCCTTAAAGGAATCTCCTACCATCTTTATGCAGATGACATCCAACTATACATCTCCTTTTATGCTCCACCTGAGAGTAAATCTGTAAGGCTTGTCACCAGCATTCAGACATCAATTCTGTTTGCTTCACAGCCAGACAGGACACGGGAAAAAACAAAAAAAATAAAACTATACATCTCCTTTAACTAATTTACTGCCAGCCATTTCCTGATCAGAAAAGCCCTTCGCTGCCAACGTTTTTCAGCATTTTCACAGTTATTTGAAGAGTCACCAAACTTTGTGCGCTATAATGATGTCAATGCCGAAACTACAAAAACTCTTACATCAGGAAGAATCTGCACATTTGGAGGGTAATCCGTTCTTTCATAATCAGTTGTTGAATTGCGATCGGCAGAAGCTTTTCTGTTCGCTCCTCAATTATTTTTACAGCAGTGGCTCAAAACGATCTCCGAACACATGGATTTTTTGCTTCCTGATCACGTGATGTGTGACGTACATGGATGAAGATCGGCTTTAGAGCTGGGACGTTTGGTCTCACGGTACAGGGGATCGTTCCGACGCCCACACAGTAAAAAAAATTAAATGACGGTTTTGGTCGTTAATGGCAGTTTATGAGTTAAGCCCCATGAGATGTCTGAGCTGCAGCTGTTACACTCCTGCTTAGACTTTATTAAAACCTGGATGGCTGATAACTTTCTACAGCTGAATGAAGATAAGACTGAGATCCTGATCTGTGCCCCAGACAAGCTGATTCTCAACGTCAGAGACTCTCTTGGTCAGCTTGCTTCTCACACCAAACCCTCTGCCAGGAACCTTGGTGTGACCTTTGACCCAGCTCTCACCCTGGATTCTCATGTCAGTTCTCTTGTTCGCTCTTCCTTCTTCCATCTCAGGAACATTGCTAAGCTGAGTCCCATTCTGTCCCGCTCTGAACTCGTATCTTGTATCAAAGCTGTCTAGAATGATGGGCCTGATTGGAGTCAGGAGAGGCAGAGATAAGGCGACCTCATTGACTTCAGGCTAGGCTGTAGGTGAAGCAGGAGAGAAAATACTGCTGATTGGAACTAAACAGCACCTTGCTCTGGGACACCAGGTTGTAGAAATATGCAACGCTTGCATCTCTGACTGCAGGGGTAAAGGAGGTCCAAAGATCCTTTGGATGCAGCTTTGGATAAAGTGTTAAACATTTCACATTAATCCCATACATACACATTAATTTTGACAACACATACTGTACATATACAGTGGGTGAGCCCTTTGTGCGGTGGAAAATCCTTTGCTGGCAGGTTGACCGGCTCATGCTTGGTTGTTGGGAGATTTGTTGCGGCGCACCCCTTTCCTCTCTGGGTGTTTGAACATCGTTGTATCATGCCTCCAGAGACGTCCCCTGAGTAGCAGCTTCCAGAGACTCCTCCGGAGTTCTGGAAGCTGCTCCTCTCTTCCTCATTGGCCCATTTTCTTGGAGCTAATTTTTGGGTCATGCACTTGGTTGGCTGAGAGTCAGTGGTAGAGCCGTGTTGGTGTTAGCCATTCTGAAGAGATATGTCCAAAATATCAGGAAACACATCCTATTGTCTGAAGTTACTTTCTCCTCCAGCTGATTTTATGTCCTGAAGGAGCATCAGAGATGGTTTCCCAGAGAACGACTTACAAGACATGCATTGCTATAGAGACTACTGCAAATGTATTAAAACTAGGAGGAAAGTAAACATTTAAAAAAATAGTTGTTAACTTGTAGCTTTGTGTTTCAGATACTTTATTCGTGATCTTCATATTTATTAAAATAAATATTATTATTCATTAATAGATAAAGGCAATTGTCTTAAGAGTTCCATAGTTCCCTACTAAGCATACAATCTAATCTTTCTGTGGAACAAATTGTCACTTTATTTTCTGTCTGAAAAAAGGAAATTACTGCAATGTTACCAGTCAAACTTCTATCAGCATTTATTGTGTATAATAAAATTGGATAACTGTCCAAATAACCGGGAGTCGGTGTTTGTAACACGTGTGTCGAAAGCCATCTCTCCAGAATCTGTGAGATCTTCATTGTGTGACTGAAGACAACATCCATCAACGCTGCATGAAAATAATTTGCCGGCTTTATTCAATCTACATACGTCGTTGCCCCCTCCTCTTTGCTCTACCTCCAAAACTCACTCAGATGAGACGCCACGAGATTGTTATCTGGCCCTCGCCTTTGTATGAAAATCAAATTGGGAATTGCTTTTTTCCCCTGATTCACTTCCATGCAAACAAAGAAGTTGTTTTCTTATTTTCATGTAAATGTCTTTTTTATAGGAGGCGACAAGTGTAATCAATCTTCCTCGAGACAAGGTAGGAGGGCCTGCCGAGGGGGGATTATTGGTGCTTAGTAGCCTGGGGATCATAAAACAAGGAAATTGAAAGTGATATTTAATTGACACTGCCATTTCCACTGCACGGCAACGTCTTGTTCCCTCCCTTTCGCGCGTCTCCACCAAGCTGCCAGGCCATCTCGCTTGGCGCAGGTGAAGCATGGGGAGGAGAGAACCCGCCGGAGAAAATTTCCTTTCAAATCCTCGTCGAGCACGCGGAGAGCAAGCTGTCACTCTCCGAGCACAGTGCTGTGAAGGAGACAAGGAGGAGAAAGTTTTATGCTGACAAAAATAGATTTCAAAATGTCACCTCATCAGATCGGTGTGCCGTACTCTAGTGAAGTGGAACCGTAATGGTCACCGTAATGTATGTGAATAAATAACGTACCTGCTTTATTCAGCTTTGCTCGCACACAATAACAAATACTTGAAGTTCTGTGGATACATGATGTAAATCTATGACTTTTTCCCATTCGAGACAAACATTGATTTTATTGATTTGGTTCTGAAATTGAATATTTTGTCGTTTGTCTCTTTAACTAAATGGTTGTTCTAAATGTTGGTGCCATTTTCCATCATCCGTCATTCCCAAATTATCAAAAAATCTGCTATCATTCAGACATGACTGAGAGTTTCTGCTCCCTCAGACATTAAGTAGATGGAAATAATCTAGTGGAATTACTGCCTGGGAACGTGTCTCTGAAATAGAAAGTGACACTATCTAATTAGAGTCCCCTAATGAGATCAGGAAGTGTCTCTGTCCAGAGACTTCTACAAGAACAGGCACAGACCTGTCTCTCTGACCCTTGGCTTTCAGACAGCTTTGGAGTTGACCTTTGGGCTTCAGTGCATTCCCTAATTAAATCTTATCAATATATATGGACATTCCTGGACTGCATGGTGGCACAGTTGGTTAGTGCTGTTGCCTCGCAGCAAGGACAGTTCAAATCTAAGTGATGGCATTTACTGAGTGGAGTTTGTGTTCTTATGTGCTTATGTGAGTTTTCTCCAGCTAATCCAGTGTCCTTTCATAGGCAAAGACCACAAGTATGTGTGGTTAATTGGTGATTTTAAATTAGTACTAGAAATAGGTTAAAATGGTTGTCCGTCTCTATGTGGCCCTGTGATAGACTGGTGATTTCTCTAATGTGTGTGTGTGTTTTTTTTTTTTGTTTTTTTTTGGCCTCTTTGCCAATGAGATCAGGAGATAGGAACCAGCTCTCGGTGAATATAGAATGGATCAAATAAATTCGGATAGAGGGATAGACGGTAGGCAGACTGCAAAAGCAATCAACTGTTGGAAACAACTGGAAAAATAGTCCAGTTGTCACCAACTAAACCTTCCAGACAAAGAGAATCTACACAAATGTACATCCTGAATTACAATTTCTAATCCCGTGTTCTTGTCGGTCACAATCCGTTAACGTAAAACGTGCACCAAGTTCTAAATTCTTCAGTAAAAGTTGTCCAAACCTCCAGAGTCATGATGCAGCTCTCTGAAGCAATGCACACTCTGTCTAAGTAACCAGATAAATGAGAACGATTGTTGTAAAAAGAGCCAAATGTAACCTAAAGAAGACGTGTTGGCTCTAAACTTGATGGTAGATAGAAGTTCAGGATGACTGCTAGATCATAAAACTGTGTTGTGTTTAGTTACAGAGTTGTTTATGTTGTTTATTTCTTTGTGCAGGTTTCTGTAGGCGTACCAGCAGCTTTTCCTAGCTCCATGGTCACATGTTACATATTCAGTTGCATGTTTTTCTTTTCTTAAACAAAGTCAAACTGCATCCTCTCTCCTTCTTTTCTTGTTTTTCTGCATCAAATATGAAATAGACTTTTAAGTCACTGTCATTTAAGAGCTGGGAGTTTTGGTTTGATGTTTCCATGTTTGATTTCCGTTGTGCTTACATTCCTATGATGTGTCTTGGGATTTTTGACATTTATTTGGGTAAGGGGGAGGTAGAAACATAAGCGTGCATATTTCAAACCCGTCTTGCAAACTATTGTGTAAACACACACAAAAAAGTCCATCAACAAATTAAAGTAAAACAATAAAAATAAACAACAAAATATTACGTGTCTTGCATTCCCTCCGTGTAAATTAGGCCTCCCATTATTTTTAGTTTAACTTCATGTTTATTGTCCAAAAGACAAATGAATATGATCCTTTCTACCTCTGAGGCCAGAGAATGTCTCACTGGTCTCCATGGAAGCGATAAAAGTAAAACGTTAATTTTACAGTCATCTCCAGCATTTCATTCATCTTTTCCTTACTCATAATTTTGTTATTTTTGTCTCTTATAACTAAAATGAATTTTGGCTTTGTAGCATTCCCAAAAGTCCAAGGTATTAGCTATGCATTTTTTTTTTATAGCGCTTACATTTATTCTACCACTTATTCCACAGCAGCATCAACCCTCTGTTTGTCTGACAAGATGGATTTAAAGAGCTCATTGTCGACCAACAGAGGCTTTAGAAGGGCTTTAGGAACAGGTAGCAATTGGTGTCAAAGGGAGGCCAAATGGCAATGATTTATGGGCCGGAAGATTTGACTGGCAAGGATCTGCGACTGCCACAATCACCTTTACTGCTAAGCTTGTGCGGCGACTGCTTGTTATTCCAAATGCTGCTGCCACATCTTCTTCCTTGTACACACACACACACACACACACACACACACACACACACACACACACACACACACACACACACACACACACACACACACACACACACACACACACACACGCACGCACGCACGCACACACACACACACACACACAGAGCGCTCTCTCCTTTACAAGCCCTATTCATGTTTGAGTGTTTGGGCCTCTGCGTCTGTGGCCTGCCTTGTCCACTTAAAAGCGCATTAATCAACAGCTACTTTATAAATCAGGCGATCTGTGCAGTCTCAAAGTGATTATGAGGTCAGGGCTCTGCAGAAGTACTTAACCAATTCCCAAACCAACCCGGACTTGATATATTTTGCTTCCTTGCAGCTAGGTGATTCATCATCATTCTACCACTGAGGCATAATGGAACAGGCAGATAGGGAAGACTGGATGTTAAGCAAAGACATAGATGAGAAAAAAAAGTGGAGAAGTAAAAGAGGGATATGAGGCAATAAAATCCTTCATTCTTCACTCCTTTCTCCCATCACGATCACCATTATTCTGCTCCTGCTAGGCTCAAATCCCAGGACACTTTCAGAGCACTTAACGCCAACCAGGCCTGTTCATTCAGAGCTGTATTCGCCTTTTTTGTTTTTTTTTCTCTCACCAGATCAAAGACAAATGTCTGGAAGATGTGGCTTCTGTTGTTAATGTAGCAGAACTGTGGGTCGTGTGGGATACGTTGCTAATTTGGGCTCAGTTTGGTCAGCACTGAAGCACAGAAAAAGGTATAAAAACAGATGGAAGGAAAAAAGAACAGGAAAGTCAGATAATATGGAAAGCACAAATCACAGTCGACACGATGGTGAAGGATATTGAGTGAGTGAGGCGGAGAGAAGAAAGGGGGAAGGTGCCCTTAACCGCATGGCTGGAGGCTGGTGCCCCGAGGGCAGTCCTCCACTTAGGAAGAAAATAGAACCCATGAGCAAACCGAGCATAACGAGTTGTGTTCAGAACAGAAAACAAGTTAATGGCATCTGCAATTTAAGGCCTAAACAGATTTTTGCTCTAATTGTTTGTGATCGATAAAAACTGTCACTTCAAAACTAAAGAAATATGAGGAAGACCACCTAAGAGCATCCTCTGACCTACAAAAGAGTCTTCTCAATGACATCTTTGATTATTTTAACACATTCAAGAGGGTCAGAAATAAAAGAGAACAAATGATAAAATAATTTTACAAAAGTATGTTTTTTAATGCCAAATAATCAAGAGAAGCATGAAACTTAGATAAATGCTGCAGAAAATAAGAGAAATAAGAAGAAATGAACATTTCAGGAGGCAGATGTTTTATCTGGCTTCGACCAAGAATGACGAAACAAGATGCAAAATGGACACGACAGTTTCCATTACACGTGGCAGCCACAGAAGAACAATCTGTGGAAACTGGCTAAATAGTGATTTAAAAAGAGAAATGACATCTAATAATTTGCGCTCACCGTTTTATTTTACTAGACAAGGCAGGTGCACCCTGAGAGGTGGAGTGGAGAGGGAGGGCAAAAAAAGTGTGGAAGCTGGAAAACTTCTTGATTAAAGGAATCCACTCAGAGGGAACGCTGGAGTTTTTGTGCCTTTACTTAGGAACAGTATGTGCTACATCAGTGGGCGTCATGATGCACTGCAAAACCTCTGTAACAACAAAGACATTATATTAAAAACTAACAGCAAAAATGATTATTAATGCTGTTTTAAACTGTTGTGATACATAAATCTTAAATTAGTTTGTTTATATTCAATAGTTTTTACCGTTTTGCTGAAAATGAACTAAATGATGTCCAGCTGTTGAAAAATATTGGCGGCTTCATAACACAACCATAACAATCGGGTCTATGATATTCAATTTTTCAATTAAACTTTATTATCGGACTCAAGGTCCACATTAAAAAAGAGACATAAAAATGATACAAAAGATTATAAAAGACATGCATACCCGTGTCTCCACATGGATGACTGGTAACGCACTGCACTAAAATGGGGATCAACCAGCATTCACACAATCTGTTCTTAGAGTTCTTCAATCGCAAGATAAACCTGTACATCAAGTTCCTCATTATGGCTTGGAAGGTCCTGACATGAGCATTACAAAATAAAAGACTTGCGCTACAGGACTGAGGCTTCCCTAGCAGAGTCCTAAATGCATTGTTGTAGGCTACTTTAAGCTTAAGCTAGCTGGCTTTCCTATACTTACACCACAAAGGTGCAGTATATAACGGTGTGCAGAAGGTTCTAAAAATGTGGATTTTTTATCTTATCAGAACACGTGTGGAAGTACCCGACCAAAATATTGGCTTGGGCATACAAAGCGCGACATTGCCGGTAAATGTCGTCATCGTCACAGAGCTGATCTGTGATGATGTGACCCAAATATTTAGCTTTGTCACTGACACTTATCTTCTTGTCGACCAAGTAGAAGTCTGGGAAACAAAGACCCTTATCCCCTTTAGTTTGACAAATCAGCACAACACTCTTTTTTGCATTAAACTGCACATCGTACTTCAGCCCATATTCAGAGCATGTGTTTAGCAGCTGCTGGAACCAGCAGTGCTGGGCGAAATGATGGCCAAGTCATCAGCATACATGAGATGATTAATCAGATTGTTACCAATCATACATCCAGTTTTACAATTCTTGAGCTGATTTGACAAATCATCCATGTAAAGGTTGAACAGAGCAGGTGACAGTAGCCCTCCCTGAAACACCCCGTTGTTAACACCAAAGGGGGCTGGTGTGGCATTGTCCCATTTAACTTGCATTGTCTGATTAGAATACCGGTATGCCAAAATCCTCACAATGCTATCAGGGACACTTCTTTTGCTTATTTTACAAAAAAGTTTAGAGTGGTTGACCCAATCAAATGCCTTAGATGCATCAATAAACCCCATCATCACTGAGGAGTTCTGTCTCAAATAAAGATGAGCTGCTTCTTTCAGGCCATAGATACACAGATCTGTTCCCAGCTTGGATGTTAAACCAAACTGGTGGTGGGTCGTTGTTATATAGTGAGAAAGTCAATCAAGCAATATATTTCCCAGTACCTTAGAAATAACACTAGCTAAGGCTATTGGCCTGTAGTTGTCCAGGCTCCCAACTTTACCAGCTTGGTTTTTGATGACAGGCACTAAGGTAACATACAATAAAGAGTCAGGCAGCAAACCATGGGTCATGAACCCAGAGAAGCAAAGGGCCGGGAGTACAGCAATCCTGAAGCTTGCAAACTTCAGATGTTCTGCTGAGATGTTATCTGAGCCTGCTGCCTTGTTGTTAGACAAGTGTGCTATGGCTTGTCACACCTCACAAGGAGTGATAATCACTGCTTCCCTGCTAGTAACATTTCCTACCTTGTATGGCTCACCTTTGACACAGTTATACAAGTCAAGGTAGTGTTGTCTCCATAACTCTGCTATATTATCAGCCCCAGAGACTCCCTCTATGGCACTGGGCAGTGCAGTATTTGTCCTGTTCAGAGTCCTCACCTCATTCCAGAAGCCCCTCACATTATTAGATAAAGCTTTTCAGCCATAGAGTTCGCTCTCAAGTTCTGTTCATGTTTTACAATGTAGCAAATGGCATATTTATACCTCGCTCTGGTAAGCTTTTTATATTCCAGGACCGACCCTGCTCTGGGTCTTCCTGCTTGGACCCATGCCTGATGTGCTAGCTTAGCTTCTGCTTGATGTGTCGCCACATATCTGTTCCATCCTGGCTTGATGTTTTTAGCCTTCACACATGTAAGGTATAGGCTACTGCAATCATAAATTGTATCAATAATACCTTCATACCACAGAGGTCCTTATAGTGAGCGATAGCATTACACTTGAGATCTGTACACATAATTACATGTCTGGGTATGTGTACATTACTCAAAGCAGTATCAGATTTCAAGCAATATGCCTCAAGATCCATTTGTGAGAGTTTGGACCATTCCATCATAACCTTGTAGCCCTTGTTTACTTTTGTAATTACCTCTGGAAGACCTCCGACTTCCAGCTGCATAACAAGCGGCACATGATCAGATACAGAGTAGTTGTACATGATCTGCATAGATTTCAATCCAGCATGGGCATCGGCAGTATTGATGCAATGATCCAGCTATGACGTAGTCTTCCATGCTTCACTTATATAAGTAAAGCTGTCAGGTGGTAACAATGTGTGGGAGCGAGCCTAAGAGTGTTTCCTAATGTCAAGGTGCCTCGCAAGGCGATGTCTTGCTAGGCCAGGTGCCTTACTTATGAGAACTTTGTCCTTCCTTGGTCAAAGAAAACAGGGATGCCGCGGTCACCTTATGTAAGTCACGTGAGATGTGAGGTAACGGTATATTTCATACGTATACCATATTTTCCGGACTACAAGCCGCTACTTTTTTCCCACGCTTTGAACCATGCGGCTTATAATGAGGTGCAGCTTTACTGAAGATTTTCCTTCACCTGCCAGGGGGCGCTTTAGCAGAAAGTCAAACAGGTGGAAGTCAAAAGTGGAAATCGAAGAAAGTGCTCATTTTAATTCAGCACATGAAAGCAGCCGGCACGACGAAGATTTTTTTTTTCAAATCCATACCCCCTCATCATGGAATCTACATGTATGAGTTCATATGACGCCGCATTTAAGTTGAAGGCCATCGATCTGGCAGTAAAGGAGGGAAACAGTGCTGCCGCACGTAGGCTTGGCATGAATGAATCCATGGTTCGGCGCTGGAGACGGCAGCGGGAAGAACTCATTCAAGCCAGCTTCACCTGGGGATGATGACAGCAACACGGACAGCGACACTGACATCGCCACAGAAACGGTATGTGACGAAGCTCTTCTGAGGCTGTTCAACTCCGACACTGAAGAAGAGGACTTTAATGGCTTTAGTGTGCAAGAGGAAGATGAGAGCGAATGACTTCTTCTGGTAGGCAAGCGTGTTTTATTTACTAACCAGGCATGTTTTGTGTGCAGTTTTTATTTTCTAGTCATCCAGGGCTTATTAATGTTGTGTCAGCGCTGTTCTTTTCTTCTAAACATGCAAATTACCGGTAATAACGTGTCAGTGCTGTTTTTATTTTATAACCATCCAGAAATATGAATGCTATCAGTGCTGCTTTCTTTTCTAAACTTGCGGGCATGTTCACCCGTG
>SSNQ01034321.1:51261-70692 GCA_006942095.1 Nothobranchius kuhntae | reverse complement strand
TTTAAAATTCATTTTGTTGAATTAAAACAACAACAAAAAATCTCAGTGTAGCGCCTTTCTGTCTAATTATCTTATGTAATGGCCGTACATGCGCTGTGCGCCGGAGATCCGCATGTAGCTGCTGCGCCGCGGCTTGTATTCGAGTGCGGCATGTGTGTGTAGAAAACCTTTTTTTTTGTTGGTGCGGCTTATATTGAGGTTAACTCTACAGTCCGGAAATTACGGTAAGTTTAATATAAATGTATAACGAGCCTTTTATTTTAAAAATTGTGTACATATTGGCTAAATTAAATGTGTATTATTATTATTATTATTATTATTATTATTATTATTATTATTATTATTATTATTATTAATATGTAAGCAAGTTACTACGTGCTAAGCAGTAACTACCAAGCAACTAATCAACCATCGATAACTGCTTTGGATATAAAAATCCTTTGAGATATCAGCCCAAGAGCTACAATTAGTTGACTTGCATTTAAAACGGAACTTTGTCCCTGAAGTAGCTGCCGGCATCTGATCCGCCATCCTTTGGAAAATAACGTGCTGTATTCTGGGAAAGTTTTGACCACAAAACACCTCCCGTGTATCCTTGCTCAGCTAGCTAAGCGGCTAACAAACAGAGAACACGCCTCGGTAGAACATGAACATCGGAACACGCCTTGGTGGTTCCTGATGACGTTTCTCCTTGGCAGCTGGGGCGGGACCAAGACATCAAAACGAGATTCCTCGACATTGAGAAACACCCTAAGTCTCTGGGCGACACCATATTAGACCCCATGTTTCCTTCTACAGGAGCCCATGAGGACAAAATGCATTTACTGATTTGTAACACGTTCCAAAACTTTCTCCATTCCTAAATCTTGTTATTTTACACATTTCCCTCTTCAGTCGTTGCCAGTGATGAAAGCCTGATGTGGCTTATGGCTTGTGGCTGGTTTTGGCCACATTTCTTCTCTGTCAGAACAAACTCAGAGGAGTTATGTATTTATATTATATATCTGCGTACTGGTAGAACCTGTTGCATAAAAGTAAACAGCAGAGTAAAAGCATCAAGTGATCTTATGTTTGCAAATAAATAGTTCACAAAATGATTATTAAGTAGATCTGATCAACCAAGATTTATTTGTTTTATTTATTTATTTTAAACTAAAAGCTTGTGTACACATTTTGAGTCAAATGAATCACAGGCTTCCTTGAGATTTTGTTCTTGAGGATCAACAGTTCCTAAAGAGGATTTTCTCTTTAATGGTTATATTTAAGCGTTTTTATATTAAAATTTTAAACACACAGGCAGAGGAATTGTTTTAGTAAAATCCCCCCATTTTTTTTTCTTTTTGCAGCATTTGTGGTCATGCTTTGAATTACCGTTGGTCGTTGGTGTTTTGGTATGAATAAAACAAGATCAGTGAAATAACTCTTTACCAGTTATACATTTCCTCTTGAATGAAACAAAAATAGGAAAAGAAACTAACTTAAATAGTTTGATCCACTGCAATGTTCCTAATTGTGACAGAGATGACTAGATTAAAATTAATAACATGTGTGGCAAAAAACTATTTGAGAACCATGTAGAGGAGAAGTTACACAGTTTTATGCCTTTTGTAAAAATTTGATCATATTAATAGTTTCTCATGATTGTGTCACAAGTACGATTTCATAAAGTAACTATTTGTGAATTTAATCTATTGTTTGAGTTGTTTACTGTAGTTTACAATTACAATTATGTCATTGTGTCCTAAAGACTTGATTTATTATTTTATTTATATTTTTTCCGTTTTATGTTTTTCATTTCACATCAAAAAACAATTTAAAATATTTCAAACTAGTTTTTCCAACATGTTTTTTTTTCGAACGGGTTTCCATGAGAGCTGTGCAAACCTGCATTCTCCCACAGCCCAACCCACCTTATATAGGTATTCAACAAAGGTGTTTTATCTATGACATATGTAATTTATGAAAAATAAAGTACTGAGGCCGCCGTTATTAATAACTCTCAGGCTCCAATAGAGCAGCGAATCGCAGGCTATGAGTGATTGTGTTTTCACTCTCAGTGTGTGTTTCGCACAGACATGTCGAGGTCTGAGAGAGAGAGAGAGAGAGAGAGAGAGAGAGAGAGAGAGAGAGAGAGAGAGAGACGTGGAGAAAGTAGAAGTTAGACTTTGCAAATTTTAAACATCGTCTTGCAGTACAAAACATAGTCAAGAAAAACACAAGTCAACAACATTTTTTTCATTTATTCATATTTTTAAAGCCTCGTAATATTAGAATAGCTGATAAATTCATGTAACAAACAAGAAATGCATGTGAATAAAATACCGGCATGTAGTCAAAAAGAAGGTTATTGGAAGCAGCTTGTTAGAAATTGATAAATGGGAATAGAGTCCATTTCAATTATTCAATTCTGTTTATCACTGAGAACATGTGGCGAAATATAATAACGTCACCAACTATCAGCAAAACATAAATTTTATTACTTATAGTTATTTAATTGGTCAGCTTTGCAATGTAAATACCAGAGAGTCATCATTTTAGAGCTGCAGCGCACACACACACGCACGCGCGTGCGCACACACACACACACGCACGCACACACACACACAGCTCAGCAGATGAGTGTCAAACATATCTTTATTACAAGCCCTTTGCTTAACATGAATTCATAATGTGTGCACATTGAACACCAGAAGTCATAAATCAAATTGAAAATGAAAGAGATTACACTGCAAGGCATCTCTGACAAAACTAATTGAATTTACTCCACGGACAAAGTTATACAAATCAGCTGTTTGGTATTAAACAGCTTCTAAATGACTGCAACAAGCTACTACTCTAATTCTTACATTACGCATTTTTTAAACAAAAGAAGACATCTGCTCCCCTCCGTCCCTTTGATCTCTCTCCCTTTGTGATCCATTGAAAACTTAAAGTTGTTGATCATAAATTGTTGAAGTGTGATGACTTGTCGCCTCCACTTTCCCTCAGTGGTTGTAGTAGTTGCAAAAGCAGATTACAAAGTCTGCCACACTGCCCGACCAGTCTCAGCATACTATTAGCATATATATGAGATTTGAGACATTTTCTAATATTCACCAGCAGGACTCATCTGTCATGGCCTCGTGATGAATTATCAAATGCTTGTTTGGGTGTGAGCGAGCTGAAAAAGTGGCAGCATGACTTTCCTTTTCGCTCCTTTAACCGTTAACGTAACTATGCTTAAAGTAAAAAATTAATTTTGGACTTTCCAATTAAAAAGAGTAACTTTATTCTTTATGTTCCTTTTGTGAGTCACAAAAGTTCCAGATGGTGCTTCAGTAAAAAACGCCTGACTGAGCGTCCAATGGAGCCGGCCACGGGAAACGTTTATCAGACACACCGTTGCGGTAATATTACGCTGATTTGCTGGCGCAGTGTGTCTTGACCCATTTTTACAAAACAAAACCACCATATTGCCGCAATGCCATGGCGCCATGGGGAGCCTTAGGTCATCCATAAGTGGTCAGACCATGGTGGTAATGTGGTGCAATCGTGTCGTTTTTACAAAAGATCCAGCGATGGCGGTCTAAAGGGGTATGGGGCGGTCTCTGTGCTGTCACTGAATTCCGTTTATCTTGGACCTAACTTGCTTTTTATTGTGATCGAAGTCGAACCCAATGCGTTTTTTTGACAAGCCGCTCGTAAAGGCGTCTGTCCTCCACAGTCCTTGTGCAGTCTGTGGTGATCTGAGCTTCAGCTCTAATGGAGAGAAGCTCCAGCAAGAGCAAAATTTATGGTCCCGTGTTTACTTTCATTTTCAATATAGTTGTAGACAGAGCTCAGCTGTGACTCCCCACACGATCATGACGCCTCCTTCATTTGCGCCAAGGCGCAATAGCCATTTATGAGACGGACAATTACCGCAATTTTACTACAAAGAGAGGCGAAACGATACATACAAACGATACCATGCCGGCATGATGCATTTATAAGGCACAGCGTTGCAGTAATATTACGCTGATTTGCCGGCACCACGTTTTTTCTTTTTATACCAGAAGAAACCTTAAAGATAGATGTCCTTGAAACAGAGATTAGCTTGGCTTTCACAGCTTTGTGAATTTTATTCACATTGAGTTTTTGTAGAAATTAACTTTAACTACCAGAAAAACAAAAGCCAGTACTGTGTTTTCTTAATGACTTGGAGTGGCTACAGCGTTCAGTCAGTTGTATGTCAAGCGATCAGAATCACATTTAGAAATCTGGGTGAAAAAGTTTACCAAATTTTGATATTGGGCTTATTGGACACACTAAACAAAGTTTAAAAAATAAATGCTTCAAATACTCTTCATTCCGTTTTATTCCAGCTTAGTTTTAGGGTCAAAATGTACGGTAGTTTTTCCAGGGCTGCCGGAGTGTGCAGGGGGATTTGTGGACCAAGACACATCGTGCCGACTGGGAAATCAGCATAACTTTGCTGCAGCTCTGTGTCTCATAAACGTGCCATGCCAGCATGGCGATGTGCTAATTTTGTGGCATTCGTTCACCCTCGCTTGGTAGTAATATTGCGGTAATTGTCTGTCTGGCCACTTAGAAACAACCTAGGGCTCCCTGATGCCGCTTCAGTGTTGTGGCAAATCAATGGCATTGCTTTGTAAAAATGACTAGCGTGAGATTTTGGATGTGTGGTGTAAGAGTGTGTGAAGAGGGTTAAATGTGTATGTCTCATGCTCAATGTGTGAGAGTTGGCAGCCCTGCTCTTTCAAACTGTTTCCACATGCAACTGGACAGTGCTAGGACCAATGACTAGGGTTGGGCATCGTTTGATTTTAAATGATTTTGATTCCAATTCCTCATTTCGATTCCGGTTCCTATCGATTCCCAATTCCGATTCTTTCAAGACATGACATGTTTTACATGAGCCAGCTAACCTCAGGTCCTACTTGATTAAATAATCTTAACTTCAACATGAATTTTAATTCCATGAACAATAACATCCCATCATTTAGACAAAAACATGTTTTGGAGAAAAAAAAGAAAAAGACTTGCAGCACAACCAGTGTGTTTGTTTCTGACCACAACCAAAGTCTGGAAGAAGCCTCTGGGATGAGAGGCTAAACGTCTCCAACATATCCAGAAACGTCCAGCTGTTTTCAGCTAAAACTCTCAGGATGATCATGTCCAGGATGACTGAGAACTACACCTCCATGCTGCAGCAGCTTCAGTCAGAACAGAAAGTGAAACTTAAATGTAGCTGCTGTCAGTCACAAGCTAACAGATTTTAAACATTAAAACTCAACAGAAATAGTTCAGAAAGGAAATTAAAATGTTCACAACTTTGTGTGTGATTTATTATTATTATTATTATTATTATTATTATTATTATTGTGGCAGAAGCTGGTGTGGTCTACCATAGAGAAGCTTCTCTAGCAAGATGACTTTAATTATTCTACGTTATTGTTCAGCCTTCTGACGCTCATGCGCACACACACAAGTGTTGGTGAGCGGCTGTGTCTGACTGCTGACGCTCCGTGTGTGTTTTTATTTCTGCAGTGAGACAAACTCACCTCACACCGTCCAGAGTTTGTTCTTTAAAGCTTCTATTAAATCCACCGTGTTGACATTCTTTCCTTTAGGAGTTTAGTGACTTTCTATCCTCCACTGTGAAGCTGTGCAGACTGGTGATTGTTGGTGACTTTAACATCCACGTTGATGATCCATCAGATCACTTTGCCATGACTTTCTCCAGCTTAATGGACACCTTCAGCTTTACCCAGCATGTTTCTGGCCCCACACACACCAGGGGACACACTCTGGACCTTGTTTTTACCCTGAGTCTAAATGCTGACAGTGTTTGTCCTGAGGATGTTTATATTTCTGATCACCATTGCATTTTCTTTAACTTGTCAGTTTCTGTGTCCCCACCTCCTGCTCGCTGTATGGTTAGTTCTCGTTTTCTTAATGAGAGCACAGCTAGCAATTTTTCTGCTGCTTTTGATCCACCCTGTTCTTCTGATAACGACCCAGATTCCTTAACTTCTCAGTTTAACAAGCACTGCCTCTCCATTCTGGACAACATCTGCCCTGTCAGAACCAGATCAGTTCCTGCAGTGAACCCTACTCCCTGGTTTAATGACAGCCTTCGCAGCCTAAAGCACCATTGCAGAAAAACTGAGCGCTTGTGGAAGAAAACCTATCTCCGTGTCCATCTGCTGCACCTACAGGATCTTCTGACATCCTTTAACCCTGCAGTCAGAGACACGAGAGTTTCCTATTTCTCCAACCTGGTGTCCCAGAGCAAAGGGAACCCCAAGGTGCTGTTTAACACCATCAGCAGCATCGTGTCTCCTGCCTCTCCTACAGCCTCCATCCACTCTGTTACACACTGTGAGAACTTTCTTTCTTTGTGGACAAAATCAATAAGGTTAGATCTAGCATCTCATCTTCAGCCTTATTGCTGCCTCTCCTGATTCCAACCAGGCCCATCATCCTAGATAGCTTTGCTCCAGTTTCTTTGCCTGAGTTAACCAAACTAGCTAACTCTATGAAGACCTCTGCATGCCCCCTCGACATCATACCCTCATCTTTGTTTAAAAATGCTTTTCAGTCCATAGGTCCCAGTGCTTCTCTGGTTTCTGGTCAGGTCCCTGCTTACTTTAAGAATGCTGCAATCCACCTGCTTCTTAAAAAACAGAGTCTTGACCCCTCTCTCCATAGCAGCTTCAGACCCATCTCTAAACTTCCGTTCATCTCCAAGATCTTGGAAAAGGTTGTGGCTAAACAACTCACAGCTGTTCTTGATGAACATAACATCTATGATAGCTTCCAGTCAGGTTTTTGTAGAGCTCATTCTACTGAAACTGCTCTTCTTAGGGTCTCTAATGACCTTCTGACACACAGTGATGCAGGGGACTGTTCTGTTCTGGTCCTGCTGGACCTGACTGCAGCCTTTGACACTGTTGACCATCACCTGTTACTGGAGAGGCTGAGAGACTGGGTAGGCCTATCAAGATCTGCTCTGGAGTGGTTCTCCTCTTATCTTTCTGAGCGATCCTTTTCTGTGGCCATCTCCATGTTTAGGTCCTCCACCACCTCTCTTACCCAAGGTGTCCCACAAGGTTCTGTGCTGGGGCCTCTGCTCTTCCTCCTCTATCTGCTTCCTCTTCAGCCAATCCTGAGCCCTTTTAAAGGAATCTCCTACCATCTTTATGCAGATGACATCCAACTGTACATCTCCTTTAAGCCCCATGAGGTGTCTAAAGCCAGGCGTACACTGTGCGACTTTTTCACTTTTTTGAGCCGATTTCCCACTCGTGCAAGAATACACAAGATCAGGGCGAGTTTTGCTCTGAGCGTCGTGTAGTATACAGGGGGTTCTGAGAGGCGATTAACACCACGTGACCAGCTACCGATCAGCAATCATGAGCTTGCACGAACTTCTGGCGTGTTTGATATTTTGCTCGTCCCTCGTGAGGTTATCGCATTGTTGAAGCGGCACTGCGAGCAGCTGCGACCCAAAAAGTATCAGAACCGCTCACGGCGCATGCGCAATCCTGCATCAACACCTCTCGCCCGCTATTTCCCTAATAACTCACAATGTTTGTTTTAATTTCGACACGTTTTTTTACTCACAAAGATTGTCAAGAAAGCGTGTGCGTCGTGTTCATGTCAAATTAAACTGATCACAAAACACAGATTTACTTTCTTTATTTCGTTTTCCTCATCCAACCCCCATAAATCCCTGTGTGTCCTCCTGCAGCACTCCCGAAGGACGACAGGCAAAACAAGAAAAAAAGTCTGATGTGTTGTGTAAAAACTGCTATTTTTAGCATTTTTTTTAGGTCCGACGTGTTGTTACCAGACGAACAGTGTGAGCAGTCAGGTCACATCCGAGAACTGGGTCGTACAGTATGAGAACATGACTCGTGAGATCTGTCCTGCGAGGAAGTCGTACAGTTTGAGCTGAAGCTGAGTGCTATAAGTGAAAAAGTCGCACAGTGTACGCCCGGCTTAAGCTGCAGCAGTTACACACCTGCTTAGACTCTATCAAACCCTTGATAGCTGGGAGCTTTCTTCAGCTGAATGAAGATAAGACTGAGATCCTCATCTGTGCCCCAGACAAGCTGGTTCCCAAAGTCAGAGACTCTCTTGGTCAGCTTGCTTCTCACACCAAACCCTCTGTCCGGAATCTTGGCGTGACCTTTGACCCAGCTCTCACCCTGGATTCTCATGTCAGTTCTTTTGTTCGTTCTTCCTTCTTCCATCTCAGGAACGTTGCTAAGCTGAGTCCCATTCTGTCTCGCTCTGAACTTGAGACAGTTATCCACTCCTTCATCTCCTCACGCTTAGACTACTGTAACTCTCTTTTCACGTGTCTGAGCAGAACCTCCCTGAACTGTCTACAGGTGGTTCAGAATGCCTGTGCTCGGCTTCTGACCAAGTCCTCCAAACACATCCACATCACCCCGCTTCTCCTCCAGCTTCACTGGCTGCCAGTCAGCTTCAGGGTTCATTTCAAGATCCTGGTTCTGGTCTATAGGGCCTTACATGGACAAGCACCATCTTACATTGGTGATCTTCTTAGTCCCTACACCCCCAGCAGGTCCCTGAGGTCCAGTGATCAAAGCCTACTGGTTGTGCAGCACCAGGCTAAAGACCAAAGGTGACAGATCATTTGCTGCTGTGGCCCCCAGACTCTGGAACTCTCTCCCCCTGAGCCTGAGATCAGTGGACTCAGTGGTCTCCTTTAAAAAGCAGCTGAAGACTCACTTGTTCAAGCTGGCTTTTGTATGACCTTCTTCACCACTCTCTCTTTATCCTGCTCTCCCCACCTATTCCACCTTCCTCAGGATCCACTGATTTCCCTCTTTCCTGTTCACTCTCTCTCTTTCTTTCTTAACATTTTTTAAACCACAATTGCCAATTTTTGCTCATTTTAAATATATTTTTAAACATTTTCTAAATTCTTTTTATATTTTTACATTTTTTGTTTTTGTGAAGCATCTCATGATATTTATCTTGAGAGGCGCTATAGAAAAGATTCTTCTTCTTCTTCTTCTTCTTCTTCTTCTTCTTCTTCTTCTTCTTCTTCTTCTTCAACAAGTTTTCTCTATGCTGCAGGAGTTAAAGTTTACATTACGGAGTAAAGGTTTGGCAGATGCGTTTGTTTATATTTGGCTGCTGTGCTCTGGGTGGGGGGAGGGGGGACTCAACGCTGCACACAGACATCTGGTGTGATCAGCTCTGAAAAGCATTGATCACAATTTGCAGATAACGTTTATTTTTCATGGTGTAGGCCACAGATTCCTCTTCCTATTGGCATTCTAGGAATCAAAACTTGGAATTGAAATAAAAAACTTTGAACGATTCCGGGAAAAACTAACAGTTGGTCCTGGTTCCAATCAATGATGATGGTCGATGCCCAACCCTACCAATCCCAGCAATGAACTGGCCAAATGTGTTCATATCACACAACTGGGCAGTCCACATTTCATTGTCAAAGAAGAAGAAGGAAGAGGAGAAGAAGAACCTGAGATCATGTCTCAAAGAAAAGCCCAAGTCTAAATCATCCAACATTGATGCAAAGCCATTTCATTTAAATGTTGTTCCTGAGCTGTCGCCATGATTGTTGTTTTGCTCCATCGCAGCTCTGCTGTAATGGTGCAAAACCCGCCAAACATCTTTCTACCAAACTAGAGCGCTGTGATTGGCCCAGCCCACATTTAGGCGAGTCAATGGTAGACCTGCTGGCTAGACTGAATTGCAAAGCAAAATCTTTAGTTACTTATCAGAGGTGTGGACTCGAGTCACATGACTTAGACTTGAGGCATTATTTTAATGACTTCTGACTTGACTTGATAAAATCTATAAAGACTTACGACTTGAACGCCAATGACTTGCGACCTGAATTGACTTGCATCTGTTGACTTGATGATGACTTGAGCATATTTGATGTTTTAGCACAAAAGTGGCCTGACATGGACAAAAATCATGAATCATTCTTGGTTCTGGGTTTGGTGTTCTGCTAAATGCAGCAGCTCTTTATTTATAATCTGTTTCAGTTGCATTTCCTGCTTGTTTGAGCAAATAAATAAAGCTTTAAGAAGCTTTATTTCTGGAATGTATTTATTATCATTATCATTAAATTGAAGTTGGACAGATGACTTGATTATGGCTTAAAAATTCAAAGTTAAGGACTTGGACTTGACTTGGACTTCTACATCATTGACTTTGTACTCAACTTGGACTTGGTTATCTTTCAATTGGACTTGACTCGAGACTTGACTGAAAAGACTTGTGACTTGCAAAGCAGTGACTTGGTCACACCTCTGTTACTTATACGTTGTGTATTAGCAGTATTAGCTAGAGCTAGCGCTAACTGTAACTTTGGCTAGCATTTTCCTGCGCATAGCATTACAGCGAGGTGGGGTGTCCAAGCGTATGATGTTATATCAGCTTTTCTTGGAATGAACATTTTCTTTGTGGCCATTACAACATTACTAATTTTAATAAAACAAGGCAGGTCAGACACGGCACAGACATTTGGGTACACTACATTAGACACCCCAAGCTGCCTACGTATAACAACAATAAATGTTTATTTAATTTCTGGGGCAGCTTTGACCAATGTGCAGAAAATTAGAGGAAACAATGCCCAAAAGGCAAAAACGCTGATGAGTTTCCAACTGCTCTTCAGTAAAACCACAAAGTGAAGTTAAGAGAACTCTGACATCACAGGAAGTCTACCCACATGGACATTCTCTTGATTTGGAAACCATCCAAATAAACATCTTACAAACTAGGATCCCTGGCTGTCGTGTTGATTAATACAGTGCACCCATCATTATTTATCATACATTCAAAAAAAAAGTTCAGTTAATGTCAACACTATCTGTAATTTACCTACAGGGAGTTCAGCTACCACATCTCATGGCTTGACCGGGGAGGTGTAATACTTTATATTCCAACTCTTTGCAAATATCCCGTGTGTTAATTAAATGAGTAAAAAGTGTAGTGGCCTGTGTCTTGAATTAATTGCTTTCTATTAGATTACATTATTATAGATAGGGCAGACCGTATTATTAACAATGTTGTACATTCTCCTACATTCAATTTCCTTGAACAGAAATCTCTCGCTCCTCCTCATGTTGTCTCCTTTTTTCTTCCTTCTCAAAATGAGTCCAATTTTCTGTCACGGTGCATTCTGCTCAGTTAATTAAAGGGTCCAACGTGCAGCGGCATGCATCCTATTGACATAAAATTCATAACTTGGCGAAAAAACATTTACATTCATTTGCCATTAATACCCTCTGTAGCAACTTTTCATTTCCTGCTAAGTATGATGTTACGCAATAGCTTTTATTTGCCCGTAAGACAAGAAGGCGGCGAGGTCGTCATGAGGCCGACGGTGGGGGAAAAAAAGATGAGGCCAATCTTAATTAACTAAATAAAAGTGTAGCGGGCTGTGTCTTGGAAAACAGCTTTGGCTAATAAAAATATAGCCAACAATCTCTCCATCTTCTTCCTTTCGATTCAGTTTCGAACGCTATTACACAAGGTAATGGAGTTTGGGAATGGGAACTTCTTGATAGCTGTCAGAGGGAGCAGAGAACACCTTGTATTTCTTCTCTCTCTCTCTCTTTTAATAAAACAACCAAGCTCAGCAGTCTGTATCCTATCTCAGCTATTGCATCTATTGGATTGGATTATTTTACATTTTGATTGAAATGATGTCCATGCCAGATAAAAGCACAGACCCCAGCTGTTGTAATTGAATCAGGGCGGAGTTGTTTATTCGGTTGATCTACAGCGGTGATTTGCTTGTCCCAACACCCAATGCATAAAAGATCTACTCTTGTTTAACACACCGCTGATTAGATCTGTTTAAAATGGCGAAACAAGAGGCGTCTGTGTCCAGAGATGGGCAGGCATAAAGATAATGCAAATAAAGACGCGAGGAGAGGTGGGGAGGAGCGGAAAGTGGCAGAGGATACAAAAGGTCCACAGTCTACTCAGCTCTTTTCATTGTGATTGTGTGCATAAGAGTCTGGATGTTGTCGACGCACCATCTGCTTAACTTTCCATGTGTGACAAAACTTTAAATGAATTCATGCCACAGATCCTCAGGGGGCTTCAATAAAAAATAAATAAATAAAATAAAAACAGACACAAAAAAGGAAAATATAATGAAATCTTTAATTTGGTCACGTTTGGTTAACGGACAAATAAGGAGGGAATAGAGAAAAAGGCATATTTTATGACAGGTTTAGATGTCATAAGAGTCCCTACAACATGTTATGTAACATTGTGCAACGCTAGCTCATGCTCATGGTTTAGTGTTCACAGAGGCAACTAAATGTATGCAATGCAATGGATGGTTGATCATAAAGTAATGACTCTTATCACTTTAGAGTGGAACGCACATCCATCACGCTGAGAAAAAAGGTGCGCTTACGGCCCGCTGCACAACGAATGCTGATTTCAGTATCTCTACTTGTGGGACCGCATTTGAAAACATAATCTGCTTAGATTACGACGTTCCCCCGCTGCACCAGCAACTATGTCAAGGGCATGGAAAAGTCTCGAATGTGTTTACATTTTTGCATATCAAATACATGATAAGACACTCTGCATTTAGGTAAATACCAGTATCACATCAGTGGGAAGCGATGTGAGCTTGGGATGGAAATAATAATCAGGTATCAAGTGTCAAACTGGAAAATTCTACAAAAACACGGTTTGTGCACAATCTCCTGATAGTAAAAGGGTGCACTGATGATATGTGCTATTGTAGATAAAAAAACAGTGAGACGATCACTTCATGCTGAACAGGACACACGGTGATATTTATACGAGTTAAACAAAGCTATTGTTTGGAGTCAAGTCAGAAGCAAAAGAAGAAAAATTGGGTTCAGTGAAAGAGTTTATCGGTAGATTACCAGAGGGATTAGCTCCAATGAGATTAGCAAGATAACAACTAATCACAGCAGAGCCAGATCAAAGGCACTGGTTGTCATCTTAAAACTTCAGCCTGAAACTTGTATGTGTTTTGTAACACATGTCCAGCTGCTTGCTGCTCTTTCTACTTGCAATTTTAAAACACAGCATTTTATATAAATAACTACATTTATTTTCTGATTAGAGTCGTTTTAAAGCCATAATATGTTTTAATCATTATCTTGAGCCAGTATGTGCTTAAATGATCCTCTACTGGGTCAATGAAGCATCACTCAGAGCCCACCGCCCTCAGTGGCCAGAATATCACGCTTGCAACTTCAGAGTGCAGTTATGTCCCACTTCAGTTTTAGTAATGTGGAAGTGACATGCCAGCGCTGCAGTCTGATGCCAGCACGTTTCTGTGCGTTTTACATCATAAACACAGCTGGTTTGTTTGATTTAGTGATGAACCGCTCCTGTGGACCCTAACCCCGGCTTTCCACAGGAGCCGTCAGCAGCACGTTACTGCAGCAGCACGTCTTGCTCACGTAAGCTGCTGCTTGGTCCTTCCCACGAGACGCGAAGCAGCAGGGGAGCAGCTGTCACCGACAGAGCACGAAGTCACACGAGTGACTTCGTCAGTAAACACAACAACAAGCAGGAGAAAACTACAACATGGCTCCAAAAGCTTTGTGTTTTATGTTCTATCCATTTTATAATCGCCAATACGGACCTGAAAAACAAAGGAGACCGCTAGCTAGGTGATGACTTCTCACGGGGACGCACAGTTAGTAACTTTTTTAAAAGTAAAGTAACCGGAAGGCAGTACGTTCTTTATTCTGAAAATCTCGGGAGCTTCTCTCCATTTCCGCGTCCGATTTCCTGTCTTTCCTTCCCCAAAAATGTCGAACTTGACCCGTTTCAGAGGCGTCGCACGTAGAAAATAGAACCGGCGCGTAAAGACCGCAACATGCTGCTCCTGGGACGCGGCCGACTCGCGCTGCTGACGGCTGCTGACGCTCCAGTGGAAAAGGTTCTGTTGACCACAGCGGTTCCTATCAGCAGCTATGACGTGCTGCTGCAGTAACGTGCTGCTGACGGCTCCTGTGGAAAGCCGGGGTTTAGGAAGGCTGGGGAGATGTTTCTGCTGTTAGATTAAGGTGTTACGAAGACAAACAGCAAGGAGACAAAATTCACTTTTGTTTTTGCAACAGCTGATTATTGATGGGGCAGTAAAAGCAAGACAAAGGAGACCGCTAGCTAGGTGATGACTTCTCACGGGGCCGCACAGTTAGTAACTTTTTTTAAAGTAAAGTAACCGGAAGGCAGTACGTTCTTTATTCTGAAAATCTCGGGAGCTTCTCTCCATTTCCGCGTCCGATTTCCTGTCTTTCCTTCCCCAAAAATGTCGAACTTGACCCGTTTCAGAGGCGTCGCACGTAGAAAATAGAACCGGCGCGTAAAGGCCGCAACATGCTGCTCCTGAGACGCGGCCGACTCGCGCTGCTGACGGCTCCAGTGGAAAAGGTTCTGTTGACCACAGCGGTTCCTATCAGCAGCTATGACGTGCTGCTGCAGTAACGTGCTGCTGACGGCTCCTGTGGAAAGCAGGGGTTAGGAAGGCTGGGGAGATGTTTCTGCTGTTAGATTAAGGTGTTACAAAGACAAACAGCAAGGAGACAAAATTCACTTTTGTTTTTGCAACAGCTGATTATTGATGGGGCGGTAAAAGCAAGCCAAAACTGCAGTGGTCAGACTAACTGTTTGCTTGTCAATCTCCTCAAAACTAGTATTGTTTACTTTATTTTTTGTTGAGGTTGTTGAAACTACTGTCCAGAGCAATTCCATTCGTTCAGCGTGCATCTTGTGGTTGTTTCCCTTGTTTAAAGCTGACTTTTCTTTCGTCTTTAGTTTTCCTGACTAAGCAGAGTAATTACGGCTACTTAACAAATAAAGGTTATCCATATTACTAATAACCATATAAACTGTTCGGATTTGGCTCAAAGTCAGCAAACAGCTCCTGGATGAAAAGTGAACTTTTCTTGGGACACTGACATTTACAGGCATTCACATTTGGACTAAACATTTGTCACAAATGTCTCTAACCTCTGTCTTCCCTTGTCAGTTTGTTATCTGCATATTAAACCTTTCCATCTGACTCTATCATATACCACAACAGCTTTTGTGAAAGACGCAGACACTGTGCTTGATAATTTCTCATGTTTCCAAAGCTGCCGGGTCGCCCCGCTGTAATCAATCATCTCTATTAACGGCCATATCTTGTGCTCTGCCAGCCGTGACCCCTGGACAGCTGAGCTCTGATTGTATCACTACATGCATGCTACGTTTGCTTGCCCTGACACCCCGGTGTTGCATTAAACCTCTCTCTGCCGTCTGCTCATGTGTTCTGCTTCTTTTTTTATAAGCATCCTGTTGTCTAGTTGCTGTTTTATCAGCCGTCTACATTTGCTATTTGTGGCCTTGTGGTAACCTGAATAACCCAAAACAACTCAGGCAGTCCAGCTGCACACAGATAATCAGACATAGATACAATCGCTTTAAAAAAAAAGAAAACTTGTGATTCTGAGCAAATGATAAAACTCTCACTAATCATAAGCATCTTAACGATGGACTAGAGCGGGGGTCGGCAACCCGCGGCTCTGGAGCCGCATGCGGCTCTTCCATCCATCTGATGCAGCTCTCTGTGTTTGTAAAATAATGAATGGATATTTAAATAAAATGCTTTATATTTTACTGCATTAATTTTACACCTGTATGCCAATTCTAAATGTAAAGATTGCGTGAACCTGAACAGGTAAAAACCGGTCTTATTGTGAGACCGGGTTGACGCATCACGCTTGTGCGTAATCATAGGAGCTTTCTGAGCTGGATCTTATAAATGAAAACGTATCTATCAAAACAATGAAGCTGTTCAATAACAAGTAGAAATGCAACAATTTTGGTTGTGAAAATTCTGAGTCACTTTGTGTGCATCTTTCACCATTCTTAACACAAACACACACACACACACACACACACACACACACACACACACACACACACGCACGCTCATGTCAAATACCGCATGTACAGTAGAGGGCGCTTTCATTTTATATATATATATATATATATATATATATATATATATATATATATATATATATATATATATATATATATATATATATATATATATATATATATATATATGCAAATTTACATGTTTTATTACCACAGTAAATATTTGATTAAAGTTTCATTTAAAGCTGCTAAAGCAAATCTGCAAGCAAGATTGTTTTGAGCATTTTTACTTTTATATATAAACTATGTTAGAAGGTTGTTACGAGGCAGGAAAACTTAAATTAAGCTAACTTGTTCTCCAAACTATTTAGCAGCAATAAAGTGTTGCATAACAGTAGTTATGAAATAGATGAACCCCGTACGGTTTTAATTACTCTGTTGGATGGTCGGATAATTGAAAAAAATAAAAACAAATGTGTCATTCAAAAATTAAATTGAGTCGCAGACTGACCTGAAGGGAAATCCACTTGATGAACAGAAAAAGAACCATAGTTTGATCCCATTCATCATATTTTCATTTCTGTGCTTCACGTTGCATCAAAATGGGTGTTTAGCTCTTTTCGGTATATTTTATTTTACCTTCTATGGTGCTCCAATGACACTTAACATCAGATCTTTGATGCAAACTAGTTGAAGCACCAGCTATCACGTTTAATCGGTGACCAACACATGTTCGGTTTTAAACTGTATAGATTACAGTAGATATCAATAAACTCACTCACCACGCATCGTTCAGGCGTTTCCCGTCACAGAGGGAATATTACGGCTCCACATTTGAAAGAAAACACACGTGAGTGGATGAAACAGAAATGTTCCTAGATGGCCACGAGTGACCTTTCCCTGCTCTCCAGGAATCAATCCTTCAAACCTCAAACACACACACACACACACACACACACACACACACACGCACAATAACACAAAGCATTAATGTGGAAATGTTAACAACGTACAATTAAAATTGTGATTTATGTTCCATGCAGCTATTAAACGACACTGTGGCCCAACGATATCAATTTCCATATCATTAGCATAATAGTTTTATTGTGGTATAATTACTAAATAAAAAGGCTCTTACCTGGCAAACCTTACTGCATATCAGGGACTCTTAAACGAGTAAAATGTGGCCTCACACAAGTTACATGGGTCAATTGCAGTCGGGGATAGTCGGGGGTAATGATTAGATCATTAAAATTTAGTCTATGCTTCACAGAGCATAGAGAAAATTAACTTCCCCACACCAAGCTCATTTTTCTGCTGAACATGAAATAATGATTTTCTGCCAGTATAATTACAAAGCTAACATCTGATAGAGTCAGCATCCAGGGGGGATTATCACATGCATGAGTATTAGACCTCATTACCAGCTTGACTGCAAAATTATTACATCTTGTAATTGGATGGCGAGATTTATTCACAGATTGAGCCGGGGTTCCTCGGTAAGATTGTAATTACAGGCTTCACTGGTTCGCTACTTATCACACTGCGTGCAGCAGGGAGGAGGACCGAAAAACAAGCAGAGTGGAGGGGAAGGATGGACCGTTTCATTAAGCAGGACTACCCTATCAATGGCAGGATGGCGTTGTGGCAAGTCGGCGCGGATGGCAGGGGCCAGTGGGTAATATCTTCCCTCTCCTTCTCTATTTATGAGGCCAAACAGTGGCAGTGTTTGCAGAGAGGGGGTGTGCAGAGAATGAGGATCAGGGGGGTGGCATTTATTATTACTGGGGTTCCACTCCCTGACAAATGGGATTTCATTTATTTAACCTCTGCTGATCTATTCCGGTGAAACGTATAAACAAGCCATCCGCTTTTTATGACCGCTGCAGAGTCAACGCCTCAATTATCTAAAGGCTAACTGAGTGTTAAAGTGAGCCATCTGCCAGTGGGAATCCCATTGATTTAATTTGCCTTGTGGTTTTAGCCCCGATGCATCCGGGGCCCCCACTTTGTGCTTTTAGAAAAAGGGGCGACAGAAACACACATCCCCTCCATGAACTTGGGTTAGGAGCGAGTGACCGTGGGGTGTTGCGTGCCTGCAGTTGTTTTCTAGACTGCCCCGTTCCTCTTCGCTGCTTGTGTTCTTCTCCCATATGTGGGCTACACGTTAAACGGCAAGAACGAGGGCCAGAGAAAACCGACTTGGAGAAAATCAATACCTGGACTTAGGTTTGATGAGGAGGATGTCGGGCTGCCATCAGAGGGGATGCCTTTGTTCTCCTGTGCAGCTAATCTCTCCCTGCATGCTGAATGACTATTGACAGAGTCGGTGCATGTTTCTGTGTGTCTGTGCACTCATCTGGAAGAGTTTTAATGTCTGCGTTGTTCATGCACGTATTTCCTCTGTTGGCTGATTAGGCGGCATATGGGGAGTACTTTTAAGCATGCGTGTTTTAAGATAAAAATGTGCATGCACCCACATGTGTGTGTGTGCATTTATATGCATGTGTGTTGGGAGTGTATGTTACCAAGCCAGAGAGCTCGTTTGCAGCTAATTTTATAGTCAGCCCCACATACTAATCAGTGTGCCAGCATTAATGGAGTTGTTATTGGAGTCCATTACAAAGATCCTGGCTGGATCAATGCTGGTATCAGTGTTCACAGATGTGTCTGATTCATCCAGCAAACACACACTAAATCTAATGTTTCTGTGCAATGGTAACATAGCTACTTTTTATTTAGACCCAATAAAATACTACAAAGTAATATCTGAAAAATGTAGCACAATGTAGCAACTTTAGGCACCGAAGGTCATTAGAATAAACTGTGTGAAAAGACACTTAGTGTCAGTAACACTGGCATGCAATGTTATTTAAATATTTAGGGAAACCAAAGTGCATTTAAATAAAATGAAATACAAAGTCACCAAGTCACAGAGCAGGTAAACACAACAGGTGTGTCTGACAAGGAAACTGAGGGAGCTTAGATACTGGGGGGGTGGTCACTAAATAAATAATATGTGGGTGAGACGGTGGAAAATGTTGTAAACAGAAGATCCACTGAGCATGGTCAAATGGAATTAAACAGGATATCGGATAATAAACCTAAACCAAAAAAATCTGTTAGTCATTTTTGTGCCTGACCTAAACAAGGAAACTTTATTTTAAACATATAATCCATAATCCTAATAAGACAAAATGATTGTTTCATATTGTGTTTCTCTTCTTATTTTATAAAATAAATAAATAAATAAATAGGAAAACTTTGGAAAATGGGATTTATTTGGTGGGATTGACAAAGGAAATCTAAACTAATATGATTTGGAGAGGTTCCTGGATTACCAAACAGCATTTAAGTTAGGCTCAGATTAGGTCATAAATCAGACTCAAAAGGACCTTCTGAATCACGTCTTAATTAAAGAGTAACAAGACCTGGACCACGGAGACCTTAAGTCAAGTTACAAAAGAATATTTTAAATGAAGGTAAAACTTGACAAAG
>SSNQ01034321.1:35690-51212 GCA_006942095.1 Nothobranchius kuhntae | reverse complement strand
CATCTATAGGAAAACTTTGGAAAATGGGATTTATTTGGTGGGATTGACAAAGGAAATCTAAACTAATATGATTTGGAGAGGTTCCTGGATTACCAAACAGCATTTAAGTTAGGCTCAGATTAGGTCATAAATCAGACTCAAAAGGACCTTGAATCACGTCTTAATTAAAGAGTAACAAGACCTGGACCACGGAGACCTTAAGTCAAGTTACAAAAGAATGTTTTAAATGAAGGTAAAACTTGACAAAGCTTTGGAGTTCATCAGTGAACACAGGAAGTGCCTTTAGAAAGCTGAACACCTGACTTGTTATTAACCTGATTCTCTCATGAGAATTTCTCTCTGATTCTCCAAATGTAACTTTCTGACTGAAGTCTGCTGCTGGGAAGATGCTGACTACTCCAGATCACAGAAGCCACTTTAACCCACAGATCAAACTAAAACAGTGTCTCCTTAAAACAAACACAGTATTCTCTTCAGCATGTTTAAAGCACAAAGTATCACTGATTTGCAATTAAGGAACTACAACATTCATTTTTACATTCATCCAAGACATGATCAAAACCCCGTCTTGGTCATTGAAAAAAGGACGTTTTGTTAACCTGTGACAGGTTTTTTTCCTCTCCAACTACACTTTCTATGAGCTGCATTTTTACTTTTCTTTTCTACTCCCCTTTTCTCTTTTCTCAGCCTTTTTGTCCCCATCTTCCTTTTTCCACGATCATTCCATATTTTTCTTGTTACATATATAGTTTCTCCTTCTTTATCTTTTCTTCCGTAATTTAGTCTAAGTCCCTTTCCCATTCCATTTTCTCCCTCAGCTCTCCTGCCAGCTCTGGTTCCCCAGAGTCACTCATATGGCATTTAAGTGGAATGAGGCCCATTAACCCTGCCAGCTTGTGTCTCTTTTCTCCTCCATTGATCAGAAGGCACACTGGAGATATTTTATTACTACTGGTCATAGAGGACTGATGCAGCCATTTGAGCTGCTTGAGCAGGATCGTGTGTGTGCTGGTGAGTATTCAAATGAGTTTAAACATGTAGGAATAACTCTCATCTAATGACGCCATACAGGATCAGTGGGGTGTCCTGTGGATGCATTGATGTGTTAGGAGACAAACTCTATATTCAATCCTGGCCGAGATGGGTGGCGACTTTAGCGATTGGACAATTGGGGTGATATGCTCATGTTTGCACACTCTCATTAGGATCCTGGCTGCAGAATTCCTGATAAATTTAAGGTGACAATGTTAAAATGAATTAAAATTTGCCCAGTTGTTGAAAAATGTTGGCAGTTTCACAACATATAGCCATAATAATCTGTTTTAAAATACATGGAGCGGGTCTAAGTCTCTGGGCGATGCCATGCCATATTGGATGCCATGTTTACTTCTAAGGGAGCCTGTGAGGACAAAACACATTTAGTGATTTGTAACAAATGGATACAGAACTTTCACCAATAATAAACGTTGTTTTACACATTTACCTCTGGCATAGATTAATCCATCCCAATCCGTGCTGATTCATCCACTCGCTCCTTGGTGGCCTTCATCTTTTGTGCCAACACATGAATCTCAGCCAAAATTCCAAGCTTACGACTCATCTCGACAATTATATGAGTCTGTGAATTCACAGCGTGGTGCAATCCATCTCTGAGCTCGGGGAGTGAGCCAATATTCCTCGACAGCTCGTTAATTTTCTGGTAAGTCAGGTAACCTCTAAGGCCAAAGAGCAGGAAACCTGACACCAACACCACGAATATCCAGACGTCTTCAGAATCCTCTACAGACAGTTGAGAGAGGCAGATCAGGTTCCACTATTTCCAGGAGTCCATGATGTGCCCAACTGGATCTGTCCCAGAGGGGCACCCGGGAGCCCCTTCTCCCGTTCTCATCGTTTAGAAAAGTTTGTCAATCGCGTTGAGAGACCAGCTGACCAGGTACATTTTAATTATTTCCAAATTCCAGAAAAAATGTAGAAGCTCCGTACACCCAAAGACAGACAAAGAGCCTTGGGGATAAGATAAGGAGGAGAGGAGGTAAAAAGTTTCTGTACTCTCCAAGAGCCGGTGTCGGTACAGGATCTGCTCGGGTACTGGATCTGCTCGGGGTCCTTCGACTGCCGATGACGTCACATTACTGCAAATCTACTCGGCTTTCACACACACAGGTTTTGGAAAGACATCAGCAGTTTTGTTAATAATTTCTTGTTTGTTAACACCTAAATGTTTTCTTCATAATTGTAATTTGTTAATAAAACACCAAATTATATTTGTTTTGTAAAGAATGTGAAACTGCATAAAACCAACATCGGACTGACAAAAAATAGAACAGTTCTTATATGTGAAGCCATATCTGTTTGTGTTAATGTGGAGTTCGTCTGTATATTTCCTTAGTTGTTATCTAAATACGTTCTTTGACTCAAAATATTGCTTGGTGTCTTTCAATAAAGTTCTTATATTTTATTTTGCCCCATTTCATCAACATCAAGAGCTTTTGAGGGTCACCGTTTATCATTTGCTTATATTTTACATTTCCTTTAGAAATTCAAACATAATTTCTCCAAAAAGTGTTGATTTTTGGACTACAGGACTACAACCGCTAAGACTGCGACCGCAAATTTGTTCTGACCAATCAAAATCATAATGTGATAACGTCACTTCCGTAAGCTTCATGTTCAGCCAATCAACTACTTTGACGTCATCGGCAGTCGAAGGACCCCGAGCAGATCCTGCACCCGAGCAGATCCTGTACCGACAACGGAAGAAGTGGTCTTTCCTTTGTAGGGATTTATTATGGAGTTATGTTTGGCCATATATCAGATCTCCTGGGCCATTTTGAGCCCCAGCAAAGTCCCATATGCTATACAGAGGCTCAAAGAAGTTTCCTAATTAAAAAAAAGAAAAAGTCTGTCAATAAACATTTAAAACAATCTGGTCAAACTTCTTATGAAGTAGATAAAGCTGCAGAGAATGTTGGAGATTGTACTATTTGTTAAACAAAAAAGTTCTGGATGCACCAATAAAATTTACAAAGTTCAGCTGAGTGTGCTTTTGTTTCCTTTGCCATTACTTCACTACAGGTTTTCACTTGAGCAAAAGCCATGACGACTGCAATTATTTACCTTCATCCTTTCTTTCCTTTTTTTCAGTTGAAAAAAAAAGGAGTTTTGTGACAGCTGCTGAGATTGAAAGGAGGTGTGTAATGCAGCAATCCACTTTGGGGACAGGAACAAATGAGGAGATAATGAAAGAAGTGAGCCTGGGGAGGAAATCAAAACACAGTCAATGAGCTTGTTCTAATTTCCCCTTAGCTCAGCGGTTCTTGGTGTGTGTGAATTTGACTTGATTCAACATGAGGATAAACGTCAAAATGCAGTGAGTTTTACTGTATTAGGCACAAACACACACACACACACACACACACACACACACACACACACACACACACACACACACACACACACACACACACACACACACACACACACACACACACAAACTACACTGTGCGCTAGAACACTAAAGCAAGAGCATCAAGCTTAATGAGAGCAATTATTTTACAGAAAAGTCAAGATATATAAATATTCAATGAAACGCCGTAACTTTGGTGTGAAAGCCCAGACGCCGTAGCCTGAGGTTCAACACAATCTATTGCACCGTACAAGACTGGAGTGTGTAACCAGCTGTATTTCATTGTAAAGTAACTTGTATGGCACCGGACCAGCATGAGATCTCAATCATTCACTCCCAACTGTTTTATTGTTATTGTTGCTGACATGGACATGTTGACACACTGTCAGCAGTAAAGGGAAAAGAGGGAGTGGGTCAGCTGTGGCAGCTTGGCGGAAAAGAAAAAATCGGCTGGATGTGGAGTCTGCTCAGCACACGGCCAATTATTTCTGAAATGGCAAGGGAGTTTTTGAGACGTAAGAATGCTTTTCTGGGTTATACTCCGCAGACAGCGAATAAATGACAAGTACATAAACCAGATGTGAAGTGATGACTTTCTCCCTCCGCTTTCATTGACACATGCACAGAAAATGAATGGAACAACATTTGTCAATTGGCTCAAAATTATCGACTCAATACTCTGACCACCAGGTAAAAGCATTCAATGTGTGTGCTTGAGCTGCATTGTGCTGTTAGTGTACACACGTTTCACCTGAAAGCCGTTTCAAAGGTTGGCTGGTGTATCGTAAACCAGCGCTGTTTGACATTTGATTAAATAGCATTACTGCCAATCAGCAAAGGAGATGCTGAGCATCGAGCCGGGCAGATGTATGCCTGACGGGTTAGGCACAGTAGGTCGTGTTGGAAGTAACGCCTTCCTCTACCATCACCCGGCGTTTTTAGAGCTCCACTTCAATAAAGACATATTTTTAAAAGCTAAAATTCTGAGATTTTAACTAATTTGTGTGATAAAGACAATGTGGCAAAATAGGCAGCTCATTCACCCACACACACGCATACTGAAAAGCTTCATTGAGGCGACAGCTGCCCTTAGGCACATTGACAAAAGTAAGGCCACATAATCATTTTAAAACATATTCTTTACAGATTTACCTAACCTTAAATGGAATCCTACATCCATCCATCCATTCTCTTCTGCTTATCTGGAGTCGGGTCATGAGGGCAGTGGCCCAAGCAAAGAGGCCCTGACTTCCCTCTCTCCAGCCACTTGGGCCAGCTCCTCCGGGCAAATCCCAATACGTTTCCCACCAGCGTGTTCTGGGTTTTCCTTTGGGCCTCCTCCTAGTTGGATGTATCCAGAAAACCTCACCATGTCATGTTGGGCTGAAGTTTTCTAACCCACATGAAAGAATCACACGACGAGAGAGGTGAGTAAAATATGTTTTTATTATAAAGAAAATTAATAAAAACGAAAAGCGCTGATCCAAACTGGGCCAGGAGGGTGTTCTGATTCTAAAACAAAAGATAGCAAAAATGAATGGTAAATGGTAAATGGCCTGTATTTGATATAGCGCCTTCTAGAGTCCTGGAACCCCCCAAGGCGCTTTACAACACAATCAGTCATTCACCCATTCACACACACATTCACACACTGGTGGGGATGAGCTACAATGTAGCCACAGCTGCCCTGGGGCGCACTGACAGAGGCGAGGCTGCCGAGCACTGGCGCCACCGGTCCCTCCGACCACCACCAGCAGGCAATGTGGGTTAAGTGTCTTGCCCAAGGACACAACGACAGCGACAGACTGAGCGGGTCTCGAACCTGCGACGTTCCGATTGCGAGGCGAGCACTTAACTCCTGTGCCACCGTCGCCCCTGAGAACCAAGAAAACACTGGAGTAATGGAGGTGGAGTCTTACTGTACGAAGTGTGGGTCTGAGCTGGAGAGGGAGGCAAGTCAGGTCTGAGCTGGAGATGGTCTGGTGGAGAGGAGTAGCAGGCAAAGGAGTAATCCAGGACAGGTGAGAGGTGGAGAGCGGGAGACCAGAGGAGTTGAGCGTCGTTGGGAAATAAATCCACTTCAGACTGCAGGAAGCTGAGGGTAAGAATCCAGGGCTGGTACTGGAGCAAACAAGGAGAGCAAAACTGAGCACACGGGAGAAAAACACAAGACTAGAGCCAAAGAGGAATGAGGAGAGCTAGAGTACCCAACAATAGAGTATCAACCGGCACTGAAGTGTGGCAACACCGCTCCTTATATCCTCTGGCCTGGCTGGATGATAATCAGCTGCAGCTGCGGCTCTCCAACCTGCTCACCTGCAAACGCTCAGGAGCACAGCCACAGAGAAAAAGCAGAACCATGACACACCAAGGAGGCTTCCTAACCAGATGCTTGAGTCACCTCCACTGGGTCCTCTCTTTGTGGAGGAGCAGCAGGTCTACTCTGAGCCCCTCCTGGATGACAGAGCTTCCCACCCTATCTCTAGGCCTCAGCATCGCGGAACGGCAACAAAACGTCACTGCTTCTAATAGAACCCATTACAGTCTATGGAATGTTTGAAAGCAGCCGAGACGATAAAGATAGGATCAGGTTCTACTTTTGCCACGAGCCGTTTCTGGGACTAATCATGATCCGCAGTTAGTATAGGGCTAGACAGGAAATCACACACGGTTTCAGAGTAAAATCCCCGGTAATGTTCTAAATAAAAGTACAGCAGCGATGCTATTTCATATATATGAAGCTTACGAGTGACCCAACAGCTTATTTACTCCCAGCATTGTTCCAGAATAGCAGCAGTGTGTTTTCATGGCTTTAATCCTGGCAGTGGAGAGGAACAACATCACAAATGACATCAAACACAAACAGCGATATCAAACGTGATTTCCTTCTTTTTGATTTGTTGGCGGATTGCGTACACAAACCATGACCTGAAGTCTCGAGGGATTTTGTGATCTGGCGAGTCCAGCCAAGAGGCCAAGACTCTCCCGGTGTAAAAAGGACTGCTTAAACTTCTCCACTTGGGGCAGGACCTCATCCCTGACCCGGAGAAGCCATTCTACACATTTCCGACTCAATACCATGGTCTCGGATTTAGTGGTGCTGATTCTCATCCCAGCTGCTTCACACTCGGCTGTGGACCGCTCCAGTGAAGGCCGGGAATCACGTTCTGATGAAGCCGACATGTGGGTGGATTTAGCTTGATAAAAATCCCAATCCATCTGAACTGTAGCAGAAGCTCAGCATTGCAGTAAAGTCTGATGTCATCTGATGTCGTGAAAAATATCTTTGGGTAAAAATTTAAAACCCAAAAATTTGAACGTGGAAGGATTTTCGGACCCTTTAAAACCAAAATGAAAAGCACAAGGTTTCAGGTGGAGAGAGGACAGTTGGTCATAATCGATGCTGCACTCCCAAAAGTATGTCCAACACAGTAAAACTTGCTGAAGACGCTGTTGAACACAGCATTCCTGTTGGCCCTTTGTCAGCGACGGACATCAGAATTTTACCTTCTCCAGTGGCACCTCATCAAATATTTAACGTGTGTCCTTATGGCCCGCTGTTGCAGAAATACACAAGAGTTTAACTATTGACTATTTATTTGAGCTAAAGAGTCAAATATCAGTCAGGGAGGGGGCAGAAAGAAACACAAGAAGTGTGTCAGTATTTATTTGTTTTCAGGTCAACCTTCTTCAATAATAAAAGGTTGACCTGTGACCCCTTTTTCCATTAATCAATGTAAGATGAATACATGAGGGGGATATGTGACAGCTGCCCTTCCAACAAGCCGTCTACAACTGTCCAAACTATTTCAGAGTCGGTTGGCAAGCAGAGGCCTTTAGATCAGCCAAATGGAGTTTGAAACCTAAAGAGTGACCGGGGGATTGGGGAGGAGAGGCTGATAGTGCTGCAATCTGCTGCTGGCGTGGGGGGTCTCATTGAGGAGGGTGACATACAAGGAAATAGGGGACTAGGAGAGGTGAGATACAGAGGGGAGTGGAATACTTGGGAGGTTGAGTGGGAGGTTGGACAACTAACAAGTTATCAGAAAAAGATACTGGCTAATCTGCAGCTAGACGTGGTCTGCAAAGACAAACAGAGCCGGACTGAGACGATGACAGGAAATATCAGGAAGCATTTGGGATGATGGGAAACTTTCTGAAAATTACAGCAAATTAGATTTGAAAGCTAAGAAATTATCTGTTTTTCAATTTGGCGTAAATTTATTCTGCAAAACCTGGTGTTGATAGTAGAGCCGGCTTTAGGACAGCTGTTAGATCAGCTCCACGTCGGGGTATCATTTTACTTTGTAGCTGTTTTGCCTCTGGTTTGGTTTCTATTCACACACAGGAAGTTGCAAACACATCACAGCACATCACCACAAACCACAGCAGTCCTGCTGCCTGACAACAACAAGGTGGAAGGTTCAAATCCCAGCTGCAGCCTTTCTGCATTGAGATTGAATGTTTGCGTGTGGGTCCCACAGGTCATTAACAAGCATGTTAGGCAACTTCTAACTCTCTTTGAGTTAAAACGTTTTCTAGATGAAGAAACAAACACATGAGAGCCTTCAGCCTGCTGGTGGATCTGCTGGACTGGGCAGGAGGACAAGTTAGCAACACAGTCTAAGTTGTTCTTTCTCAAACATTAATGAAGAAGTTCAACTCTTACGGGTTTTGGAGTTGGTGCTGAAACTTCTAGTCATCTGCCAAAATGTCAGCGAGCCAAAGTCTCTTCTTATTTGTCCACACAAGCCCTTGGGTCTTTTTTGACTAGCTGAGTGCAACATGGGTGCTAACACATGGTTGTCAGATTAAAATCAAACATTAAAAAATGGACAAGTTATTATTATTATTATTTTTTAATGGACCAAATAGAGTAAGTACCGATAACACCATTAGAGAGACCACCCACCCCTCACCAACCCTAACTGCAATGTCCCTTTAGTCTCATCTGTGGACAAGAAAGATGACATCATGTATAAAAATGAAGAAAATGCCTTTCTTTGTCAATAGAAAACAAATAAAACTTTGATAGAAACATCATAAATTTTAAAGTTAAAGTAACATTTCTATAACTTTTACAGTAAACAAAACTGGGAATTAGAGTTTAGTTCTACAAAAACACAGGGCTAAAATCAGTGAAGAAAAAATAAGTGGTGTTTATTTATTTATTTTGAGGTGGAGGGGCTTTCTCTTTCTATTATTGATCCTAAAATGATCCTTCCAGACCCACCAGATGTCAGACTAACAGATCAGGTTTTCATTGGCCTGTTTAAAGCTGCCAAAGCTCATCATGTTCTCTCATTTCTCTGTCGTATGTGTCTGCCGTCCTGTTTCCTATAATCTCATACACGTCGATATTTGTGCTGCACGTTTTTATTCCCATCAGTGAAAGATGCATAGATAGCCCACGGCTTTAGTGATACAGTAACAGCACGCATACCAGTTATTATGTGTGTATTTGAAAATATGTTTTTTTCTTTGTAATTATGGTTAGAGACGTGTGTGTGTCTGTGGGTGTGTGTGTGTGTGCGGATGTGTATATTTGTGCATGCGTGTGTGTGTGTATGTGTGTGTGCGGATGTGTATATTTGTGCATGCGTGTGTGTGTGTATGTGTGCATGTGCATGTGTGTGTGTGTGTTTGTGTGTGCGTGCATTTGTGTGTGTGTGCATGCTTTGGTGTGTGTGGGTCTGCATGTATGCATGTCTGTGTGTGTGTGTGTGCATTTGTCTGTCTGTACATGTGTGTGTGTGTGTGTGTGTGTGTGTGTGTGTGTGTGTGTGTGTGATTTCTGTATTCCTCCAGCATACCGGGGATGCGTCAGGAGTGTCCCAGTGAACTGAACCTGAACAAATGAAATAGTAACGCTTTGGGTGGGAAAGAAGAGCACATATAATTCTGTTTGAAGAGAAAATCAATTGAACAGCACAACACCAGTCCCCAGATACAGCGCTGCGTCCTCACGCTGGATTCATTTGAAGTCATTATCCCACAGCTTGTTTTGTTGTTTCATGTGACTATTAATGGTTGCTCTTATCGCTTTACATAAAGACCAGCAAACTATAGAGAGCATGAAGATCTCTCCGATCAACTGTACAAAGCATTAAACCAGTCACCACTGGTATTTACCGGCTACATTTTAATTAATGTAAATTTGTTTTAAGGGTTTTAAAATAGACCTGGAGACTGTTGTTGGATTTTAAACAGCTCTAACAGTTCCCTGGAACATGGAGATAAACACACTTGATGCTTTTCCTGCTCATGAGGAGGCCTGCAGCCTTTAAATCAGGCAAAGGCCACATTACAATTGTAGCAGACGCTACAGACTACTTGAATAAAATTGCCCAGAAAACTTGAAACTCTACAGAAAGGCCTCCACCAAACTAAACCTTAGAAATATGAGTGTGTTGCAATACACCCTTCGTGTTTCTCAAAAGATAAGTCCTGGCTAAGTTTGAAAATATGAAAATAGATTCGTTATATTAAATGTGAAGTAACGTAAACATTTATTTTACCTGCAAGAATTTCATTATCTACTCCCACCAGATGAATTTAACTGGAGATTTTTATTTAGTTTTAAAAAGATTACCGTTTTACATCATTGCAATCCTATAAAAACTTAATTTTGAATTAAATGTATTTTATTATTGTCATTCATTTTTATTTAACTCATTAATAATCATTTTTATTTGATTTTTTTTTAGATAATAATAGTAAACAAAGCCAAAAGGTTTTTTTATTGTAGCTTCAAGGCTGAATTGTTGTTTACAAAAGAAAAAAAAACACAAATAGAGAAGATCATCATCATCATCATCTCCTTGAAAATAACAATTATTGTCACAGAGTGTTTCATGTCATATTTGCCAGAATCTTTAAATGATTTTTAAATACACATGTTCACAACTCACACATAGGAGGGCAGGATGCTTATTTTCTTTAAGTCTCTTTTTCTATCAGTCTATTGATTTTCTGTCAGGAAGACTGAGAAGGAATCCTTCCACCTATTAAACACCGGCGTCTGGAGTCCTAAAGGTTAGCTAATCAACAGTAATGGCAGCAGTCAGACACCTTAACCTCACCGCAGACACGCTGGATCATGTTTCACTTTCCATACATCCATCATCCCCTCTCATCGTGTGCTTCTTCTGTTTTTAACTAACATTGGAAATCAGGCACTGCAAAACCACGTCTGAGGTCAATGAATGTGTGTGGAGCAAATACGTGTGTCCACGTGGATCTGTTTGCACTCCTGACTTTTCACTTGTGTTAGTCTTGCACGGTGCGTTGTGACGTCGAGTCAGTCGGGTTTAAGCGTCGCAGCACTGATGAGGTGTGACTGGGTTAGGGTTAGGTTAGTCACTGGTGCAGCTTTATGGAGTGTTTAGTTGTGTGTTAATGCCGCACAAGAGAACACTTCCTTCACATTTTCTTTCTCTCTGTGTTTTGCAGCATTTTAATTATGGCAGAAAAAAAAATTACATTTCTTTTGTTGAAAGATGTTAATTTTTCACAACTTTTTCGTTTTTAAATAGTAAATAAAAATTTCTGGGCCCCTCATTAAAAATGATTCACGTTGTAGACCAAACTTCTCCAGCACACACACACACACACACACACACACACACACACACACACACACACACACACACACACACACACACACACACACACACACACACACACACGCGTATTCGAGTTTAATGCTGTTGCAATATTTCAGGAATCCAGCAGGTGGCAGCTCTTATTCTCTTTCCACAGACTGTTGACTGATTTTCTCCATCAGCTGCATTAACTTGATTCTTGAAAAACTTTAAATTAACAATGCAAAATAAGTTGATTTTTAAAATCTGCAAGATTAAATATTAGAACAAATTGTAAATTAAGTCAATCTTGCAGCTGAAACATTTCAAAATAAACTTTGGCATTAATAAGCCAGTTGTTGGGGCATTATTTTTACACTTTAAGGTCAAAAGGCCCTTTTGCATCAGGATGGATGTGACTTTCTAATCTTCACCATCATCATCATGATCTGCAGGAACACTAAAGACCAATCAGAACTGTATCAGAACCCATTTGCTTACATCAGAGGAGCTGTGCACATTCCCAGGGGGTGTTTTGTGTCCATTTAGGCTCTTTTCCATCTCTCTAAGAGGTCACGCACCCACACGGCCAGTTTACATTTCTCCAGTCACAAAAGCAATCTGCTGCAATTTCCCTACCCGAAACACCCCCTCTGGTCACCACCAACACAATGACCTTTTCTTCCTGTTGTTTTCTCCTTCTGCTCTGTTTTCTTTCTCCCTGATGTGATTTAAACATTGACAATCCATCGTCAAATAAATACACACACACACACACACACACACAAGTTTGTTTGTTTTTTTATATCCCCCCCCCCCCCCCCCCCCCCTCCCCAATCCCCTTTATCCATGCAGGAATGAAGGACAATCCTCCTGAAAGAAGCATTGAGGGGTTAGCAGCACAAGTGCAAGAGTGTGCATGAAGAAAGCAAAAACAGGAAGAATCCAGCGCTGACCTGAAGTGTGGATGGGCTACAGGAGTTATTCCCCCTTGACTTTGCCCTCTCCTTTCCTCACTTCTCCTCCCACCTTTTCAACCCTTTTCCTCTACCATCCCCTGGGTGTCTCCTTGCCTTTCCATAACCTCCCTTACTTTTTTCAGTCTCCCACTTCGTTCTCCAGACTCCTCCACTCCCTGACTCTGAACTTGTCTCTTCTTTTTTTCACTGTAGCTTTCTTGTCTTTTCTTAAGTTTTTTTCACCATGTTTGCTTTTTCCCCTCCTGTGCGTCCAGTGGTCACTCCCTCATTTTTCTCCTCTTCTCTGTCAGGCTTTGCCTCCTTTCCCTTTCACTGCACTACATCCCTCCATCATCAGCGTCTCCCTTTCACCACTCTGCCTACAACCAGCTAAGTCACACACACACACACACACACACACACACACACACACACACACGCTTTTGTGAGCTGGGGCCATCATCAAATCACCCTGAGCATTGTTACATTTGAGCAGGAGAGTCAGTGGGCTGGAAAGACCCCATGTAAGTCTGAGAGATGGTAAGAGAGGCAACAGCACCGTGTGTTTGTGTGTGTGTGTGTGTGTGTTTGTGTGTGTGTGTGTGTTTGTGTGTGTGTGTGTGTGTTTAAAGGAGCCACCGTTATCTGAAATGGCATAACTAATAAAAAACCTACTAAAACTATATATATATATATATATATATATATAGAAAACCAACTTCTGTAAAACTAAGTTTACATTACAGTTCAACAAAAACTTTGGTAGCAGCTTTTTTTTTTTTTTAGGGTGTGAGTGATTGTGTGTGTTTTTAGGTGTTCACTTACCCTATATGCAAGCAAAGGCATTAAAACACATCAGAAGCTCAGGGGGCTATTGACGCTGTGTGTCCCTCACACTCATGTTTGGTCGACAAGCAATCTACAAACTGTCAATCAAGGAGAAGCAACCCAAGTTGGGAACCATCAAACAGTCTGACTTCGAGTGTCAGTGCTGAGGGGGATCTATTTCAGCGTGACACGCCATCAGCAGCAAATCTAAAGAGGCTCTATTTTGTAAAGACAGGGGGAACACACGAGGATACACATATTCATGAATATAAGAACGTGGATATGCAGTCACGCTATTTACTTTGGCTTCACTACTACACGATTCAATCTTCACAGGCAGCTGCACATAAAACATGTTTTTCTGCATAAATAACAGTGCATAACTAGAAAGGTTTAATTATTGCAAACAATCAATTTGTTTTTAGAAAATGTTTGTTTTGATTTTGATGGTTTTTAAAGGGGACATATCACACAAAACTCAACTTTTGCATTCTTGTGTGCTGCGTCTCCACTGCCCCTGTAAACACTAAATGCAAAAAATAAAAACAAAAAACATCTATTGTCAGTCGCCTAAAACAAGGTATTTCATAATGTCCCCATTTGTGATGTCATAAAAGGGGAATTTAGCATATAACCACCTCTCATTTGGGGGAGAGCCACTGCTGCTGCTGGAGAAGAAGCAGGTCTACTCAGAACCCCTCCCCGATTCCAGAGCTTCTCAGCTAATAGCAGCCTGAGTGGTGGGGTGGGTGAGGCCAACTCCAGCTTGTTTATGATAAAGTGGCAGAGTCCTGAAGGAACTCACACTGAAAATGTAAAGAGTAAAACTGCTGACATTGCTTTATGTGAAAGAGGTTTTGTGCAGAGATTGTCATGAACATATATTTGGTTGTAACCATGGAACTGATATTACTTAAAGCCAAAACATCTTCCGACAACCGTTTAATGAAGACTCTATAGTGTCTATTTCTCTTCACTGGTTCTTCTGAATTGGTCTGAATGAGACATTATTTATAATAAAGCATTAATGCCCTCTGGGGTTTCTGGCCGATTGAAATCGACTAATAGAAAATGACTTCTTCACCAGTAATAAAACGACACACTTTGTCTAACCTTTGAACTCTTGCCACCGTTGCCCCCGGCTCTTTGGCGATGGTGAATTAAAAAGTTCAACCTGACATTTAGACACATTTAAGCACTCTCTTATTGCTGAAACCAACATGGTGAATTTGTCTATTCACACACATTTTAAATCAATTTAATCAATTAGGAAAAACATCATCATATCATAGGTATTATAGGTGTATGCAATATTCTTAAACGTTGCTTTTAAATTCACCACACAGGCCTTGTTAGTGTAAAATATTTCTAAAGCAGAGCATATCGATCCTAATTTAAATGTACAAGTTTATGCATATTGATTATCTGAAAGCCATTAACAAAACTGAGCAAGGAGAGGCATATGTTAATTATTTCCAAAACACAGATAATAGGATGGGATGCTAATTAAACTTGGTACTAATTATGCAAGGGGGATAATGGAGTAGATACATATTGTTTATTATGCATGAAGCAGTGTGTTCTTGAAAGGTCCTGATGGGTGATTTGTTCTTTGTGTTTTTTATACTGTATACCGGTGAAAAGTAACTCTCACCGGGCCAGAACAAGACTGACAGATGCCATTAATCTTAGGATTATCTTCGTCTGCCGACACGAGAAAGAGAAGTTCTACAAAATCCTGTAAATAAGCTGTGAAACATTTGCTCCATATCAGAAACAAAACAACAGCGGGGTATGCTGGATACCACAGTAAAATAAGCAAGTCTCCATCAGGGGTGAATGTTGACAGAATGAGACATTGTACTTTTGAGCCATGAAATTACAGGCTGGTAAGCCCAAGGCTGTCGCCAGGTGTGACTGATGCAATCAGGGCCTGCTTGGACAAATGTGGTTCACCAACATTCCTAACTGTCAATCATGTTATAGATCTCCAGGATATAACTCGTCGCACACACCAAAGATGAAGTGTGTTATGCTGTGTTAGGCGGTTTTGCAAATGCTCCAAACCAAATGGATTAGCACAAACTGTTAGCTTAAAAACCAGACAACAAATCACTTATACATTTACAGCAGGCTCATCTATAGGTGCTCATGTTTGCTCAGGGTTACCCACTATTCCTTGCTTTTTACTATTTATATATGCCATCACTCCCACTGCAGCTTTACGTGAAAATCTAACGAAACCTATGTTATAACCTGAATCTCAATCAGAAATAGTGCACAATGACTTTGTAATAGTACGTCATTGAGCATTGAAGAAATTTGTTAAGTCTATGGATAAGAGATCTGAAACTTGTATCCAGTTGATACACAAAAATGTAGATTGTTTTGTCTTTCAAGCCTATGTCCAAATCTTTTCTCTTAACCATCTCTGGCCTTAAAGTGTTGAGAAGTACAATTAGGATTAGCACGTTCATCAAAAGCTGCTCTATCCAGCTCTCTTAAGTGTCTTCTGCCCTCTGGTGATTCTCCACTGGGAAGGCTGCTCCTGTCTCCCTGAAGTTCTCGTGCTTCTGACGGACCTCTGGATGTCCACGGCTTAGATCTCCTCCGTCTTTCACAGGTTTGGGGGCATGTTGCTATTGGACAGTCCTGTAGAGGAACCTTACATACACAAGCACATGTATGCACAGAGGTTCTCACATGGTGCTCTTACAAGTGTGGACTTGAGTATTTTTTGACA
>SSNQ01034321.1:13970-34683 GCA_006942095.1 Nothobranchius kuhntae | reverse complement strand
GCTCAACTTGGCTCTTAGAGCTCCCGCGTGCTCAAAGAAGTCGGAGCGTTCGACAAGCGTGTCCTTACCGCCAGGTATCCTGGGCAAAAGAACGAGGTTTCTTTGTCTTTTCTGAAGATTTATGGTCTTCGTTCGCGGGAAAGCTCCATGGCCTCCCGCACATGCGCAGAACGTGTTTCTGGTATTAGGCGGTGACACCATCACAATGCTTCCGTGTGCAAAGCATCATGGGAAATGAAGTTTCTTGGCGCTGATGTGATTATTTGCTTTTCAGAGCAATTTAAGCACAGTCATTTTGGAGAAAATCACTGCATAGTAATTTCCTCATGAGGTCAGACCCTCAACAAAGATGAAGCGATTATTTGTTTGAAACAAACCATTGTTTGAAATTACTGCAGTTTCTTCTCCATTACATCCAAACGATGTTCCAAATGATTCGTGCTACAAATCACAGTTGTATCATCAGCAAACAGAATATAATGTAGGAACTTTGAAACCAAACAAATGCCATTAAAGTAAACAGCAAAGGACCAAGGACTGAACCCTGATGTACTCCACATGTAACCTTCAGAAAACCTGAGTTGTTTATGTTAAATTGAACACTGAGACCTATTTTGTAGGTAGATGGTTATCCAATTATTTACCAGTCCTCTAATGCTGTACTTTTGCCACTTCCTCAATAGTAATGTGGGATCTTTGACTTACACATCATTGGATCTAGAGGGGTTGAAGACCAACAGAACTCTAAGGCAGAGAAGCAATTATCTCTGTCTGTAGCCAAAACAATTGTTATCTGAATCTGGTGCCCTAGAAGCCTGTGAGGCTGTGAAAACTCCCCCTCAGAAGAAATGTGTAATGCTGCCGTTGCTATGGAAACCCTTTCTCCCTATCCCAGCCTGGGCGGGTCTGTGACCGGTGAAGGCCGTGGAACCTTATCTAGGAGTCAATGTGCTCTCTAACCCATTATCTCCCTCCCCTGTCCAAACAGAGGTGATGAGCGCTGCCCCATGCGGCTGCACGCACTGAAGTGAGGAGAGTCCCAACCCTACCGCCCCACCTAGTGGACATGAAAATAACAGGTGTGACAACCAGACCCTTCTGCCTCTGAAAGTTAAGTAGTTTTTTTTTCTCTTTTACAGCTTTTGCACAGCAACTTTTTGTTTGAGGCTCAGACTGTTCCCCTCTATGCCCAGTGTATTGGTGGAGGGGTTTCAACGGTGTGTTGTTAGCATGGGGACCTCTGATAAGCCAGTGGCAGCAGCTTAAACATTTCTGTTTATCCTGGATCTTGTTACATGTTGTTTTAAGCCTCAGATCCACTGCAGCTTTTGGGATGGAGAGGGACAGGTCATCGTGGACTGATAGGGGTCTGCAAATTCAAGAGAGCGTTTCTATCGCAGTTCAGGCTCTCATGTTGGCAGGTGGGGTTAAATGAAACACCTTGGTTATACCTTCAGCTGTGAGAAGTCCAGTCGGCTGGTTCTGAGGACCGTCGTCCACACAGCCTGTCATCTATTTCAACAGATCTAGATGTTTTGCGCTAAACATTGCTAGCTTTGAAATGCTTCTTTTTTTCTTTGATCATCTGCACAAAGATGTGTTAGATAATCAAAAGTAGTAATATCTACATCCTTAGGTTTTATTTCATTAGCTTAAACTGTCGAGATACAGCTCTGGATAACAGCTGGAGACAGTGTTTACGCCCTCCAGTGTTGTTGGACTGAGTGGTTCTCAATCCTGATCCTGGAGAGCCGGTGTCCAGCACGTTGTAGTTTACCCATGTTTCAACACTCTTGATTTCAATCAGCAGGTGATTAATAGGCTTCTGAAGAGCCCGATGAGCTGCTGAACAGGTGGTTCAACCACAGAGTCAAGTTTGTTGGAGCAGAGAAACCACTAAAACATGCTGGATACCGTCTCTCCTGGACCAGGTTTGAGAACCACTGATCTATACTGCTTATGGAACAAATGCAGTAAACAAACAGTAAAATTATATTTTCCCAGTGGAATGTGATTATAATACACTGACAATTTTGTTCTGTATAGAATGTGTAGTTTTGATGTTATACGCCATGCTAAAGCTAAATTTTTATATTTTTTACTATAATTTTAAACAGTCCTCCCAGATGTTGGTACAGAGCTGCTTCTGTGATTTTGAGACAAAGAGATTTTCCCTGCAAAGGCAGTTAGCTGTTGTCGTCCCCTTCTTCACTGTTGGGCGACAATTATAGAGAATCAAAGGTGCTGTGTGGGGGCCCAAAACCTCCCCCTACCTGGTTCCAGCACCTGTCCTTAGGGCACTAAGATTTATGTCTCTGTCCTGCCAGTGAACCGCTGTGGCCATGCCTCTCTTCCAGAAGCAAAGACCTAATAGGGGTTTGTGCTTCTGGGCTTGTATCAGAATACATATAAACAAGCATGTGTATGCTTTTTAAAACTTATGAAACTTTTTAAATGATTCAGAACTAAACTCTCTCAAATTGTCTCCACATTCTCTGGTGGGACGCTTTAGTCCCTGGATAGAAAATTGATAAATGATGACATCGGTTGTTAGCTGAATAACAGATCTGAGTTGCGCTCGTTGCTTTAATGTGCACTCTGTGCTAAATGTTGGTCATCCTTCAATTGAGGCAAAATCATTTTTACAGTAGGCCAGTAAAGAAAGTTTCACTTGCTCATCAAAGCAGAAGGAAGGCACTCTCATAGATCCCCATGCTATTGAGGAATGAAAAATATTGAGCTTTAAACGGCCACTTTTAAAAGGTAAATGGAGTCAAAATGCCTCAACCAATAAATTTGCCCCCAGAGACAGGAGGGATGTGTAGAGTGGGCAGAATAATACATGTGGGCAAGGGGGGTAATGAATTGGAAGAGACGCTGAAAATGTGCAGCACTGTGCATGCCCCTTTGAAATGGATGGGAGTTCATGAAAAATGCTCCCCAGATCGGCTCTGAACTGCTTCCAGGGAAGACTTTGTTATCATTAAGCTAATGATTTCATCACAACTCACTGCAGACTTTGATAAGGGCGGATACGTGTAACATATTGTTTACTCAGAACACTTGGAATCAGCCAAATGTGTCATTGTTAAAAATGGAACCTTATTTTTTACACACACACATATATATATATATATATATATATATATATATATATATATATATATATATATATAAATGACACATAAACAGAAATATATCACTAGGTGATCTAATCGGTTTCATTTGTTGCATTAAGTTTGTTCATCAGATGTCGTAGAACTCCATTCATATTCATTTGTGTTTATTTTTTAAGCTCCAAGTAGATGAATGGGGAGAACAAGAGTTAAAATGATCACTTAAAATCAACTTAATCAGGAAAACAGAAATCTAAAGAATTTCAAATGCAGCAAATGTCCCTCTGTGCTTTGTTTCAGTAATCCAGCTTAGACTGAGAGACCATCTAAAGGCTCAGGAACCCTTTGCAGGTGTTTTGGATTCATTAGCTGATTCGAGTGTTACACTGAGTCTAGAATATTGAACCTTTTCACAATATTCTAATTATCTGAGAGTTTTAATGTGGATTTTTGATAGGCTGTAAGCCATAATCATCACAATTATAACAACGATTTGACATATCTGGATTTGCATGTAATGAGTCTATCTCATAGTTTTAATTATTGATATACATTCACTTTTGTATGATATTCTACTTTTTTTGAGTGTTACCTGTATTCAAGAAAGTCTAAATTATTGTGCCGATGTTTAGCAGCAGCTAAGTGTGCTAACTGCCCAGGTTTAGATATGGACCACAGTGTTGGGGTTGTGCAATGTTCTATAGTTGTTTGTACCTAAACCACAACAAGAGTACAAGGCACGTCCCAAAGTAAACTTTCCAAGTGAGCCTACTTATCAGTGCATGGAGTTCAGTTCATTATGCCAATTAGTTAAGAAAACTCAGCAGATTTGCACCAAGTCACTGACTTGTGTGGAGGTTCTTGGTTTTCCTGCTTTCGTTGTTCTTTTATTTGTGTTATTTTAAGGCCTAGTTTTGTTTACTAATTTTTTTAAATGTTTACCGGATCGCAACATTTTTTTTTTTTTTTTTTTCAATATTTGTAGTTCCTCATGCCACCGTTCTTAATGAGTAGACAGAGTGATATTGTGGAGATCAGATAAACCATTTGTAGACAAGTCCGGCCTCTCATGACTCTTTAACCCTTTGATGTGTAGCGTAATGGTTCTTGGCTCTTTTATGAAAGATGAACCATTCTACATAATAATCTGGAATATTAATTTTAACAAATTAATAACCAAATGTTATAGAGATAAGAAGACTCAAAGGTTGTTTTCATCGATAAACTGACAATCATATCCGTTGTCTGTGTTTCAGTTCAATGAAAAGGCAAGTTTAAATTTTAAGAGATTTATTTCTTCAATTTAAACTAACGATGTGAAATGACAATCATAGGAAAAACAATGAACATTGGCAACCTTTTTGGACAATCTTTAACAGTTGATATTTTAAGCTTGCTCAAATAGACCTTGTGTTGGATGTGCTAAAATTGAGGATGATGGAATTATGAATGCATGCATGCAGGTGTCTGAGATTGTTTCAGGGAGAGGGAAGGTGAACTGAGTGAAAAATGATGTTTTGCAATTAAACTTTAGTTCTTATTAGAAAAACAGCATCAGAACGCTATCTGGTCGTGTTCTGCCTCACCGCACTAGGACCCTCTTTTAGATCCGGACCTCAAAGGAGGCGTTCGTTCCGCATTTCTGCTCTCTTCCTTCTGTTCTGACACCTTACCGAAAAACTTCTCTTCCCAAAGCAAACTTGTTGTGCGTCAGAGCAAATGTGTTTTGAAGTTACTGTGGATACGGACCTGTATGAGCAGGTGTGAAGCTCATCGCTAAACATCTTCAAAAACATTATTTAATTAAGTATACTGATTCATTATAGTTCATTATGATTACCAAAGCATAATAATCATTCATTTGATTAAAATACATTTATAATGAGCAAAGTGATCAAATGATTATTTAAAATTAATAAACAAAGAAAGCTTAAGACTCTGTTTTATTATGACTAGGCTGTGTGTGAAGTCCTTCTTCTGGAGATGCAGGTGTTCGGATGTTGTGGAGTCCTTCAGACTTGCTGGCGGCTTAGGTCTTAATCTGTGGGCGAAGGTGCTGCGTGACCCAGCTTTGACCCAGCCGGGCAAATACGACCTTTGGCACAGAACCCATACTTCCTCACGTTACAGATGCATGAATTATGAAATCTTCAACCATGATTTTTTGAACAATTTTTTTCATTCATCTTTAGGTGTGAGTGAAACAAATTTCAACAATTTTTTTTTTGTAAAATTTAATCATTTACAAAGAATTTATTACATGTCCACCTCAGTGGAAAGCTTGCATTCTGAACGGGGCGGCGTTAGGCCCGGCTACTTGGGCTGAAGCCCCGGATGTTTCACGTTAAGCCCCGGATCTAAATCGCGGAAGTAACATGCAGTACCAAAGGCCAACAGAGAGGGCGCTGCTGGCAGTAGTTTGTATACAGCCTGCCTGAGCCTCCACCACTGAAGAAGAAGCCCTTCAGCAGCTGGCTTCTTCTACACTCTCTGCCTGAAACGCATGAGTGAAGAAGATGGACATAAGGACGTTTTTTATACAAAAAGTACAACGACAGAACCCCAGCTTTGATGAGACTGGTGTTGACTCAGGTTTGTGAGTCTTATTTGAAAATATTTGTTGTGCTGCTGGTTTGCCTAAAGTTAGCTTATCAGGTAAAGTTGTTGGAGAAAGAAGGGAATATTTACCATCATCTCACACTAAACACTAACAGGAACAATACTCTGCCCTGAAAATGCTTAATATGTAGCTTCAGATTAAAAATTATGTGGTACAAGACATATATATATGATGTTGACTAGTGCGTGTCACGTGTGTGTGCGCGCGCACGTGTGTGTGTGTGTGTGTGTTAAGCCCCAGATCTTCTTCAGTCCTAAATCCGCCCCTGATTCTGAACATGAAATATGTTGGCTTGACTTACTGAAGTCCAAATGGAGGAGGGGCTCAAATGCAATAAAGTCTTCAACAGCTGTGCTTAATAGCAAACATAAATAAATAAATAAAATTTTAGTACCTGCCCACTGTAGTGATCATTATGCATCAAAGGGTAAAAAAAAAAAAGAGATTAACAGTTTGTTCAGTGACTTTTTAGGGTCTTGTTTTAAACTTTCTTAAAGCTTGCATGAAAGCATATATTATTATCAATGAGCAGTGGAAGCTAGCATGGGCCCTTTCTCCATCCCAAAGGACTCACAGGAAGCCCATTCCTTCTGTTGCATTCAGAGCTGGAGATGTTAACCCCTGAGCCCCCAGACAGCAAATGGAGCAAATGTTCCTGCAGCCACTGCTGGCTGAGCTCAGCCTGGCTTATAGTCAGTCCGGATGCAGGAATATGATTGGAATCGTAAGAATAGAAAATAGACGTATTTACAAATCAAGCGTTATCAGCAGGCAGATTTTAGGACAGTATGGTACTTGGAAACGCTACAGCTGGGATTTCCACAGGCTATGGTTGTTGGGGCAAAGGGGCCTCAGCTTGCAGGAAGGACTTTCCAAAATGTTTTAAGATATTCATCAGGGTTCTTCATTTTCTCCCAATGTCCAAGACCTCTGAACACCACAGAAAAATAGAAACATTTAGTGGAAAATTAAGAACAGCGCTACATGTTTAGACTCTTGCTAAATAAAATATGTTGATGACGTGGAAGCATTATTGATTAAAAAGTATGAAGACATTATTTTCAAACATTTCAAACCTAAGGTATCCTTTGAAGGACACATGAAGGACTCTTATTTCAATAACTCTGCAGTGGTCTCCAGTATGAATGGATGCCTTGTGGGTTGTTTTCATTGGGAAAAGGCTCTCATGCTCCTGTTTCAGGAAGTAGAAAACTGTCCGAGGAGCGGGGGTCAGAATGTTATGAAGTTGCTAATGCTAAAGTTTGACTTCTAGCCAAGACGTGCGCTACCCTCTCCTGGCCGCCAAATCAACACAGCCTTCCCTGGTCACAAGCCAAAAAGGCTGAATCCAAGAATGAAATTTCAGTGTGACATAGCTTTTTCTGACCAGAGTGTTTCCCCGTCTGTTTTCTATCGGCGGCTAACGCAGGACATCGGGGTAGAAAACTTCTTGCACGTTCAGCCTGCATGTGGAACTCAGAGTGACTGATCGTTTTTCGAGAAGGATCTGGCTCTGATCAGTTCTGTGAGCTGTTTCGTTCATGACGACAAATCACTGGTGTGGCTATCAGAAAGTCTGACAGCGCTGCCCTTCATTCAACCACACTGTAGAAACGTGCCACTTTACATGCCCAGTAACAGTAACGGCGTTGTAACAATGGGAAAATTATTAATCATATTACTTTGTTACGACATTTTACTTAAAGAGCAAGTCACCCCCAAATCAACTTATTTCTGATAAACTATATAAATGTGCGTCTAATGATGCTGCAGACATGCGTAGTCAATAGTTTGCACTTTAGTACATTTTAGTTAAAATTTAAATTTTCTGCCTAAAACTGTCAGTGTTGCCGTTGTCAGGTGAAAACTCTGCACTGCAGTTGAATTCAAATCTGCCATCGCTATTGGCTAAGAGGTGCCCTAACATGTTAGCTGGTACCATATGATGTCACAATGTTGTTGTGAGTCTGTGTGTGTGTGTGTGTGTGTGTGTGTGTGTGTGTGTTTGTTTGTTAGCAGCTCCACCCTCTTGGTCTGCTAGGCAACAGCATTTGTTGCATTTTTCAAACAGGAAGTGGGAGTGGAGTAAGACTCTGGTAGGGGGTGACTTGCTCTTTAAGTGCCTTTACTCCCAACACTGCATACAGCACAACTCAATGTATGAACACACTGCCTGGCCCAAAACTAGTCACCACCAAAGACCAAAGGACACACACTCCAATATTTTGTTGGACCACTTTTAGCTTTGATTGTTGCACGCGTTCACTGTGGCGTTGTTTCGATAAGCTTCTGCAACGTCACCACATGTATTTCCACCCAGTGCTGCATTAATGTTTCACCCAGATGTTGCATCGAAGATGGTGGAGTCTGACCGCTGCACAGAGCCTGGGGAGACATGGAACACAGGACATGACATCCACAGCCGCTTCTTTTGAAATGTGAGGCAACTCGTTGCACCAGTTGGGGTTAAATAACTTGTTGCAGCTGAAAGATAATCACCCATGCAGTAATTATCCAATAGGAGGCTCCTACCCATTTGCTTAGTTTAATCCAGGTGGAGTCTTTTTGGGGGGGCCAGCAGCTAGCTGTGGCACCAGTTCACCCAGGGGCTCTTTGACATTTCTGTTGGGATTACCAACGAATAAATACAGAAAAATTTTTCTCACAAACTGCTTTGATGTTTGAGATTTGAGATGCTATTTTTGTTTTTGTGTTGGCCCTCTACGGATTACCAGTTATCTTGTCATCTTGGTCTGAAATATTCGTTTTTTCCAAACTGATGTTAATGTTGTGTGTCTCTGTGGGAAAGTAGAATTAAGAATGATATTGTTTTACATGCTGTCCTCTGATTAGTATTTACTCTAAGGGAGAAATGTGTCTCTTTGAGCAAGTTGTGACCTACTGAGGCGCTCATCAGTATGGTCGTCTTGGTATATGATAAACTCCTCAACACTTCCAATACTGATGTTTGAGGAATAATGGGCTCGACACACGGGAGGTGACATCGCCTCTCCTCCATTCATTTTCAATGAGACATGCGCGACAAAGCGATAATCGCGGGTCTCCCTCCTACTAAGCGAAATGCAAAAAATGTGCGTGTGAAATTTTGCGCTTGTGCACGTGTCGTGCACAGGCGACCCAGCGACGCGATCCCAGAAAGTTGAAATATTTTCAACTTTTCATCGCTGTCGCTCGGACGAGGACCAATCAACGGAGGTTTCATTCACTGACCAATGAGCGGGCAGGATGCTCCGTACACCTCCGAGCACACATGAAGGAGAAGTTGATTATTATTATGTTTTATAAAGTAAAATCAGAAGTAAGATTTCACATAACTCTAGCAGCGCCTTGTGAAACATCATATCTACCGCTTTATTAACTCTGAACCGCTTAAATAACCTTAATTCCCTCCAACCTGACACGGCCAAGCAAAACAACGGAAGTTTCGATTTCGCCATGGAACAGAACGCGTAGACGGCTTTGCCGCTGGCCGCGACAAATTTCGCTGAACGCGGTCGTTTGTCGCCCCCCGTGTGTCGAGCCCATAAGGATTGAGAAGTTTTGCCTCTGTCCTGTTTTATACCATCATAAAACTATTCTCTGCTATCTTTATTTTATATTCATGGTTAATATAGTATAATTAGCTGAATATGATGAGAGATATATAAAGCATTATTTTCAGAGATAAGTAATTAAACATTTTTTCTCATCATGCAGCTTAGACGAGGCCCCTAGTTGGTGGTATTTTCTCCCGAGGCTATCTGAACTTCACCCCCAGAGCGCTGATAAAATATTTACCATTGCTATAGCAGCCTTTTGAGTCAGAGGAAGGCACTGGCTGGGGTTCATTGTTGTGTAGCATCACATATACAGTAGGTATTTATCAGCAACAAAAACAACAACAAAAAGATCACCTCGTCAAGTTGTCATCAGAGGAGTAAAACAGTTTAAAATAAAGCTTCACGGGGATGAGTGAAGTACAGAAAACATCAAGCCAAAGCCAAACACAGCTGAACTGAGTGCAAACTGTTTTCTCGTCACTGTGTTTGTAAAGTGCCGGAATGACAAGTTCAAGACAAAAGATTGGTGTTTGCAGCATGGATTTGTAAGGAATAGTCCAGTTCTGATGCAACTTTGGGAATTGGATTCTTCTTGTTTGTGTTGTTTTAAAAGATAGATGGAATTGGGGACAGTGGAAGGTGTTGTATTCAATAAATGGGCTTTCATGTGATAAATTGAATGTTTTTCATATGTGAGTGCACACTGTATTTTGGTTATTCTGGAGAGAAGTTGCTTCTTTCTGCCCAGGGACTCTTCCTTTTAACCGAGAAGCGGTTTAGGAGCGATTTAGGACCATGTGTGTGTGTGTGTGTGTGTGTGTGTGTGTGTAAGGCAGGGGTGGTCTGGGTGGTGTGCTTGTGTGAGGGTGAGGGACTCTCTACAGACCTTGATACAATTACTGTGCCTTCCTCTCTCCTTCCGCACCACTTCTGGCCACGCTTTTGCTGCGCCACTGGGAATAGAAGGGCCGAGCTATCTGGCAGAAGATTTGGTCAGTCAGGCATCAAATGCAGGGCCCTCTTCTCACACTCTGTGCTTGGGGTGGGCACGCTGGGGGACCTGCATTGTGCATTTTCACACACTTCTCTCAGAGGGGCTCAAGGAACCCTTAGCCTTTGAAGGGAAAGTGGGTAAAGACAGGGTGAAACACAGCTAGAGAAAGAGTGATGGGGAGAATAAGGATAGAAGATGGACCAAGAGAGAAATATGGCGGAAGATGGAGAGAAGAGGGTTGAGAGGCTGAAGGAAAAGCATCAAGGCTGCAATTAACATCCAAAAGACAAACGAGTACTCACAGGACACTGAGGTGGTTTTGTGTTTCTGATTTCCTGTTTTCTGTCCTTCTGTCATACTGTCTACCACATTTCTCTGAAAAGTAAAAAAGCCTTTATTCAAGGGTTTGAGAGTTGACCCTTTGTGAGTGTGTGACAGCAATGGCCATGGGCTATAGGGCTCAGGGTCAGGGTGGAAGCTGGGAATGTATTTCTATTCATGGTTTCAGGGCAGTATACTTGTTCAAAAACTAATGTCACACAAGAATTTTTTTAAAGACTGACTATATGAAAGGTGTAAAACCCCCAAGCCACAAAGCTCCCTCACCATGCCAGGAGAAACCCTCTCATCCCTCTCAACTATCTTTGCTGAAAATGTGATTGTTTTTCTGATCAGCTCAAAGTGTTTTTAGACATAGGGCAAAAGGTCAGCTGACGTTTGCTTGGGAGCAATGCGGATAAAAGCACAAAAAGAAGCAGAAGCAATGACCTGGAATGGAGAAAATAAAAGAGAAAAACATGATCTTCATGCAAAATGCCTAAAAGCATTTGACAAGTCAAAGCTTCCTTTAAGGATGTTCAAGGACCCTTTGGTAGGTTTGTGTTATGATGAATGTTCTCTTTTATCGTAGCGACTAAAACACATGCTATGGGCACTGAGCTAATTACAGAAAGGTAATGGTAAAATAATAATTTAGCCTTTTGTAGATTATGTCTAAGAACAAGCAACGTGTTCATTATTGAGGAGATGTCTGGCTTTTCAGGACAAGATGTCGGCCCCTTTAGCTGTGTAGGTGAAGGAAAATCAATTAATGTGGCATAGACATATGGTACATAGTAGTTGTCCATTATCAGAGACACAGGGTGTGTTTTCTTCTAAGCAGCCATAATAGAGGAATTCAGAAAATAAAAATACTTCAGTAATATTCTGTAAATTTGAAATTGCTTGGATGTAATGCAAGGGAATATCAGTTTTTTTCCTTAAGTTGGGTAGCAAACATTGGTTGCTAATTCTCCATGGTGTTGTGTGATTTCTGTTCAAAGTGGGGAATATCTGACGGACAGTAGCCAAAGCAAAATGGTTTGAGAATAAAAAAGATTAGTGGAAGTCACACAGCCGACAATGGTTGCGTCACCTGAGAACTTCTTCTGGTGACACCTGCTGGTGTTGTAAGTGAAGTCCAAGGTGTAGAAGGTGAAGAGAAAGGGTGAGAGCACCGTACCCTGTGGAGCTCCAGTACTGCACACAACCACTCAGACGTACAGTTGCACAGCCTCAAGTACTCTTTTGCTCTGCATGTTGGTCTAGCCACACCTCATAAGGTGCACATACCTCACCGTCATCAGGCTACTACTGTTTAGTGGTGACTGTTGAAGCTCCCGCTGAGACTGTGGTCTCCTGAGATAACATTTCATTGTCCATTAAACCTAATAAATGGAATCACTTTTGTTTAGAACCAGATTGATAACTCAAAAACTTCTATTTCCATCATGCTTAATGATTAGGTAAAGTCATTTGTTATCTAACAACTGAATTAGCCTTCTTTAATGAAAAGAGAAAATACTAAAATTGCCTTTATCAAAATGTGCACACCCTGGTTCTTAATTCATTAACTGCCAGTCGTTTCCTGATCAGAAAAGCCTCTCACTGCCAGGGTTTTTTGAGTGTTTTACTGTTTTTTGAAGAGTCATAGAACATGTCATGTCCTGTGTTCCTTGTCTCCCCAGTTTACTCCATATTTCTCCCTCCTAGGTGTCCTTGTCCTCTCTGTCCCTTCCAGTGTGTTCAGTCTAGTTTAGTTCTGCTCCTCATGTATCCTTTCATCACTTGGTTATAGTGTCTTATCTTATCTGGTGTTGTACAGCCTTCTTGTGTTTTACTTTTGACTTCATTTCTCATAGTTCTGTTCTTTGTGTTTCCCTGGTAACCAGTCACACCTGTAGGTCACTGTATCAGTAATCATCACACCTGTTCCCTGTCTTCCCTCACCTCCTCAGCAGTATTTAAACCCGGTCATGTTCGTAGCTCCTGGTCGGTTGATTGTGTTTGTAAGTGTATCGTTTGGATCCTGATCCTGATCCTGCCAGACCACAGCCTTATAAAAAACCTTTTGGTTTTAACCTACCTGGCTGCCTCCTGGATTACCTGCATTTGGGTCCTGCTACAACCCCCAAATCATAACAGAACATTGAGCTCTATGATGATATCAACACCCAAACTTCCAAAACAAAGAGTAGACTCACTTCTTACCTCAGAAAGAATCCATGTGTTTCGAGCGTTATCTGTTCTTTCATAATTTGTTGTTGAATTGTAATCGGCAGAAGCTTTTCCGGTTCACACCTTGTTTTTTTTACAGCAGCAGCCCAAAATGATCTAACACATGGATGTTCTGCTTCCTGATCACATGAGGTGTGACGTACAGGGATGAAGATCAGCTTTAGAGCTGGGATGTTTGTTTTCATGGTGCAGGGGCTCGTTACGACACCAACCCAGTAAAAATTCCAAATGACGACTTCAGTCGTCAAGGGCAGCGAGCAGCTAGATTTACAATGATGTCATTTGTCGTCAATGGCAGAAAATGAGTTAATGCCTTCTTAAGCATCAGTACCTATATCTAATCTTCCATTTCCCTGTGAATTCAGAAAATATTTCCCTCTTCACTTTCATAGCTTTTATTTGAGGGCCAAGATCTTGTTAGCTCCCAACAACTGATTCACACCACAGGTTACGGGCTCTGGTCACCAAATTAAAATATGACAAAGTTGATTCCATTCAAAAAGGCACATTTTTATATTACATTCATTCATTACACACAGACTGATATATTTAAAATGGTAATTTCTTTAAATGTTATTGTTATAACTGTCAACTAATGAAAATCCCAAAATCAGTGCCTCGGAGTAGAATATTTTAAAAGTTTGAAAATTGAAGACCCCTGGTGCCACACTCTAATCAGCTAATTAACTCAAAACACCTGCAAAAGCCTTTTAATGGTCTCTTCAGGCTCATTCTGCAGGCTACACAATCATGGGGAAGACTGCTGATTATATTGGCAGTAAATGTGTGTACTTGTAAACGTTTGTTACACACGTGTTCATCAGACTTATCTCATACGACATCAGTGGTACCACAAGGTTACTAACCATGGCTATGGTGGAAGCCATCATAATAAGGGTTTTGTTATAGTGTTTGGCTCCAGGCCATCTGTTCTTCTTCCTGTCCGAATGATCTCCCACGTAACTCGACAACAACTTGCCCTTGCAATGTAAATCACCTTGTTTCCAAAATCAAACCTAAATCTTGGTTTACGCACAAAAAGTGTCGACACACGGCACTCACCCTGCAGTGTTTTGTCCTGTGCTTTTGGCCAACCCCGAAGACTCAATAACCTGTTTCGATGACTCTTACATAGAGATTTTGTGAGAAGTGTAGCATCTTTTTGACTCAAGCCTGGAAACATAATCTCAGATTTATACAATCCTAAAGTTCCAATCAGACTCATACAGCTTCAATAACCAATCAAATATTATATATTTACTCAAATCTCAAAAGTTTCCACAACAGAATAATCATCTACTTTTCATGTGAGAATAAGACACTTTTGTGGACAAAAACATTAAAAGGAAAACATTTCAGTGTAAGTCATGGTATGTACATCCTCTTAGGTGTTAGGTTCAATTAAAGCCTCCCTCCTTAGTAAGGTATGAATATTATTAGTGTTCTGCATCTTTGTGAAAAAAGGAAAGAGATTTCCAGCCATCTTTATTGCAGTGTTAAGGCTCTGGTAATGCCTTAGAATAATGCATGATAAGGCAAACACAGGCATCCCTTTCAAAATATTCAAATGTGGGTAGTGGAGTGGAAAATAAAGCAAGGCGGACGGGGGGAATGACTTCCCTCTTCCCTTACTCCTTCATTATTTTCCTATCACCACTTATTTTCTCCTTGTTTTATTTTATTTTTTAAAGTGACCCTGGCAGATAAGAAAGTAACTGTGGGATGCTGCATTTAGTTTAGGTATAATAACCATGTTTTGATTTCACTTACGTGTAAAAGGTGTGATGAGATAGAAAGAAGCTGTGCTGGGCTACGTCCATTTAAAGCTGCGATAGCAAATCTGCAAACAATCTAGCTTTTGAATGCAAACACGGTCATAAAATCCTCACCCCTCCCCTCGGGTATCTTCACTGGTTCAGCGTCCTTTGAAACCGGAAACCCGCATTGCCAGAGGAAACAAGAGAGTGTTGAACACCAATTGCAGTTTTCTAGGTCTAAACATCTTTTGTTCAGATGGTGTTTTTCTTTTTGGAACTCTGGTGGTTTGTCCTGAAGTGGTAGCAGCCGGCTGTTTCTGCCTCTTTGATATTATTGAGCAGAGAACCTCTCAAACCAGAGGTGCTCTGTAATAAACAACGCAAAAGCATCATGAGTGGAAGACCAGGGAAGTTGCTCACCAGCTGTATTCAAAATGATTTTAATACCATTATAAACCTGTAGAATAAATCAGAATATTTTATAATTATTATTATTATCTGCATCGATGCAGACTTGGGCGAAGGGTATCAACCACAATCCCTTGCTGCGAAGGAAAAAGTGCCTTTTCTGTAAATATGTATTTTCAAGTGAAAATAGTTCATTTTGACCAATTAAATGATTATTTGAATGTTTTAGACAAAGCAGCAATGCATGTCAATTTATTTAAAATATTTTGTTGTTGTTTGTTTGAAAGTTGTTAATAAAGTTTTATTTATTTATTTTTTTAAGTAGCACCAGCATCCCAGCTTGTGTTGCAGTCGATGACACATTGCTCCCTGTCCCAGTTTGGCACTTATTTGCACACTTGTGTACTACACACTCAAAGCCTTACAGCGCACTTCCTCCAAGTGCACTTCACAGAAGACAGATTGATGAGTTGGGCCATATTTGAGGATTTGACCAGTCATCTTCCTCCGCTTCATCATTATCTCTAATCTAATGATGAGATTGGCTGGCACAATAACTGCCCATCACATTCCATATTCCATAGAAAAATCTTAATAGAAAACTGCAAAATATATTCAGCATTATTCACTGTTACCATCATTATGAAGAATATGTCTATAAAAGAATATATTTTATCTAAAAAATATAAATAATTGCTTTACTTGTTCAGGTTGAATGGTCAAACATGGCAGCTTTAATTTTAATGCTATAAATTCATGACTTTCATAGACTTTATCATTTACAACAGGGGCGGATTAAGGACTGAAGAACATCCGGGGCTTAACACACGCACGCACACATGCGCGCGCGCACACACACACGTGACACGCACTAGTCAACATCATATATGTCTTGTACCACATAATTTTTAATCTGAAGCTACTTATTAAGCATATTCAGGGCAGAGTATTGTTCCTGTTAGTGTTTAGTGTGAGATGATAGTAAATATTCCCTTTCTTTCTCCAACAACTTACCTGATAGTAAGCTAACTTTAGGCAAACCAGCAGCACAACAAATATTTTCAAATAAGACTCACAAACCTGAGTCAACACCAGTATCATCAAAGCTGGGGCTCTGCCGCCGTACTTTTGGTCTAAAAAACGTCCTTATGTCCATCTTCACTCATGCGTTTCAGGCAGAGACTGCAGAAGAAACCGGCTGCTGGAGGGCTTCTTCTTCAGTGGTGGAGGCTCAGGCAGGCTGTATACAAACTACTGCCAGCTGCTCCCTCTCTGTTGGACTTTGGTACTGCATGTTACTTCCGCGATTTAGATCCGGGGCTTTCCATGAAACATCCGGGGCTTCAGCCCAAGTAGCCGGGCCTAACGCCGCCCCTGATTTACAATACATATATCCGTATTTAGCATGTCAGCGATTACATGTGAGAATTTCAGAAACTTATCATCATCAATTTTAGCGATTTGACTGTAAACATGAGAGGGGACCGAGTTACAGGAAGCCAGCTTTCGGGTCCTGCAGACACACCAATATTTGGCGCATCACACACCCATGCTGATTGGTTAAACAGCACCAAACGGTGACTAGTTAGATCTCCAGTGACTTGTTGGGTGAAATCCAGAAATTATAAGAGCTCGTAAAAAAACACACCGGTATAATTTATTATATGAGTGGAAGTGTCTGAACTTAGATGTTGGCTCTATAAAGGGTTAAAGCGGTTTAGACTATCTTTACTTGATTACAGCTTGTTCATATGCATGGTGGCTCAACCTCACTCATGGAGTCCTACAGGGCTCTGTGTTTGGGCCACTTCTAAGTGTTTCATCGGTCAAACTTGCCCTGGACTCATTGAAAATTTTCTTATCTTAACTTTTATAGTACTCAGCTATTCACACACACACACACACACACACACACACACACACACACACACACACACACACACACACACACACACACACACACACACACACACACACACACACACACACACACACACACACACCAGCTCAGTCAGATAGCAACACATTGGAGAAGAATTTTCTCTCCACCATGTTCACTAGAAGAAAGGGAGTTGAACATGTTTTAAGGGGGCAATCGGCGCTGAGATGGTAAAGTTTCATGTTGGCTCGTAAGTTGCAGAACCAGCTGGGGGCATGCCCAAGACTTAGCTGCAGTTCAGTGCAGTGAAGCCACGTAATATGGAACTGGCAACGTCACTGGGTACCTCTTAGCCCGGGGGTCGGCAACCCGCGGCTCTGGAGCCGCATGCGACTCTTCCATCCATCTGATGCGGCTCTCTGTGCTTGTAAAATAATGAATGCATATTTAAATAAAATGCTTTGTATTTTACTGCATTAATTTTACATCTGTATGCCAATTCTAAATGTAAAGATTGTCTGCGTAAACCTGAACAGTTCCAACCCGGTCTTACTGTGAGACCGGGTTGACGCGTCACGCTTGTGCGTAATCATAGGCGCTTTCTGAGCTGGCGAGGATGTCAGATTCTGGGATTCTCAGACAGGCTCCTGGATGTGTCGCCACATTGGAGACAGGAACAAGCGCTATTCAGCCAAAGTTTCATAATCAGGGAACATTTTCTAAGTGACAAGTCTCGCTTCAGTCTGAGGAATCTTCCTGCATGCGCTCTGGTTCTGCGACGCGCTCCAAGCCCCTCTCCACATCTTCAGCTCGCTGTGGACCTTATGCAGTACATGCTGACAGTGAGCTGCGCTGAGCTCATTGTCCAGCTCAGATGTTCAGATGGGAATCATTTCTTGAGTGATTTAGCTACATCTACGATGTGCGAAATGAATAAAGTGTCAGTTCGTCTGCATGCGTCGGGGTAATTCTTTCTATTCTTTCTCCATCAAAATAAAAAGTCAAATACGGGAACTGTCCGGTCAAGAAATGCCCTGCTTTTAACTGTTCTGTTTTCTTGTGAAAATTGTTACAAATTCAACTTGATTAACACCAGAGCCAAGCGCACTGCACCGTTATCTCCGTCACTGTAAATGAGGGAAAAACTAAATGATCGGATCCTTTTCTGACCTTCCCACCTACAAAGTTTAATTACAACAATCAAACGTGACAGAGCCTGGATTTGTATTCTGAAAAGTCTAAACATGTTTTAAAAAGAAACGTATGACAAAAGTGGTATCTGCTCAGTAAAACCACCAGCAGGGTGAAAAATATCAAAATATTGTCGGCAGAGACGGGCTACAACTTCTGGATCCACCTTCTATAAATCATTTTATTGATTATAGTCTTATGAAAGATAACTTTGACGTACACGAGCAACCGGTACTGGCTGCTGTCACCTGTTGTGAGCAGCGCTCTTCTGTCTGAGGGTAGGCCCCGCCCACAACGCCGCGGCTGCTGTGGCTCCCAGTGTTTTCTGTACTGTGGGAAACGGGTAATAATGGCTCTTTGATGGGAACAGGTTGCCGACCCCTGTCTTGACCAATAAAAATGGCTTGTTCAAATTCAATGTAGTCCAGTTTTACTTTGAAGAGGGAGCAATAACGATGGTGTTAGGCAAATTGTTAAATTTGAAATAAGATGCACTGAAATGCCAAAATAATGACAACACATTTCTGCAGCACTATTATCATTTAAACAGTTTATTAGCACATAAAAATGATTTAGGAGCACCTTGTGCTATAAGGGTGGTGATGAAATATTTGTACTTTGTTGCTGCACACCTTTGGACTGCACCATTAGTGAAAGTTATTGCAACAGTGGTCAAACTTGGGTCTTTCCAACTAAGAATTTGCATGTTTTCTAACAATCTAATTTTTCCAATTAGTTGCTCAGTAAGCCAATCATCTGGGTGTTTTTTTACTTCACTTCCAAAAAGTTTTTGATTGAATGACCAGAAGTAATTCATCATTTGACGTGGATCAAGCCTACTTTATTGAATTACGAAAATTTTAAACAAATAACATCTGTCTTATTATAATAAAGTATTATTATGAGCACGTTTTTCTTTTACCCATTTTACAGCCAACATAAAAGAGCCAGCTTTGGCTTCAGGGATGAAACACTCAGAGTAGGATCCTAACGTGAACAAAGTCAGACATTACTGCTGAGCTGCCTTGTTGTAAAGCCATGTCCTGCCCACAGCTGCCACAGTTACTTCTGCATTACCTGCTTGCTTTTTATGCAGAACCGCAAAAATAAAAAGGCCCAAAAAGCAGATGCATGTTAAACAGGTATTAATATTGTATAGTTCTAATATGTCCAGGTGGAAGAAAATATTGAAATGCATCCATTCCCTCTTGTTCTGGTTTAGAGTGATTGAAGGAACTTGTGATTGGGATTCCACATTGCACTCCCATCTGCACACGCCAGCCCTTATCTGCCTTGATATTAACATGGCTCTTTCATTAAAAACCCAGCCCATTTTCTGGTTTTGGGGTAAAATAAGATGCAGAATGAGACAATAAAGTGCATTTGTGTTTTAGCGGTTGCATTATGAATAAATGATTGTAAGTGCCTGGCCAGGCTGCATTCTTTTCAGAAAGATAATCATTCCCTGTAACACATTGTATGCCCCTTAACACACCTACACTCAGTGTACTAGCTCTATTATGTTGATGAATTCTGAAAGAGGATCATGACTTTATAATATCCTTGCATCTGTAGCCAAAACAAATGGAAATAGCCAAAGAGGATGAAACTGGTCTTCTCTGATTATTCCTTTCTCTAAAGAAAGAGAAGACAGGAAAACAAGATGCAAAGCAGAAACAATTATCTTAGAAAACCAGTGAAGTTCAGACAGAGAAAAAAAAACATGCACTTTATTTTCAGGGTTTTGGGGACTCTGGTCAGGCGTTTGAAACAATTTACTTTATTACATGGCATCAACACAATAGAACAATGTTTTAATAAAAGGAATTTTATTATGATCATTACCTAACCTGTAAGGATGGATAGATTTAACATTGAACCTGTAATACATATTTGACTTATGACAGTCTGTATACTGACTTAAACAACTAAACACTTTTATAAAATCCTCTAAAGTATTCAAAGTTCCACATGGCTGCTGCTGGGATGTCCTTACTGGTGGTGGCCACAGGTGTTGGAGCAGTGGAGGAAGTCCGTCTCCTGGTCAGGGGTTTGTCTTGACAGGAAGAACAGACATGTGTGTGGGTGTGTGTGTGTGTGTGTGTGTGTGTGTGTGTGTGTGTGTGTGTGTGTGTGTGTGTGTGTGTGTGTGTGTGTGTGTGTGTGTGTGTGTGTGTGTGTGTGTGTGTGCGTGTTCCTGTGTGTGTGTGTGTGTGGGTCTGTGTGTGCATGTGTGTGTCTGTGTGTGTGTGGAGTCTGACGCAGTGTTGGAAAGTTGTGTGGTTGTGCCATACAGGTGTAAAGAAGCAGATAAAAAGAGGAAAGGAAAATACAGAAACAGGTTAAAAAAGAAGAAAGAACTAAAAAGAAAAGGTGATGGGGTGTGAGGCGATGATGAACAGGTGAACTCATCATCTAAAACACGGATCTAGCAGCTGTTAATTACTGACGTGCTCAAACCCAGTGAATCTGATAAGAAAAATAAAGGTCTGACCTGATGTTGGGCTAATACAGCCAGTCTGTCACTCCTCGCTCCTTGTAAAGTTTATTATCCACATAAAGCTTATCCACTGAGATGACAGCTCTCTTCCCATCTTGGATAAACTTTTTACGCAGCGGAAAGAGAACTCTG
>SSNQ01034321.1:0-10613 GCA_006942095.1 Nothobranchius kuhntae | reverse complement strand
TTTTGACTTCAGTTCTATTCACCATCATCCTAAAGAAAAGCGCAGCCTGGCCAGATGTGTTTTCTTCTTTAAACTAAGAACTGTGAAACGGGAGATTTTCGTCGTTTAACAACCAGACGACGTCCTTTCAAAATAAGAGCACCTGCTGACGCCGACGAACGGTACCGGGGTCGACCCTCCAGACGGGCTTTGAAACGTTGTGATCGCTGCACCGACAGCTCCATCGTACATCCGAGGTCTCCAGACCTGGCATTTCCTGATCTACCTGGGAGACCCCCACTGGGTACGTACACGGCAAAATAGCGGCTCATGTCATCACTTTATAAGCCTCGTGATATCTAGTCATAACAACGACGACCAGATTCCTTTACGTCAGCCTAGAGAATCTGAACCAGACACACACACACACACACACACACACACACACACACGCACCAACACAACATCCGAATCCATTTTCATTCATCACAGAGTTAGTCCTGGTAGATTGTTTAGAATTTATAATTCAGAAATTAAAGATTCTCAAACGATCCCATCTCTCTCTCTTTTCTTGTCTCAAAGTCAATACAGAGTGTTTAATTAAACTCCCTGATGATAAAAACAGCCTATTCTTCTGTTTATAAAAAGTGAACTACTAACAGTGTATTAAAATACAACTTTAGATAGTTACATCACTTCTATTCCGTTACAACCACAACCTTCATCAGGTATTTAGCAAATACAATGCCTCATCTCTACCCCCACACAGAGCTTTTGATTGTTGTATAGATTTGCTTCCTGGAGCCACGTTACCTTCTAGTCGCCTTTATAACTTGTCCAAACCTGAACATGAATGAATGGAGAAATACATCACCGAATCACTAACGTCAGGCATTATCAGACCTTCCACATCCCCCCTAGGAGCTGGGTTTTTCTTTGTCACAAAGAAGGATGGTTCCCTTCAGCCCCGCATCGATTATCGGTGTCTCAACCAGATCACTATAAAAAGCAAATATCCCCTACCTTTGTTGTCGTCCACCTTCGAGCCGGTTCATAATGCCACTGTTTTTACTAAGTTAGATCTCCGCAATGCCTATCATTTGGTTACAATATGCGAGGGAGATGAGTGGAAAACCGCTTTTAAAACACCACTAGGCCATTTTGAGTATCTTGTGATGCCTTTCGGGTTAACTAATGCGCCTGCTGGTTTTTAGGCACTGGTAAACTCTGTGCTGGCCGACCTCATCGATAAATTTGTAACGGTTTACATTGATGACATACTCATTTTCTCAAGAACCCTGTCTGAACACCGCCAACATGTACGAACCGTCCTTCAGAGACTTTTGGAAAAACGTCTTTATGTAAAGGGGGAGAAATGCGAGTTCCATGCCCCATCCATGAGATTCCTGGGCTTCATCATTGAGAGCAGGCGGTTGAGAGCAGACCCTGAGAAGGTTCAGGCTGTTTTGGTTTGGCCTGTACCTACTACCCGGAAACAACTGCAACGGTTCCTGGGTTTTGCCAACTTTTATCGCAGGTTTATCAAGAACTACAGTTGAACTGCCAAACCTCTCACTTCATTAACCTCAATAAACAAGCCTTTCATTTGGAACCCATCTGCTGCTGCTGCTTTTGCGGAACTCAAATCTCTCTTCACTAACGCTCCAGTACTCACCTGTCCTGATCCCTCGAGGCAATTTACTCTGGAGGTGGATGCTTCTGACACTGGGGTGGGAGCTGTCCTGTCTCAGATCTGTCCCTCAGACAACAAGCTGCACCCCTGCGCCTTTTTCTCCCGTCGCCTGTCATCTGCTGAACATAATTATGATGTGGGAGATCGGGAACTGCTATCTATCAAGATGGCCTTTGGTCCAAGCACTGAACCCTGTGGTACTCCACAAGTAACCCTGGGGTATGAAGATTTGTCATGTATATTTACAAAATGAAATCTATCAGACAGGTAGGATTTAAACCAGCCTAGCGCCGTTCCTTTGATCCCTACAGCATAATCAAGCCTTTCTACAAGAACATTGTGATCTACTGTGTCAAAGGCAGCACTGAGATCTAACAAGACTAGAACAGACACAAGATTCTTATCTGGGGCCATGAGAATATCATTTGTAACTCTAACTAATGCAGTTTCAGTGCTGTGATACTCTCTAAAACCAGACTGAAATTCCTCAAACAGATCATCAGTGTTTAAATGCTCACATACTTGGATGGCCACTATTTTCTCCAAGACTTTGGATAAAAATGGAAGGTTAGATATTGGTCTATAATTCTTTGGGTCATTTGGATCCAGAGAAGGCTTCTTAAGTGAAGGTTTGATTACAGCAACCTTAAAATTCTGTGGTACATACCCATTTACTAAGGATAGATTGATTAAATCTAGAATGGGGGCAGTAACCAAAAGAAATGCATCTTTAAATAATTTGATTGGGATTGGGACTAAAATGCAAGTGGAAGGTTTAGATGAAGCTAATATTTTTGATAAATCTGAAAGCTCAACTGGATCAAAACGGTTTAAACACAGATGAGGTTCTACAGTTACCTCTGATGCTGCCTCACTTAATGAGGAAGAAGAAATCACATTAGGGAGGATGCTAAAGATTTCGTTTCTGGTGGATGCGGGGAGCGTGTGGATGCGGGTGGTGAGCATGCGCATGCGCTGACGGCCGATCACCGGATACACGGCAGCGTTTGAAGCTGATGGCAGCTCGTTAACAAACATCCACAAACAATTAAGACACATTTTCGCCTAATTTATTTACTGACAACGCAAAAAATAATCTGGTAAGTATAACTCACTCAATCTGGAGGTAAGTGAAGAAAATTCAGAAAGTTTACTAAATTATATTGACAAAGTTTTTGAGTTATTCGTCATGGGTCCGAAGAAATCAGCAGCTGAGGCTGAAACACCTGCTGGGACCAAGAGGAGCTGTCCTCAGGATTCGCCTGAGGCCTCATCTCCCCGAAAGGACATATTAGAATTATTAGATTCTATAGATAAACGGCTTCTGGGATTTGAGGGGCGACTTCATCTGCTCGAGGTTCTTCACCAGGAGTTTCAGAACCTCCGAACATCTCTGGAGTTCAGCCAGGAACAGGTTGAGCGGCTCGCTGCTGAGAACGCGTCTCTGCGGGAGTCCGTTTCTTCCCTGGAAAAGGGAATGACGCGGATCACCCAGGACAACAAAACTCTGAAGGAGACGGTTTTGGACCTTCAGGCCCACAGCATGAGGGATAATTTGGTGTTCGCAGGTCTGCCGGAGCAGACGGGAGGGGCGGAGAACTGCGTGCAAACAATAAAGAACTTTCTCCAGACAGAAATGAAGATTCCAGAAGAAACGATAAAAAACATCACATTTCACCGGGTACATCGCCTTGGAGCTAGAAGAGTGGACAGCAGAAGACCTCGTCCCATCGTGGCTAAATTTGAACATTTTAAGCAGAAAGATCTTGTTAAAAGTCACGGAAGAGAGCTCAAAGGAAAAGATTTCAGCGTGAATGATCAGCTCCCTAAGGAGATTCTGGATCGGCGCCGGGTCCTCTTTCCGCTGCGTAAAAAGTTTATCCAGGATGGGAAGAGAGCTGTCATCTCGGTGGATACGCTTTATGTGGACAATAAACTTTACAAGGAGCGAGGAGTGACTGACTGGCTGTTTTAGCCCAACATCAGGTCAGACATTTATTATTCTTATCAGGATTCATTGGGTTTGATCACGTCAGGATTAAACAGCTGCTAAATCCGTTTTCTAGATGATAAGATCACCTGTCCATCATTACCTTACACCCCATCACCTCTTCTTTTTAGTTCTTTCTTCTTTTTTAACCTATATCTGTACTTTCCCTTCCTTTTTACCTGCTTCTGTACCTTTACACCTGTATGGCACAACCACACAACTTTCCAACACTGCGTCAGACTCGACACACACACACACACACGCACACACACACACGCATACACACACACGCATACACACACACACACATACACACACACACACTGAATAAATTTGAAGAGTAAAACACAAGAGTTTACAGATTAATTGGATAAATCTGTTGGCTGATGAGAGCACATGTGGTCTTGTGCCCATTCAAACCTGTTTGTTTACATCTCTTCCATTGTCAAACACAAGCATGTATCTTTTCTGGTATATTTTGGGTTTATCCAGTGTTATCCTTTCCCCATTTTATCTCAGCCTAATCAATGTTAAAGATTTTCTTTTAAAATGGTTATAATTTGTGTCTCAGGCTCCCAACGCATCGGAAACAAACGCTTGGTCACACCACGTTATTTTTCGACGCTTAGGGTGTGAGAATGTGTTCCTCAGTGTCATGATAACATGACCAAATATGACTTTTTCATGAATGAAATGAAATAATAATTCACATGCCATCATGTCATGTTGCAATAGCTGCATCTTGATATTAAATATTTATGTGGAGATTCATAACTGCATGTTTATTTAAACACATTCTTGTCTCAAAGAGTATAACAATATCACAGGCAGTTTAAAAACATAAATAGATAGATCAAAATAAACATCAGCATTTCACCTGTTTTTATTTACATTAGTCAAGTTTCATGCTAATGTATTAAAATCAAACAGTCCAAATGGGTTCCTAATCTGATCCAATCTAGTTTCTGCAGACAGATAGAGAGTTGTTACCATCCCATTATTGATTATAAAACTATGTGAAGTCAAAACTGATGACTTTGGAAACAACTTTAAAAGTCCCAAAGAATCCAGTCATTTCTCTAATGCTGAACAGACAGACCCATGTGTGCATTTGAGCGCTGGCATGACTCGATTCACTTCATCCACAGCTGTGGAAGTTTTCAGTTCCTGTGGCAGAACATAATCACTCAAGATGTTTTAGATTGAGGAAAGATTCAGTGAAATCTAAGAGTGTTAAATGTGAAAGCTTTAGGATTTTATTCTTTAGTCTAGATGTGATTCGTGTTTAAATGAACTCTTTTGAAAAGTAAAAGTCCAACAACAAAATTATAATTTCAAAACTCATCAAAAATCTACACATTAGACCACCCAAAAGTCATTCTTCTCAGAGCAAATGACATCACAGGTGTTCACTGGTGGGTTGCCAGTTCAAACCCTGGCTCCGTCCATGTCAGTCATCGTGTCCTTGGGCAAGACACTTCATCCTTTTTGCCTGCTGGTGGTGGTCAGTGGGACCGCTGACACCGTCAGATCTGTCAGTGTGCTCCAGGGCAGCTGTGGCTACGATGTAGCTCATCACCGCCAGTGTGTGAATGATTGTAATGTGATTAGAAAAGCAGCATGCAAATATGCATTATTGTTATAATTTGGGCTTTCAGGACTATATTTTGGTTTTATACAATCTTTTCATCCAGAATGATCATGTGGTTTTATAAATTTGAGTCTTTATTAGTAGAAACATCTGTTTTATATATGTAACGTTCTGCTGTTAATTGTTTCAGCTTTCATTCATCTTCAGTATGTTGACTCTGAACAAGGCTGCAGCCATAATGGACGCCCTTCGTCCATCCTATATACAGTAATGGGTAAAACTTGTCCTCAACAAAAGTACTCAAAACGATAAAAGCCGCTCTGCTTAGACATGTAAAGTTATACTTTCTACATCTGTGTGGCATTTTCTATGCTGGATTGTACATTCCCCGTCTAAAGGTAGAATTTACTTCACCAGCTCCGTCCATGCCAGATGATGTGTTTGATACTTGTGTGAAACTAATGAATTAGAGAACACAGGGTGTGCAAAACGCATGCAGGCCCACAGGGAGCACTGTCAGCCGACGCTAACGGACAAGATGAGAAGCCCACCTTGAATATCAACACACACCTACACTTCCAAATCAATAATCTCACTGCCCATACACACTCAAATATGCACCAGATCTCGCATATGGACACTCATGTAAACTAGATAGATCCCAACAGGGAATTTTTCCATCTAAATACTCAAGGCTGAAGACCAAATACCATTAAATCCTTCAAAGAAAACTTTGAGTTTCTCCTTTTCACCTTTGATTCTTTCAGCATCCAAAACTCTCCTATTTCCTATTTTAAGTCCAAGGTATGCAGATCATTTTAGGACGAGATCCAGATGGACATAAGTGGAACCATGTGTCTGGATCAGCTCCCCTAACACTATCAGCCCCTAATCAAAACATTGTGAGGCTCCTCTGTGATCGCTCCAAGTTTAAGACTGAGAGACGCCATCTCTAAGTCTTTGGAATTGGTTTGATGAGCTGAGAGAAAAAAAAATAATAATAATAATAATAATACAGGAGGTGATGGAGAACATGGGTTCTCTGGATAGATTGTTCTCATAATTCTTGATAGTAATAAACTCTGCTGGGTTTTTGTATTCTATACTGTTCTCTCCTTCTCAATGGAAGCAGATAAACTAGTGGTATGGTGCAGGAATAGGTACAGAGCATCTTTCAGTCATGCATGTAAAACAAGAACCTTGGTGCTTTAGAAGAAACGCAGCAATTCCTCAGCTCGTCTTTTCCCATGACTCTTTTGTAAACACTGAGCAATCCCAGTAACCTGATTAGTGTGGTGGTCTATGCTTTTATTTTCTCCTCTGATGGATTTATCTCATTTCTGTGATGATTTTGGTCCTTATGCTTGGTTTATGTCTTGTATTGTTCTGACCTTCTGTGTTTGATAATATCTGAACTTTTTAACTCAAATGAACTACAGTAGGAAAATGTTACGACCCGGCTCGTGGGATCACAACATAAGGAGGAGATCTGGACACACAGCTAAAAGTATGAAAGTATTTTGTATTTAAAAAATCTGCCTCCAAAAGGACTCATTAATAGGTCGGAAGACCTGAGGCGACCACTCATCATCAGTCTCATCTCTCTTGAAGTTGCAACATCAGCCTTTATCCTGCACCCAGGTGCAGCCACTTGGGTTAGGGTTAGGGTTGCTAACCCTGCAATTGCTGGTTGAACACAGCCAGACCAATAATGAAGCAGAGGGAAATGCAAAGCACCAATCAGCTGGTTGCACCAGCACAGCAACATTTGTTTGCTCATAAGATAGATGATTTGTTTCTCCCATTGGTGGGGCCATAACAGCAAATATACAATAAGTTCTGATGTAGTGAGTCTACAGCAAACGTAAAAACGAGCCAGGTTGCTGCATTTATCTGTAGCACACCTCAGTGATGTTGGCCTTTCAAAATGACTGGTTTTAAATCCACATCTAATCTCTCAAAATGTCTTATTTTATCCCTCTGGCTAATTAAAGTTACCTTTGAGTGGATTATGTGTGTCTCAGTAAATCCATTCAGATGTTTCACATCTACATCAAGGAAGTCCTTTTCCACCACGGGCAGGGCCTTGTGTGTGGACGTGGTGGAGCATCAGAGACATTTAGAAAGTCAGTTCCTGTTTCCAGTTCCAGGACTTTTCTGATGCCAACATGATGTCATTTCCAGATTCTTTGCACATCATGTTCACAGCCCAGTAACTCATTACAGCCCTCCAGCCTAGCCTGCACAGCCCAACAAGCACCTGAAGTAATTATGCATCTGACATATCTGTCCTTTCATCCATCTTATTTAAGGCACCCTCTGCTACCTTTGGTGTTAAAATTAGCTGAGATTTTCCAAGACATGAATAATATTTTGGAAGCAGGGATGGTTGAAGTTTAATTTTCCATGCTTCTCACGTGTAGCTGCAGCTTTTCCTAAGCCAAGCCTCCATCAGTGGCTGCAAACTGTAATTCTGGTGAAATGTGTGTCAGATAAAGGTGGCTGAAAGAAAAACTGCAGTTATTAGTCCAATAAAAATGAAAAATGTAATCAGATCAGATCTTTTCTGCAGCCTAACTAAAACCTCCAGTGATCCACCTGCAGGTTGGAGTCTGTGGGAGTGAGCACGGAAAGTATGTTTATGTATGCCTGCTTTTTAATCCACTTTCATTTCAGTGTGTTCGGTAAAGTGGTGGAAGTCAAATGGATTTCTTCAGGAAGCCAAAGACATCATCTGTTGGTCTCTGATGACTAAAGGGCTGGGTTCAGGAAAAAGGTTTAGCGCACTAATTTCACCCTGATGCTCGATGCTGATGTTAGGCAGCAGAGGCTTGTCTTTACAGCCATAACTAAACTCATCAGAACGAGACTAAAGTTCATCCACAAAACCTTTGGCTGTGAATATTTTTTATAAGATCAGATAAATAATTGTTTGTCTGCAAAAATGATTTCTTTGCCTTGAAATAAGAATGGATCCAATAATAAATGTCAGATTAAATAGCGCTGGAAGTGAAATCACAAACAGAAAGTGTAGCATTATCACTCAGCTGCTGTAGACTAATGTAAACTAAATGACCTGCCATGAAAATGTTTCCACCAGATCCGTAGACCCACCTTTCCACAGTTGTGTATGAGCGTTTCTACCGTGCCACAAAGCGGTGCATCTTTGGTGAACTGTGTCACCAAATTCATGCTTTGTGTCTGTTTTTCAACGTCAAACAAGGAAGCAGTGTAAAACACCTGGAAACTTTCAAAATAAAAGATGTGCAGATTTCTAGTTGTTTATTTAGTTTAAAAATACTGTATATACAAATAATTCACAGACCTTTGGGATGCATGCTGTTGCTGTCTTTCTCCCAGCTCGTTTTTGCATCACCTGCAGAAATCACACGTGATCTTGCAATTCTTCTGTGATTTTGTGACCACAGGATCAACTGGATGGGATGTTTTACTGATTCATGGCTGAAATGCTCTGGTGGGAGGGTACGCACCATTTAGCTCTTGGATTATATAGGGTTGGGCATCGAGCATCGATTGGAACCGGTTCCAACGGTTAATTTTTCCCGGAATCGTTCAAAGTTTTTTATTTCGATTCCTAGTTTCGATTCCTAGAATGCCGACAGAAGAAGAATCCGCGGCCGATCTCCGTGAAAAATAAACATGATCTGAAAATTGTGATCAACGCTTTTCAGAGCTGATCTCAGCAGCTGTCTGTGTGCAGCACCGTCCCCCCTCCCCCCACCCGGTGAGCAGCGGCCGAATATAAACAAACGCGTTTGCCGAACTTTTACTCTGTAATGTAAACGTTAACTCCTGCAGCGCAGAGGAAACTTGTTAAAATACGTCAACACGGTGGATTGAATAGAAGCTTTAAAGAACAAACTCTGGACGGTGTGAGGTGAGTTTGTCTCACTGCAGAAATAAAAACACACATGGAGCGTCAGCAGTCAGACGCAGCCAGCTACTTTTAAGTTTCAGTTTCTGTTGTGACTGAAGCTGCTGCAGCATGGAGGTGTAGTTCTCAGTCATCCTGGACATGATCATCCTGAGAGTTTTAGCTGAAAACAGCTGGACGTTTCTGGATATGTTGGAGACATTTAGCCTCTCGTCTTCTTCCAGACTTTGGTTGTGGTCAGAAACAAACACACTGATTTTGCTGCAAGTCTTTTTCTTTTTTTCTCCAAAACACGTTTTTGACTAAATGAAGGTGATGTTGTTGTTCATAGAATTAGAATTCATGTTGAAGTTAAGATTATTTCAAGTAGGACCTGTGGTTAGCTGGCTCATGTAAAGCATGTAAAGTCTTGAAAGAATCGGAATCGGGAATTGATCGGAACCGGAATCGAAACAAGGAATTGGAATCATTCTAATCAAATAATGCCCAACCCTAACGGAGATGATGGGTCTATTTTTTAATTATGAGCCACTTGCATATCGAGTACAAAGCCAGGTTTAAGCGTGGGGCTACTTCTCCATCTGACGTTCTTCAGTCTGCTCTGCGTCTGCCGCTAGACTTCTTTGGTACTCGTTTAATTCTTGATAGGGGAATGGTGGTGCTGTTAACGAATTTTAAAGAAGCAGTGATGATCTGTCTGGCGTGAATCGCTTTCTTGAGGTCATGTCACAGCATCTCAGTCGGGTTGAGGTCAGGACTCAGACTCGGCCACTCTCGAAGGCATTTTCTTCTATGAAGAAGTTTAAGCCATTCTGTTGTTGATTGAATTCTATGCTTTGGGTTGTTGTCCTGTTGCATCACCCATCTTCTGTTGAGCTTCAGCTGGTGGACAGATGGCATTGATATCTTGGAAAATGTCTTGATAAATTTGGGAATTCATTTTTCCTTTGATGATAGCAATCCGTTCAGGCCTTGATGCAGCAAAGCAGCCCCAAACCATGATACCCCACCACCATACATCAAAGTGAAGATGTTTTGCTGTTGGTGAGCTTTGCCTCTTTGGTTCCTCCAAACAACTCAACTTCTGTTTCATCTGTCCACAGAATATTTTGCCAGTACTGCTGTAGAACCCCCAGGTGCTCTTTAATAAACTTGAAACATTCAGCAATGTCTTTTTTCTTTTGGTCAGCAGTGGCCTCCTCCGTGGTGTCCTCCCATGAACTCCATTATTCTTTAGTGTTTTATGTATCATAGAACATATTACACAGTACTGTGTATGTATTATATATTTATTCACAGCAGGGTCAAAGGGCATGTTGCCAAATCCTACAGGATGTTTCACCAACTGCCTTGGGAGCACATGTAATGGCTGTCTTACACACACACACACACACACACACACACACACACACACACACACACACACACACACACACACACACACATCTACAAAGAGATGTCCCAT
>SSNQ01034320.1:520151-562278 GCA_006942095.1 Nothobranchius kuhntae | reverse complement strand
CACCTGGCTTCTAGCCCACGCTATCAGCATTATTTTAATTGGTGTGTGTGTGTGTGTGTGTGTGTGTGTGTGTGTGTGTGTGTGTGTGTGTGTGTGTGTGTGTGTGTGTGTGTGTGTGTGTGTGTTTTCCACTTCAAACACTGGTCTAACCAACCAGACCAGTGTGTCCAGTAACGTATTAATGTTACAATTAAACGGTTTCCCTTCATGTAGGCTAGGAACGTTTCACCTGCCGTGGCCCGACCGATTCTGCTCCACATAAACTTTGTGCGTAATCAAATGTCTCTACGTGTCATGCGTCTCCATATTAGAGACGGGAACAAGCGCTATTCAGCCAAAGTTTCATAATTTCATAAAAAGAACATTTTTCCAAGTGACACATCCCTCAGAGAGACCGGGTTTCCAGACTGTTTCAGTGGGAGGAAATCATCGCATGCACCGTGGTTCTGCGCTGCGAACCCCTCAGATCTTCAGCTCACAGTCCACCGTGGGCGCTCCGAGCCACGCTGAACACAGTGTCCAGTATAAAGCTCTGATGTTCTGATGGGAATATTTTACCTCCGCGATGTGCGTCAACGATTAAAATGTCAGCTCATCCATGCGCATCAGTGTGCCTCGGGGTGATTCTTTCAAACCAAGCAACATCCTTGAGTTCATCTGTCAAAATAAAAAGTCAAATGGAAATATCTGTAACCTGCCGTTTAACTGCTTTGCCTTCCTGTGAAGATTGTTGCAAAGAGAAACAACTAAACTTGATTAACCCCAGAGCGCATGTGGGAAGGTTCCTCCCACTGAAGCGAGTGTTTTCCAAACCCTGTCTCTCAGAGAGACTTGTCACTTAGAAAATGTTCCATGATTATGAAACTTTGGCTGAATAGAGCTTGTTCCTGTCTCCAATGTGGCGACGCATCCATGAGCCGTCTGAGGAGAATCCCAGAATCTCACATCCTCTTCAGCTCATAAAGTGCCTATATGATTACGCACAAGCGTGACGCATCAACCCGGTCTCACAGTAAGACCGGGTTGGACCTGTTCAGGTTTACGCAGACAATCTTTACATTTAGAATTGGCATACAGGTGTAAAATTAATGCAGTAAAATATAAAGCATTTTATTTAAATATCCATTCATTATTTTACAAACACAGAGAGCCGGATGGAAGAGCCGCATGCGGCTCCAGAGCCGCCGACCCCTGTGCTAGCCTACTTTATTGTCCCCAGCAATTTTTAAACCCCACTCAAGTGTATGGTTATTGTCCCCAGCAATTCTGAAAACAAACTGACGCCCTTGATAAAAACGACTTTGACTTTGATAACCTACACACATCTTCTATAGCTTTATTTATTTATTTATTTTTATATAATTGATTTGCACGTATATGATTCCAATATTTCATTTTTTATTAGTTTTCTTTTCCCCGTGTCCTGTCTGGCTGTGAAGCAAACAGAATTGATGTCTGAATGCTGGTGACAAGCCTTACCCCGGCTTTCCACCGGAGCCGTCAGCAGCACGTTACTGCAGCAGCACATCTTGCTCACGTCTAGCTGCTGCTTGGCCCTTCCCACGAGACGCGAAGCAGCAGGGGAGCAGCTGTCACCGACAGAGCACGAAGTCACACGAGTGGCTTTGTCAGTAAACACAACAACAAGCAGGAGAAAACTACAACATGGTTTGTGTTTTATGTTCTGTCCGTTTTATAATCGCCAATACGGACCTGAAAAACAAAGGAGACCGCTAGCTATGTGATAACTTCTCACGGGCCCGCACAGTTAGTAACTTTTTTTAAAGTAAAGCAACCGGAAGGCAGTACGTTTCTTTATTCTGAAAATCTCGATAGATTCTCTCCATTTCCGCGTCCGATTTCCTGTCTTTCCTTCCCCAAAAATGTCAAACTTGACCCGTTTCAGAGGCGTAGCGCGTAGATAATATAACTCCTGAGACGCGGCCGACTCACGCTGCTGACGGCTCCGGTGGAAAGGGTTAGACTACTGCAACTCTCCACAAAAATAAACAATAATGAACAAGCGTCTGCTTCTAGACCTGCAGAAAGAGAAAGAAGAGAAAAAATGGGACACACAACAATACAACAGGAGCAAGCCATCACTGCGTCAACTTGAAGAAATATACAATCAGCACAATCCCCCGCAATGCGGCTCAAAAATTGAAGCAAGCCCGGAAGTACCAAAAATTGCTTTTCCACCCTCATCCGCTGGGGGCTGGTGTAACGTCCCAGTCTGAGAAGTCTCCACACGGACGGTGCTTTCCGTGGGTGCGGGTCGCCCTCCAATCGTTCCCTTCCTCCCAAATTTCCAGAAAACCAGACATCCACCCACTCCAATCAGGAGAAATCCAGTGATCATCAGACCAAATATCCACACATCTTCAATGTCCTCAATAGACAGCTGGGAAAGGCATATGATCTTCCACTCCTTCCAGGAATCCAACATATAGCCCACTGGGTGTGTCCCCTGTGGACACGTGGAGCCCCCTGCTCCGTTCTCATTGTTGAAAATATCTTATCGATCGGATTGAATGATCAGTTTATCAAATCCATGGTTAGTTAAAATTGAGTTTTTCAGAAGAAATGTAGAGAAGCGCTCTGTGGGCAGACAGGACAAAGAGGCTTGGGAAAAAAAGATAAGGGATCGAAAGAGAGAAGCGTCTGTACTCCTCGAGTGCCAGAGGAGAAAGATATATACGATATATTGTGCAGCCCTATAAAATACCAGTTGTTTTCCCACCCACCCGGAGTTAGCTTGTCTGCCCGTGGCATGATACCATACGCCCTCAGCGGCATCCAATCATATAGTTTTCCAGCTGCAAGATCCGCTCACTCTTTTATGTTTTTTAAAAGTCTGTAGAACCATCTCAAGGGACTCCGTAATGTCAGGTGCGGGAGAACTCTACCAATGCATGGCTTTTCAGCATTTTTCTCCTTTTAATTACCTCTCTTCTTGTTTTTACACAGCTCCCATAGTAATATCCTCGGCAGACGAAGCTGATTTTTGGGACGGTGACCTTCCTTTATCACGGGTAGGTAATCAGATTTTAAAATCACAATCCATCCTTAATTTTTTGAATAATTTTTCACTAACCCTGTTTTCTACATTTTTTCTATTTACCAGAGCGCTCAGTTACAGAGGATCATGGTCCAGACATTGCACCACCATCACAAGACATATTTAGTAAAACCAACAGAGCTCTGGATGATCTTAACTGACCGATAAACACCGAAGCTCCTGGTAAGTCTATTTTTATATGTATTTAATAGCAAACTGTACCCCTTTACGCTAAGAACAACTTATTTTCTCCAGAAACCTCGGGCTAACGGCAATTGAGCACCTCGGAGAAGGATGCCATTTTCCCCCAACACCACAACAACAAGCTGGAGAAGAAGAAGAATTTAATTTTGATAATGTAGCCTCGCCACCGCATGCTGAAGACACGGAACCGGAACTGACGTCCAACACGTCACCTGGGAACCCAGACGCCCAGCCAGATACGGACCTTGGACCAATCACGTCTAGTGGTGAGGACAACCCCGCCCCACGCTCACTGGCCCAGAGATCAAGTGAGTTTTGAAATGTACTTTTCAGAATGAAGAGATTATTAAAGATAAGGAATACCCCCTCTCTCTCATGCAGTTCTACTATGAAGGCGGGGCTGCTTCACCAACGCTGAAAGGTCTAAACACATTCCTCCGATTCAGCTCTGACGTTGCATCAATCTGCTATGATGCTCTGAGTCAGTAAGAAAGAAAGAGAAGAGGAGCTAAGGACTTTTTTTAATCTATGAGGTCTTCCTGGAATTTCAGAGTTAATTTTTTTCTTTTCTTATATGTATATTTGATTGTGTCTTTGTATCATGTCAGGGTCAGATACACTTGGTTTGCAGCACTGAGACTTTTTTCTGAAATGACAGCCGGAGGCTTCTGGACTTAAGCTCATTAGTTGAAAATCCCTACCAATCAGAACCACCCCCTCCTCCAGCAGTCAGGGTATCTGCAGGTTTAAGGGAGCCAAATTTAAGACTTTTTAAGACCTTTTTTAAGGCCACTTAGACCAAATTTAAGCTATTTTTATAATTAAATTTAAGCTTTATTTTCCAGCTATTGCCTGGAACCGGTGCTAACCACATCGCGAACATGGGATTAGCCATCCAGTTACCATTAAACTTGCACTTCCCCATGGTGCAAGCTCCCACTAGTTTAACCAGCTAATGTGTTCATCTAAAAATAGCCCCCTTTCACAACCAACTGAATGTGTACGGTTCCGCTTACGACAATATCATACAACAAAAATGCTGAAGACTAACTAGAAATTCATAAAAATTTTATAGAAATAAAAGAATCTTGTTTATTGGGTCTTTGAAAATTTAAGACCTTTGGAAACTGTATTTAAGGATTATTTGTCATTTTTAAGGATTTTTAAGGCCTTAAATTTGGAAAAGCTAATTTAAGACTTTTTAAGACTTTTTAAGGACCCGCGGATACCCTGAGCAGTCCATTCAGAACCAGCCTGTCTTCACCATTATAAACAGTCAGTCCAGGACCAGCCCTGAGATTTTTGATCAAATTCTTTCAAACGAACCCTTCACCGAGCACAGTGAATGAGATTCTGAGGCAGATAATCCTCGTCATCATCAGGGAGAGGGCGCTAATGTGGCGTCTGCCGCTAACGAAGCTTTTAATCAATGTGAAATGCGAGAAAGCATCTCATTTTCAGTGAACGAGGGAATCACAGATTTTTATATGTGGATCTTTTAAATGGATTTGAGCAAAGAGATGGTCTGCACAAACAATGTGATCCAATTTGAAATTACTAAACAAAATGCAGCTCATCACACTAACTTCACCTTTGATGGTGAAAATATCCTGGCTTTTTAGCACTATTGACTTGCATTCATTTTGTTGTTCTTCCGGGAACCCGTGGTCTGGAAGTAGATGGGCGTGACTTAGGCACCCTATTATCCTACTTCCTTCACGTGCAGCACAGACTCTTTGTTGCTCCGCACAGCAGCGCCACCTTCTGCCTGGATGAGTGAATATTCTTCTTCTGAATCAAAGAGTGTGTTTACATACAGCCAGTAACCCTTTTAAAACCCGAATATTCACAATAACCCGGTTCCGCAGGTCCATGTAAACACAGCCAAAAACCCGGATATGCTCATAACCGGGTTTTTAAAAACCCGGTTACTACACCTGGGGTAACCCTTTTCTAACCCAAATGTTTGGCCGTGTATATCCCCATCAAAGCGTGTGTTCTGCGCATGCTCTGTTCGCAAGGAATCTTGGTCTTTTGAGTAGCGAGACGTCTTGTATGCGCCAGAACACCGGAAGTAAACAACAAGTTGGGAGCAACATGGCGAGTCGCGACACAGCACCACACTTTTGGAGTGACGAAGAAACTAAAGCGCAAACAAACGCGGTCGCTATCTCTTCCGAACTGGGAAAAATGTTGTTTTCACGGATACCAGAACAAGAAGAACAGGAAATGACGCATATTGCATCTGGACATAGTCCGTCCTGACGCTACCCCAACGTCCGCCTTTACATCGGGTTATGCAAGGTAGGGGTAACTCTTTCTATTTATGCTTGTAAACGGGTTATTCTGATCAACTCAGAAACCCGAATCCCGACCTTAACCCGATTATAACCCGGATATTGGCCGCATGTAAACGTAGTCATTGTCAGTCATCACTAGACAGTCAGAATAAAAGAAAGTAAAGTGCCTGTCGAGATAAACATCACAAGGTGCTTCACAAAAAACATTCAAGTATAAAAAAAAGATTTCAAAAATTGATTAAAAATATGTTTAAAATGAGAGAAAAAATATTGAGATTGTGATAAAATAAAAATAATAATGTAAGAAAAAAGAGAAAATTCTTAGGAAAGAGGGAAATCAGTGGATTGCGGGGAAAGGTGGAATAGGTAGAAAGAGCAGAAAAAGGCGAGCGTGGTGATGAAGGTCACACCAAAGCCTGAACAGGAGAGTCTTCAGCTGCTTTTTAAAGGGAGACCCCTGAGTCCACTGATCTCAGGCTCAGGGGGAGAGAGGTCCAGAGTCTGGGAGCCATAGCAGCAAATGATCTGTCAGCAGTCAACAATGACCAGGGGTCTCATTTATCAAACATTGCGTAGAATCCTTACTAAAACCGTACTTAAGCTCAGCACAAAAAAATGTACTTACACCAAGTAGGTTTGTGATCTATCAAACATGGAGTACGCACAGCTGCACGCAATCTCCACTTCATAAATCAGAAACTATCTAGAAAGGTTCTCAGCTGCTTTTTAGTCACATCCCGCCCTCACCACGCCCACTTACTGCCATAAATAGTCAATGCAAAGTGCCTTGTGGATCGCATGCATATACATAAGCCGGCTGTTGTAGCGCTCCGCCAATGACGATGGCGACCGCAGATCAAGGAAGCGCAATTTCACAGAAGCAGAAATTGAGGTACTTGTGGGTGAGGCGGACAAATGAAAGGAAGTGCTTTTGCAAAACAAATAAGAGAAAATCCACAGAGTGGCACAGCGTTGCTGAAGCCGTCAATGTTGTGAATTCTTCAGAGAGATCTGTGGTGGATATAAAAAAAAATGGTCCGATTGGGATTCGATCCCCAGACTACCGGATCAAAGTCACGCATGCTAACCAGCCAGCCAAACAAAGCACTGCAGGTGCTCTCCATGTCCAGCAGGTGCGTAAGCTAGGTCCTTAGTCAACTTAAATTGCGCACATTTTTCCGCTAAGTTTGCTTTCATAAATCCCAAACTTTGCATGGAAAGTTGCTTACGCAGTTTTCCAACCTTGTTTTGTGCGTAAGCAAGCTTGATAGATGAGGCCCCAGACCTGTCAGCATTTGTACGTTTGTCCCTATAATATTCTCCTACGTGTGGTGTGTTTGTTCCTCCCCTCTTCCTCTCCCGTAACCGGGAGCCTCCTGGTGAGAGGCGGTTTTCAAGCTCTAACATCTCAGAAACTTTCAATATAAACACAAGTGAAGATAGACATCTCCACTATCTTCTGGTGTAAAGTAGTAACTTCACGAGAGATATTGTTGCAGCGATGGCTTGTTAAATTCAGCAATGACACTTGTTGCAGTTTTGCTACTTTGGTGCTTAAAGGGTTAAACAGATCTTTAGATGTACGAATCCATCTTCATGAATATTTATGAGGATCGATTCAGAATCTGAGAATTGATTTTTTTTTCAACACAGCCCTGATGACATCAGCATCTGTGTGGAGAGAAGCTACAAGAGAACTGGACTTGAGTGGGTTTTGTTCAGCAGAAACTGTGTTTCTGTGTGGCTCTGAGGGATTCTGCTGGCAGCCTCACGTAGACCTAGAATGTTCCTGTGGATTGTCCATGGGGCCCGTTTAAGTCACACCTCACAGCGCCAGAAGAACCCATCCAGACGTCTTGAATGGACACCAACATGGACAAACCAGATTTTCACTCTAAATGGGAGCACTGATGACAAGTTTATCTCAGCTGTGTTGGCACCTTCACGTCTTCCCAGATGGGTCTGCTGATTCCCGACCCCAAAACAATCAACCTGGAATTCCCAAAACCACTGAGAAGACCTTCAGAAATTACAGCTGTCCCCTGTCGCCTCTCTTCACCTTCAACAGCTCCTGATGACAACTAGAAGGTTGGCTTCACAGGAAGCTTCACCATCTTTCTGTGGTCCCTCACTCTTCATCTCTCTTTTCTTTTTTCAAGTTTATCTGAAACAAATGATGGAATTCAAACTTCTGCCACGGAGTCTGGTTTGTATTGCATAACCAAATCCTCTATCAGCTTCCTGTGCAGATTCATGGTGGGGCAACAAAGCTGCTATCAGCACTCAGAGTGGGATGCAGTCCTATCAGGAGTCAGAGGAAAGTAGTAAGGCTCTACAGATCAGAGGCTGCTGGCTCATTAGAGCCTCAGACGCGGGAGAGCGGCCGGATGATTGCCGGGCTGGACGCCCACAAAGGCTGACCTCCATTTTTCTTCAGCTTGTTTATTTTTCACATGCTTTTTCTGGTAAATATTTATCTTCTAAATTCCTGAGTCTGATTTCAGAGTTGATAGCCTAAATGTTTGAGTCGAGTAGAATAGAATAAAATATAATGGGCTGTATTAATCCCACAGTGGGAAAATTCCCTTGCATCAGCAGCACATGCACTTAAAATGAAGAAGATGCACAAGATTACAGGTAAACACACAAAGGCAAAAAGCTATTATTGTAACCTTCAACTACTAAAAACAGCAAATAAAAGACAACTTGGATTTCCAGAACTGCAGCATAAGAGTCGTAAACATACATCAGGTAGAGATGTACGTTTTCCAAAATGTCTTTAACCAGTTTCTGATGCCTATTAATGCCCCTTAACGGCCAATAGCCTGTTATCCAGACCCCCCCCCCCCCCAAATCTAGGGGCAATGGTGGCATAGGAGTTAAGCGCTTGCCCCGTAATTGGAAGGTTGCAGGTTCGAGCTCCGCTCAGTCTGTCGCTGTCATTGTGTCCTTGGGCAAGACACTTAACCCACGTTGCCTGCTGCTGGTGGTTGGAGGGACCGGTGGCGCCAGTGCTCAGCAGCTTCGCCCAGCGCAGCTGTGGCTACAAAGTAGCTCATCCCCACCAGGGTATGAATGTGAATGGGTGAATGACTGGTTGTGTTGTAAAGCGCCTTGGGGGGGGGGGGGGGGGGGGGGTCTAGGCAGGGAAGGGGCGGTCATNCCCCCACCACGCCCCGAAGCTCTGCCGCTCGCCCCCCCCCCCCCCCCCCCCAAATCTAGGGGCAATGGTGGCATAGGAGTTAAGCGCTCGCCCCGTAATTGGAAGGTTGCAGGTTTGAGCCCCGCTCAGTCTGTCGCTGTCATTGTGTCCTTGGGCAAGACACTTAACCCACGTTGCCTGCTGGTGGTGGTTGGAGGGACCAGTGGCGCCAGTGCTCGGCAGCTTCGCCCAGCGCAGCTGTGGCTACAAAGTAGCTCATCCCCACCAGGGTGTGAATGTGAATGGGTGAATGACTGGTTGGGTTGTAAAGCACCTTGGGGGGTTCCAGGACTCTAGAAGGCGCTATATCAAATACAGACCATTTACCATTTACCATGATCTAATCCAGGTTCAACGGCACTAGGTCAGTGATCCCCTCCCTTCCCCGAGTGCCAGTATTCAGCATGTTTTACTGCTTTTCCTACTTCAACACACCTGATCAGCAAGTCTTAGCAGGTCTCTGCAGAGCTTGATGAGCTGCTGAACAGGTGAATCGAGGTAGAGAGTTGGGGTACTGGTCTAGGCATTGTAGTTCTTGAGCTGGATACAGTTACTATGTGGCCCAGACAAAACAAACAGGCCTAAATAAATAAAATGCTGAAATCAATTTCTTAACTTTCATCACTTTTATAACTTTAACTTAATTTTTTTAAACTTTCTTCGTGACACCTCCCTCTGTTGCGCCAAGGTGCAATCACCGTTTAAGACAATTACTGCAATGTTTTTTAATTTAGTTTTTCCCCCCATGTCCTGTCTGGCTGTGAAGCAAGCAGAACTGATGTCTGAATGCTGATGACAAGCCTTACAGATTTACTCTCAGGTGGAGCATCAAAGCTTCTGATTTTAATGTCATGCCTGATACTTAAAACTGCATTGTTATTGCTTTTTTTTTGAATGCTTGTAATTCTGACCAGACACGGAGACAGAGGTGAAACAATCACGATAATAAATCACAGTGCATTTAGTGCCAACCACAGCCTTAAGACATGTGTTGAAAATGCCCAAGTCCATACTTATGAGAGCACCATGTGAGCACCTGTGTGTGTACACGCGCTTGTTTATGTAAGGTTTCTCTATAAAAGCGTCCAATAGAGAGTGTGAGGAACCACAGATCCGCCCCCCAAAGATGTGTAGGAGACGGAGGGAGCTCCAAGTCCCAGAGATCCAGGCGCTGCCCCAGAACACAGGGACCCCAGCCACAGCCCCCTCTCGAGAGGCGCAGAGGATCGCCCTGGGGGGCCACAACCAGCAGCCGGCAGAGTCCCGGGAGATATCAGCGGCAAGCCCACAGACCCCACCCGCAGCCTCCCACCCCCTAGCCGGCCGAGCCCAGGACCCAGCGACCCGGGACTCAGGGGCGACCATCCCCGCCGGGAACCCAGCAGAGCCCAGGGACCCAGACCCCACCAGGCAGCCACCGGGATTGATCAGGCAGATGCCAAAAATCTTAAACCCCCTGACCCGGGAGCCACGAACACTCAGGCAGACCAAGGCACCGCACTACACACCTAGTGGGGCAGGGGGAGGGGAGACGGAGATCTATATCATCAAATGAAGTCCCAGGAGAGGGGAGGAGTCCAAGGCCCCACCTGACATATACAGTCATACACAAACACAGTCACACACTCCCTCCCTCATGCTCACACATACACATACAACCTAAGATGTACAAAAATGTACTTCAGACACCCACTCATGCTCCCCATACACCCTATTCACTCTGGTCCCGGTACTGCTGCACAAGGGTTTGTCAATTACCGTAATGTTAAAGTGAGGCGAAACGACTGCCGCAAAATTTGTGCAACTCCATGCCAGCATGACTTGTTTATGGGACACCGTTGTGGTAATATTAGTCCAGGTGAGCCCTTGTTACAAGACACATCATGCCGGCAAATCGGCGCAACAGTATCTTATAAATGCACTTTGCTTGCAAGGCGAGGCAGGAATTTTGCGGCATTTGTTTATTTATTTTAACCTTTATTTAACCAGATGAGTCAACTGAGAACTGATTGCCATTTACAAAGATGATCTGGCCAGAAACACAAAGTCATGCCAGTACATCCATACTGGTGAGACTGGAAAAGGTTGATGGCATCAGTCCCGCTCAGCTATTTAGTAATGATGGCTTTTTTGACTGTAGCAGGAAGTTGGGATGTTTTAGTTTTCTGTGGGACACTTTAGGAATTCAACCCTAACCCATCATCCACCTTGACAGGAACCTTACTGACACCTGGGAGACATGAGGACACTAGCGTTAGCATGCTGCTTCGTGCTGCTTCCAGAGCGGAGTTCATTGCAGTAATGAAGAAGTAGCTGGAAAAGAAACCTGACTGGAGACCCAGGACAGACATACTATTCCACTAAAGGGATTCATTATGGTGAGATGATAGCTCTGTCTGGATGTGAGCAGAAGAGGCCTTACAGGTGGAGGCAGGAGGTTGATGCTTTTTCCTGGATGGATGTCTATTTCTGCAGAACTCCAGCTTATAAATCCTCGTGGCTGAAAGGTGGTTCGGGTCATCAGGCAATTCATCTGATGAAGATGCAGATAAAACATTTAATGAGATAATTTCCCTGATTTTCTTCTTTACTTGATGTGAGATAGAAAACAGATCATCTTTTATACGAAATGTCAGCACTTTTTCCACATGACTGGACAAAAGGCAGTCTGGAGAGCAGTTTCACCGAATGGCCTCTGATGAGGACGTGAAACAAGAGGAATGGCTGAATGTTCCCGAGCAGGGCGCGCCTGCTCTGCTGTGTTTACGCAGCAGACACAAGGGTGAAGCGGCTCCACACTCCGACAGCAGGTTTTCATTTCTACTCTGCTGAGGCAGGTTAACTTCATCACAAACCAACATGCGAATGTGACCCTGTTTGTTTTCCTTTGATTAAACAGGCATTTGGGTTGTGGCTCACCCTTCCAAAACCGGTGGGGGAGGTGATGAGGGGGAGGAGATCCAGAGATGGAGGAGGCCGTGACTCCTGTACATGATTCACTCCGACTTCTTCATCAACTGCTTCTCTCCCATCTGACACAAGATTCCACACATGCCTTTCATTTGGAATAAAGTGACTCAGAAGCGAAGCCATCTTGCAGCTGTGGAACTTTCCTTTTCTACTTCTGACATGAGCTCAAAGTGAGGTGTAGGTGATGCAGACTTTATCAGGTTTGAGGAGACAGCTGTTTCAATAAAATCAAAAGAAGAGCTTAAATGTATTTGTGATCGTGTGTGTGTGTGTGTGGGGGGGGGGGGCAGCCTTCTGGATTCTGACCAATCCATGCCCATACTCTGGACTGGAGAAGAAAGAGGAGAGAGAATATTTATATTGACCTAAATGACCCATGCTTCTAATTTCACTCTCTCCACACACACACACACACACACACACACACACACACACACACTGGGTTAGAAAATGTTTGCCCATTACTGCTAACATCATGAGACAAATCTCAGCTGAGTCATGGGCTTTAATAGGCTCTAAGTCCCCAACAGAGTAATGGCAGCTGTTACGTAAAAACAAAAAGGACATTTTCTATCATACTGCTCCTCTTCCTCTTCAGTCGTCTTCCTCAGGGATTTCTGCCAGTGATGAGCGAACTAATCAGGGACAGAGTGATGCATCCTACAGTGATGTTACATCCGGTGCTCTGCATTTGACCACTTGGCCTGTTTTGTTCTCGTGTCATCCATTTGGCCTCGGCTCCTTTTGTCTAACTGCTGGAGAAAAAGCTGGGTTATTGAAAGAACGATGAAAAGAGCCTTTGAAGTTTCTGCCAGAAAGGAGTGGGGAGACAGTTGGGGCTCTTCTGCTCGAAATAGTAATTATGCTAATGCTTTGATATTTTTATAACTGGGAGAGAACGGAGAGAAGTTTTTCGTTTCTCGGTGCTGTGAGAAAGAGGGAGAGAAATGAGAACACACCACACTGTTGTTCACAAAGGCTTTCTTCTCCCAAAGTGACTTCAGATCTGCTTTTTCCTCCTTCACATGGCTGAAGATGAAACTCTAACCCTTTATTGACGACGCACCATGCCGGCAAATGAGTGTAATACTGCCACCACTGTGTGTCTTACGGAAGCACCGTGGCAGAGTGGGGACGCGGAAATTTTGCAGCACTCATTCCATCAAGCTTAGTAGTAATATTGCTGCAACGTCAAACTTGTAAATGCATATTATGCTTAGGCACAACAGAGGGAGGTTTCATGATCATGTGGGGAATTACTGCCGAGTCATGTAAATGAAAGTAAAAGTGGGTAAGTTTCACTTTTGAATACAGAACCAGCTGAGATGATAAACTGGAGCAATGCAGCTTCCCTCGTCCTTAGAGCTGAAGCTCAGATCAGCTGACCATTCACTGGGACTGTGGAGGACAGACCAGCAGTAAAAAGCAAGTGATGTCCAAGATAAGCATTAGTCCCCAGCATCGCAGAGACCGCCCCTATGCCCTCTTTTGTAAAAAGATGATTGCACCACATTACTGCCACGATCTGACCACCTATAAATGACCTAAAGCTCTCTGATGCCACCACGGTGACATTGCTTTAAAAAAAGAGCAAGAGAGGGGACTATCAGAGCAACTTGGGGAATACTAAATAGTGTAACAGAAAGAAATAAAACAGCTTCACCTGTTCCACAATACTATGTAAATGGACAGTCGTAAATTAGTGAAACTAGAACAATAGCAAATGAATTGAACAATTACGTTACTAGTGTGGGACCAAACTTAGCGAACAACATTCCTAAAAGAACTAATTATAACATCAGTGGAAAAATAACAAATGATACAAATAGTATACTTCTGAGTCCAGTAACTAGCGATGAAATAAGAATCATTGTAAATAAATGCATCAATAAAAGAATTACAGACTGTTATGATCTAGACATAACATTAATAAAAAATATAATAGAAAATATCATTCATCCCTTCACTTACATATGTAATTTATCTTTCACAACAGGGACGTTTCCAGATAACATGAAAATGACAAAAGTCATACCAATATACAAAAGTGGTGAAAAACACACTTTTTCCAATTACAGACCAATATCCTTATTGTCGAAATTTTCAAAAATATTAGAAAACCTATTTATTACTAGGCTAGATGAATTCCTGGCTAAAGAAAATATATTAAACAACAGTCAATATGGTTTTAGATCTAATCATTCAACTTCCATGGCACTAGTGGAACTTACAGAAGAAATATCAGAAGCCATTGACAAAAAGAACCATTTCATAAGTATTTTTATTGATTAAAAAAAAAACGCGTTTGATACAGTCAATCATGAAATTCTTCTTGCTTAAAAAACTTAGTAATTATGGTATTGTCATGGTCTGTGTCTCTTTGTGTTCCTCATGTGTCCCCTGGTCTTCAGTCCTCCAGATATTCCCTCTCAGTTCCTGTGTTCCTTCAATCTCCCCCAGTCACCCCTCTGCAGTTTTTTATAGGTTCAGCTTCTCTTTTACTAGTCTCTTTAGTACGTTTTTTCCACAGGATTTTGTAGTTTCCCTTCCCCTTAGAATATTAGTTTATTTTGCTGCTCATCTTGTCTTTAGGTTTTTTACTCTTACTCTTAGGTCATGTTAGTTTCCTCCCTGATTATTTATTTGGTCTCACCTGGTTCTCTCTCCACACCTGCAGCCCATCTGCCTCCCATCATACCCCAGTGTATATAAGCCCTGTCTTGTCTCAGTGTCTTGTCGGTCCATTGCTTGTGTGTCAGCGTTGTTTTGTGCTCCATGTGAGCTTTTGTATCTTGTCTCCATGTTTGGTGCTCTAAGTGAGCTTTTGGTTACCTCGCCTCTAGGTTTTGTGCTCTGTGTGAGCTTTCTTCTCCTGGTACTCAGGAATTTGTTTTTGGCTTCCTGCCATTTTGGATTTTGGTTCATCTCCTTAATAAAAAGGATTTTACATTTAAATGCTCCTGCTTCGTGTCATCTGGGGTATCTGCATCTTGGGTCCTAACAACCTCCTTGTTCTCAACGTGACAGGTATCAAAGCAATGGCTTTAAATGGTTAACAAGTTATTTGAATGATAGGAAACAATATGTACAAATAAATGACATTAAATCAAATCTACGTGATATTACTTGTGGGGTACCACAAGGGTCAGTACTGGGTCCGAAACTATTTATCATGTATATAAATGATATTGCCTCTATATCAAATATATTAAAATGTATTCTATTTGCAGATGACACTACCTTTTATTATGCAGGAGATAATATCAAACAGATGGTAGAAACAGTACAAACTGAGATGAAAAAAATAAAATTATGGCTTGATGGGAATAAACTCTCATTAAACACTGATAAATCATGTTTCATGATATTTAGTAAAAGTAACTCAAATGATACAAGTCTATTAAATATAGATGATATTAATATTACAAGAGTAAAAGAAGTTAAATTTTTGGGAGCTATAATTGATGAAAATTTATCTTGGAAGCCACATATAAACAATGTGAAAACTAAAATAGCTAAAACAATACAATTGCAATGTTACATAGAGTAAAATGGTCACTGGATGATAGCTCCCTATATTTATTATATAATTCACTTATTGCACCATATTTGAACTATTGTACAGAAATCTGGGGCACAACATATAAAACTAATACAAATTCTATATATATATTGCAAAATAAAAGCAATAAGAATCATTACAAGGAGTAATTACAGAGATCCATCTAACCCTTTATTCATAAAAACAAAAACATTAAAATTCTATTACCTAGTGGACTACAATATTTCTAAATGTATGTATAATGCAAACAAAAAACCCTTCCTAAAAATTTACTTAGAAGATTTATAAAAAGACAGAGTAAATATGAACTAAAATGACATGAATTATTTACAAAACCTAAGCACAGAATAATTATGAAGGAGCGCTGTGTCTCTATATAGGGAGTTAAAATATGGAATAAGCTAGGTAATGTAATCAAGGATATGAAAATGATATTTACTTTCAAAAAACTAATTAAAAATGAAATACTGGAATCAGATACGTGCAAATCAATTATATAAATAAATAAATAAAGCTGTAGAAGATGTGTGTAGGTATATTAATGTGTGTATGTATAAATATGTATGTATGTTTGTTTATGTGTATATGTAGTGGATACGTGTGTATGTCTATATGTATATGTATAGATGAAGTATGTGCGACCATGTGGACATGCGATGCACTTTAATGTATATATGCATGAATAGGTATATGTGCAAAAATCCTTTTGCTTTTTGAATTATTATTACTATTATTTTTTTCTTTCTTCTTTACAAATTGAACTCAAGTTAGCTAACCAGCCAAGCAATTACTTTGTATAGGCTAATTTATAATTATTGTTATTTCAGTGTAAAATGTGATTTTAGTTAAAAAAAAAAAGGGCAGATAACATAAGTTTTCTTCTTTCTGTTCCCTTTTCATTTTCTTGGTTTGAGAAATCTAATTTTATTTGTTTAGTATTGTTTTTTTTTTTTCTATTTTAATAATAAATGAAATAAATAAATAAATAAAAAGATCTCCATTTGGCTGACAGTAAACTGGTACATGCCTTATCAGCAAGTTAAACCTCTACTTTAGGATAGTTTAGGGGTGTGAATGTGGAGATGGATGCCTTGTCTGTGGGTCGAAATTTGTGAGTTTTGTGGAAATAGGTCTGTAGACAATTGGCTCACTAATTCTAGTTTTTCTTGTTGACATGTTGCGTTTTGCTCGCTGTGGGAAGGATGAATTCAGCAGCACTTGCTGCCCATAACATAAAGAGGGACCTGAATGCTACTAGCTGAAGCAGCTGCTATGGACCCCCTGTTACTTCCGATCAAGCTCGTGGAGAGGACTGAGCCAAGGATCTGTGCTTTTGCTTTGCTGATAAAGGAAACTTGTCCACAAAAAGCCCACCTCCAACAGAATATCTCCAACGACGACATGGTTGCTGAACTTGTTCTTTTTACTTCATTCTTTTTACCATAAAACCACAATCAGGACTTTGATAGCTGCATTGTTGAGTCTCAAGCCATTGCTTACTTTTAACGTGTTTAGTTGCTCAGTTTATTCAGTATGTGTTTTGGATTTTATCAGGGTATCCGGGGGTCCTTAAAAAGTCTTAAATTTGCTTTTCCAAATTTAAGGCCTCAAAAATCCTTAAAAATTACAAATAATCCTTAAACAGAGTTTCCAAAGGTCTTAAATGACCAAAGACTCAATAAACAAGATTGTTTTATTTCTATAAAATTTTTGTGAATTTCTCGTTAGCGTTCAGCATTTTTTGGGTACGATATTGGCGTAAGCGGAACGTACACATTCAGTTGGTTGTGAAAGGGGCTATTTTTAGATGAGCACATTAGCTGGTTAAGCTAGTGGGAGCTTGCTCCATGGGGAAGTGCAAGTTCAATGGTAACTGGATGGCTAATCCCACGTTTGCGACGTGGTTAGCACCGGTTCCAGGCAATAGCTGGAAATTATAGCTTAAATTTTATTTTTAAAAATAGCTTAAATTTGGTCTAAGTGGCCTTAAAAAAGGTCTTAAAATGTCTTAAATTTGGCTCCCTTAAACCTGCAGATACCATGTTTTATGGACTTTACACCTTTTCTGTACATATTTGGTAAGGCTAATTACTCATTATTCATCACATTTGCCACCTACTTATTCCCATGTGTTTTGGTTGTTTTTGTGTGTTTTTCCTTTGATGATTGATGAGGACATGAATGTCAGCAATGTCCTTAGGCTAGCCTTGCATGCTCACGCTGTGCTGCGGCGTTCGTCCCATGGGTCGGGGAGGACATGGAGGAATTTTTACTGTTAAAGTACAGCAGACAGGTTTTTGCCTCCATACAGGGTGGTAATGCATTTCATTAGTGAAATGATGAGTTCAATTAATGATGAAGTCATTTTTCATTTATTGTTTCACTGCTATTCATTATCTCTTCTGTCTACTCGTCAAGTTTGTTTTTCAGTATCATTGTACATTGCATATACATGGTAAAGTTACATTGTTGTTCTGGTACATAATAACAGGTCTTGGTATGTGAATTCCTTTATTCACTTTTGGTTAAAGGTCATATGGTATTCCCTTATGTTTCCATTTTCAGTCATACTGTTACATTGTCATTGTACAGCTGGTTTCCAAGCAAAGCTAAGGTACATTTGATTACAAGAACTATTTATCAGATAAACTAACTACCGGTGGTCCAGACTTGTAATGACAGTATTTAGACAGGCCCATTAATTCTCAAGCTACAACTGTCAAGTTAATGTGGACTTTGGGAAGTCTCATCTGCTATTGTACAAAGGGATCCAACTTCATGCCGAGGACTTGGCCAGCTTTGAGTGTTTAACTGTTGTATGAGACCGGGCACGCCTCGTGGACTTAACACAACTGCATAAAAGCAACACCCCCCACCAAGTCGGGGGCTTTTCACTCATGGCTGTCTGTATGCGTTGAAGTAGACAATTTGATTGTCTGTAATAAAGGCCCCAGCACTGTTTTGTAAGACGTCTGGCGCCGACTCTTCCTTTTTTAACTCATTCACTGCCAGCCGTTTCCTGATCAGGAAAGCCTTTCGTTGCTTTGTCAGCAGGAGGACCCCCCTCCCTCTGATTCATTCTTATCACAGATCGGAGGTGGTAGACATAATTTCAGATGGCCAATCAGTCTGTAGTGTTACCTCATTCCCAGTCTGACCACTGGAGAGAAGGTCTGAAAAAGAGTCGCCTTGGAACCGAAAACGCAAATCTGACCTGTGTGTGAAACCAAATATTGGACCGAACCGACGCTAATGTGTAAGCTCCATTAGTCTCCTACTTCTCTTTTCATAGGGTAAGGAGGGGGAGAAAATCTTCCACTTCAAATGACTGCTCAGAGTCAAAAGGGCTAGTGTCGCCTCGTTGGCCATCCATCTTTGTCACTGCTGCAGCTCCGCCCTCTCGGTCTGCCAGGTAACGCCTACTAGTGGCAGATTTTTCGAAATTGAAATGTGGGTGGAGTAAGGCTCTGAGGCAGGCGTGACAATCCTCTATCTATCTAAGTACCTCTATCTGTTCATAAGTCGAAGAAAAGCCCAAGTCTATAATCCAAAGTTGATGCCAAAGCTGTTTCAAATGAGCCGTCACCATATTTGTTGTTTTGCTTCATCGCATAGTTTCGCTCACCAAACCAATAAAGGGCTGTGATTGGCCCACCAAACTGATGAGTGCAATGACAAGCAAGACAAAAGACTGGTGAGGCCTGCTGAGGCTCCTGGATTTCTAGGCTAGGACAGTTTCTACGAATGTTCAATAATTGAGGGCCCTGGCTTCTAGGCTGCTTGAGGTTACCATGAAAATTCAAAATAGTGCATGCTTCCATTTGGGCCACATTAAAGGTGACAGATGAATTAGATAGATGGAAACTGAGGTGGAGAACATTATTTTGTGAAGCCATGCAATGCATGTCTCTGTCACGATGCTCTGTCACTGCATCAGGGGGATTGAGGGAAACCATGAACTTGACAGCTAAACTAAAAAAACATCTCTTCCTCTCTTTCTGAGATAAGTATGCACCATCTCCTAGGTTGTGTGAACAACTCCTGGTGAAATGTCACAATGTCACTTCTGGTATGAGGAGTCTGTGTGGACAAAATTAGCCACACAGTCTGCTTGAAAGCACTTATCAGTATGACTCATGGCCTAACAGAGGTCACATATCTCGCCCATGGGCTTCCTGCTCTTGCATTCATGAAGCATCTCTTATCAAACATATGACAGGTCAGAGAGAACAGCAGGCCCTTATGCTTTCCTTTACCTCTTTTGTGTCTGCTGACACCAGACCTGGATTCAAGTTTGTGATAATTGTGAACCACTAACAAAAGGTAGTCCCCCATTTCTTCCAGTAAGAGATGTTTTTCTGGAGCAGTTTTGCCATTTATCTTGAAATGCTCAGCATAACCTGTTGGCAACCAGTAAATAAAATGTTTTTTCAAAAATAAATTATTTAATCACCCCTGAAGTGTACAATCCTGGAAAAACCTCATCCAATCATTGTGAACATTCCATTCTTAATGCCTGGATCATAACCCATCCATCATAACCCATCAACCATAACCTATCCATACTAACCCATCAACCATAACCTATCCATACTAACCCATCAACCATAACCTATCCATACTAACCCATCAACCATTGGTTCTTGTCAGACACGTGACCTGCGTGTCAACCACACCCCCTTAGCGCCATTTTGGATGTATGACTGGCGTTGCTAGGGGAAGCTGCAGCTGAAGTTGAAGCAGCACTGGAGTTAAAAGGATGGATAAAGAGAACACTTCCCTTACAGGAATAAACTTCTGAAGGAGGCTAGAGATCGGTATTTTCACTAATTGTCTACGGTCAACATTTTAGATCCATACAACCGCAAAGGAAACAAAAGGAGTTCCGATGTTTCATTACTGCTGAAAATATATCACCTGAGTAAACGTAGCAGTACTTCAACCTGTTTATAATCAAGTAAAGTAATCACCTCTGATGACTCACTAATCATTACCTCACCAGTAACTTACCATTAGGGAAGCTTTTTGTGGCCCCTAAAGTATAACATATTTATTCAAATAAATCATGGTGCCTTAGTGATTTTAATAGTCACCTAAATGAACTAAGTTCAAACAAACAATAAACAAACACATCCATTTTTATACGTGACTTGACCATAAAAAACAGTCATTGAAAACAAATGTTCTAAACATTTACCAGTTACATATATTCACAAATGAACAATACAAAAATCAAACCTTTTTTTTCCCCAACAAAAAATATGACAACTATGGTGATGTCACTAAACACAACTGAATAAATAAGATTAGCAATAACTTTACTTATTTATCCAACTAAATGCCTTAGACGTGTGTCTACATTTTTAAACATGTTCTTGGGTACATTCTCAGCAGTTTCTCTCATTCCTTAAAACTGTTCACCTCGTCCTGTAATCCATGGCTTCAGTCTTGAATTTACAACAACTTATGAAAGAGGCTAAAGTCTCCCTCTGGTCCATTCAGAGGGGTTTAAATGAAAGCTACTGGACTTTTTTGATTTCTTGATGATGTTTCACTTCTCATCCAGGAGCTTTGTCAATTCTGATTGGAATATGGGAGAGTTGAGCTCATAAACTGTAGCTGTCTATTGTTGGCTAACGAGCAGAAACTACCTATGTTCAAGAAACCTAAGAAGTCCAGTTTCATTCATCTTAACCCCTTTTGATTACCTTGACCTGTATGACTAACACATTCTCACACCCAAAGCATCAAAATATGACGCGTGTGACCAAGCCTCAATGTATGATGATTCGGGATGCCCCAGCACGTCAGGAGACGATGATCAGGGACACGCAGGGACACGTGGCTCCGCTGGCGTCAGTGTTTGACACCCGCGGTCACACGGACATTATTCGACTATTTAACCTTCCCCTCACCCCAATCCTAACCTCAAGGTCAGTAACTGTGACCTTAAGGTTAGGATTGGGGTGAAGGGAAGGTTAAGTAGTTCACAAGTCGTTCTAATGTCCGTCTCACCACCGACGTCGGATGCCGACGCTCTGGGATGGTGCGTCATCAGTGTGTCCCTGATCGTCGTCTCCTGACGCGCTGGGGCATTCTGAATCGTCATATATTGAGGCTTGGTCACATGCGTCATATTTTGACACTTTGGGTGTGAGAATGTATTGGTATGACTGAGAACCTTCACCAGTTCTTGTCCATTGTTGCACTGAGTTCTTCATCAATGGCCTTCAACTCTGCAATTACTGAAATGCCAGCAAAGCTTCTTTTTTTTGGTTCACACCGACTCACTGGTCAGGGAAAACCTTAGTTTCTGTTCTCTCTTGCCGGCTCTGACACAGAGGAAACTTTAAATGTTTGTAATTATTCTTTTGTTGGACCACAACCATACATTTATGAGCCTGCTGCGCACCCCAGAGAGCAGAGACAAGCCAGAGGACAAAGGAGAGAAAAGTAGCTGTGGTGTTAGAAGGTTCTGTGAAGCAAGCTGTGTCTCGGTGAGTGAACGATGCTAGCTAGCTAGCTAGCTTAAACTCGTGTGCTAACATCACAATATTGTACAGATTACTATTATGTACCAGACAATAAAAATAATATTTGCAGGTAAATATAATATTGATTCTTGATGATAAAAAAATATAATGAGCACTTGTCAGCAGTTTCATCCTCGATCCGTTCACGTAGCGTAGGGAGAGACGCCTGTCATCCTAGTCAGGGCAGGCGGCTTGGACCTGGGTCTGACCCACAAACCAGCACCCCTGGCCAGCTAGCAATTTTTAAAAGGTGCACATCCTCTTCTGGACGTCGGGGTGCTGGTTTTGAGCCTGTTTCGACCCAGAAACCAGCTTCCCTGGGCTAGCTAGGAATTTTTAAAAGCTCCCCATCCATTTCTGGAGCTAAGCAAAGATCTCCCTGACCTGCTTCCGATGCTGACCTGGGCCCTATGCGCCAGCAAGTATCTTTTCCATGGGGTTCTGGAGGATAGAAGGCATGTTGAACTCGCCTCACGTCACTGGGTTTGTAATCCTTCAGTTTGAGGTTTGCACCAGAAACGGCTGCTTTCAGCTGCACGACACGCTCCGTTCGAGGANCTAACCCATCAACCATAACCTATCCATACTAACCCATCAACCATAACCCATCCATCATAACCCATCAACCATAACCTATCCATACTAACCCATCAACCATTGGTTCTTGTCAGACACGTGACCTGAGTGTAAACCACACCCCCTTAGCGCCATTTTGGATGTATGACTGGCGTTGCTAGGGGAAGCTGCAGCTGAAGTTGAAGCAGCACTGGAGTTAAAAGGATGGATAAAGAGAACACTTCCCTTACAGGAATAAACTTCTGAAGGAGGCTAGAGATCGGTATTTTCACTAATTGTACGGTCAACATTTTAGATCCCTACAACCGCAAAGGAAACAAAAGGAGTTCTGATGTTTCATTACTGCTGAAAATATATCACCTGAGTAAACGTAGCAGTACTTCAACCTGTTTATAATCAAGTAAAGTAATCACCTCTGATGACTCACTAATCATTACCTCACCAGTAACTTACCATTAGGGAAGCTTTTTGTGGCCCCTAAAGTATAACATATTTATTCAAATAAATCATGGTGCCTTAGTGATTTTAATAGTCACCTAAATGAACTAAGTTCAAACAAACAATAAACAAACACATCCATTTTTTATACGTGACTTGACCATAAAAAACAGTCATTGAAAACAAATGTTCTAAACATTTACCAGTTACATATATTCACAAATGAACAATACAAAAATCAAACCTTTTTTTTTCCCAACAAAAAATATGACAACTATGGTGATGTCACTAAACACAACTGAATAAATAAGATTAGCAATAACTTTACTTATTTATCCAACTAAATGCCTTAGACGTGTGTCTACATTTTTAAACATGTTCTTGGGTACATTCTCAGCAGTTTCTCTCATTCCTTAAAACTGTTCACCTCGTCCTGTAATCCATGGCTTCAGTCTTGAATTTACAACAACTTATGAAAGAGGCTAAAGTCTCCCTCTGGTCCATTCAGAGGGGTTTAAATGAAAGCTACTGGACTTTTTTGATTTCTTGATGATGTTTCACTTCTCATCCAGGAGCTTTGTCAATTCTGATTGGAATATGGGAGAGTTGAGCTCATAAACTGTAGCTGTCTATTGTTGCCTAACGAGCAGAAACTACCTATGTTCAAGAAACCTAAGAAGTCCAGTTTCATTCATCTTAACCCCTTTTGATTACCTTGACCTGTATGACTAAAACATTCTCACACCCAAAGCTCAAAATATGACGCGTGTGACCAAGCCTCAATGAGTGACGATTCGGGATGCCCCAGCACGTCAGGAGACGATGATCAGGGACACGCAGGGACACGTGGCTCCGCTGGCGTCAGTGTTTGACACCCGCGGTCACACGGACATTATTCGACTATTTAACCTTCCCCTCACCCCAATCCTAACCTCAAGGTCAGTAACTGTGACCTTAAGGTTAGGATTGGGGTGAAGGGAAGGTTAAGTAGTTCACAAGTCGTTCTAATGTCCGTCTCACCACCGACGTCGGATGCCGACGCTCTGGGATGGTGCGTCATCAGTGTGTCCCTGATCATCGTCTCCTGACGCGCTGGGGCATCCCGAATCGTCATATATTGAGGCTTGGTCACACGCGTCATATTTTGACACTTTGGGTGTGAGAATGTATTGGTATGACTGAGAACCTTCACCAGTTCTTGTCCATTGTTGCACTGAGTTCTTCATCAATGGCCTTCAACTCTGCAATTACTGAAATGCCAGCAAAGCTTCTTTTTTTTGGTTCACACCGACTCACTGGTCAGGGAAAACCTTAGTTTCTGTTCTCTCTTGCCGGCTCTGACACAGAGGAAACTTTAAATGTTTTTTGTTGGACCACAACCATACAGCTATGAGCCTGCTGCGCGCCCCAGAGAGCAGAGACAAGCCAGAGTGAGAAACCATGGACAAAGGAGAGAAATGTAGCTGTGGTGTTAGAAGGTTCTGTGAAGCAAGCTGTGTCTCGGTGAGTGAACGATGCTAGCTAGCTAGCTAGCTTAAACTCGTGTGCTAACATCACAATATTGTACAGATTACTATTATGTACCAGACAATAAAAATAATATTTGCAGGTAAATATAATATTGATTCTTGACGATAAAAAAATATAATGAGCACTTGTCAGCAGTTTCATCCTCGATCCGTTCACGTAGCGTAGGGAGAGACGCCTGTCATCCTAGTCAGGGCAGGCGGCTTGGACCTGGGTCTGACCCACAAACCAGCACCCCTGGCCAGCTAGCAATTTTTAAAAGGTGCACATCCTCTTCTGGACATCGGGGTGCTGGTTTTGAGCCTGTTTCGACCCAGAAACCAGCTTCCCTGGGCTAGCTAGGAATTTTTAAAAGCTCCCCATCCATTTCTGGAGCTAAGCAAAGATCTCCCTGACCTGCTTCCGATGCTGACCTGGGCCCTATGCGCCAGCAAGTATCTTTTCCATGGGGTTCTGGAGGATAGAAGGCATGTTGAACTCGCCTCACGTCACTGGGTTTGTAATCCTCCAGTTTGAGGTTTGCACCAGAAACGGCTGCTTTCAGCTGCACGACACGCTCCGTTCGAGGATGGTGCCATTCATTCTCTCATTTGGAAACAGGTGGACTGGAAGTCCGGACCTGCTTGGGTTTGTACATCCTCCAAATATTAGTTTACTATTTTTTAAGAAAAAATAACACAATCCAAAACTAATGAACACACACACATTGACTCGTTAACGCGACCTATCTACCCAAAAAGTACCTACTCGCCACACTGAGCTTCAGGCAGGACTAGCTCATAACGCCCCTCGTTACGTCAGAAGTTAAGATTTTTTCTTTAAAAGCGTTTTTAGAAGCTTTGCTGAAAAAGGGCCACTTGTTACTCAAAATAAGATGCTGTTATGTAAAACAATCAGCATTTCAAATAGTGTTTTTTTTGGACAGCATTTTATATGAAATAAAAATAAAATTTAACCTGCAATTTTCTCTTCAACTTGTGCGTTAACCATTTCACCAAGATGCCCCTGGGGACACAAGACTCTGTATCCAAATCTCTTTAATAAAATGATCTTTTCTTGCTCATAAAACAATTTTGTAATTTTACAAGGTATTTACAATCATATTCTGCAGTGCCTAAAATATTTTTTATTAAGGGGCATTATGGAAGTTTGACAACCAAAACATGTATAGAAATAATAAATTTCTTCTTCATGCATTCTCCTGCAATGCCCTGGTCCTGTAGAATGAGCCCTGGCATTTTTACTGTGATTGCCTGTTTTTATGTAAAATCACAGAAAAAGAGAGTTGCTCGAGTCGAGCAGGCTGCTTCATGCGCGTTCACGCTCAGGCATCGCCCGTAGCATTTGCTATCCGTAGCTTTAGCAGCAGAGAGAGAGGCAGTGTCAACTCAGCCACTTTGTCGCTGTTCCTAACGCCTGGTGATGAACCTAGCTACATTTCTGAGGACCCTTAGCTACTTTCTGTAGAAAATTCTTCTAGATATTTCCTGCAAATTAGCAACAAAATAGCCATTTTCACACCGAACCGTTCTTTGGTTTGACGTTGTGTCAGATGTCATCAAGGAAATAAAAGTTACAGATACTGTGAATGCTATTAGGGTGCAGCTCACCTTGTAAAATGTCTGACTCTCATGCAGAAGACCTGGGTTTGATTCTGGGTGTGAACATAGTTCATTTTGAGTTTCTTTTTTACATAATTTTTATTTTATTTTTATTTACTAATCAGTAGCCACAACTTCTAGGATGCCACTGATGTCAGATGTCATGTTCATTTATATCCATCCATCCATCCATTGTCTGAACCCGCTTTGTCCACGTAGGGATGCGGGGGATGGGTGGGTGGGGGTCTTGGTGCCTATCTCCAGCAGTCAATGGGCAATCAGGCAGGGTACACCCTGGACAGAGAGCCAGTCCATCACAGGGGTTCATTTATGTGAAGCCACTTATCATATGGCCACCGTAACGTTGGGAAGGGCCAAGGTTGTTTGTCCACAGCAATGTCAGAGGTCAAATAGCCAGTCAGGTGTCCTGCAGCCTTCCTCTGCTAGGAATGTTGTGTTCTTCTCTGCACCAAAACAACTCCATGCTTAACCATCCCAAGCGGCACCATCTGGAAACAAAGTCTACATAATCTCACGTTTATAAGCAGCTGCAACTCTAAGGTCCATGCAGAAAATGAGAGCATGGGGAGCATGAGTGGGTATATGGCGTGCATTTTTGTAAGTCTTAGGTTGTATGTGTAAGCATGAGGGAGGGAGTGCGTGACTGTGTCTGTGCATGGCTGTATATGTAAGGTGGGGCTTTTGACTCCTCCCCTCTCCTGGGACTTCTTTTGGTGCTACACATCTTTGCCTCCCCTCCCCCTGCCACACTTGGTGTGGCATGCGGTGCCTTGGTCTGCCTGAGTGTTCGAGGCTCCCGGGTCGGGGGGTTTAAGATTTTTGGAGTCTGCCTGATCGATCCCGGTGGCTGTCTGTTGGGATGTGAGTCCCTGGGCTCTGTTGGGTCCCCGGTGGAGCTGGTCGCCATTGGGTCCCGGGTCACTGGGTTCGGGGCTCGGAAGGCTTGGGGGTGGGAGGCTCCGGGCGGGCCTGTGGGCTGCCAGTTGTGATTCATGCCAGTTCAGATTGCATGAAAGTTGTTATAAACTGCTGTGTCTCATTGGTCTGGCTTAGTAATAAAATTGTGAAATGGTTTTGTGTATTTAGACTGGTTTAGCTAGGATCTATTGAAAAAAACCCTTAATTTTGGATAAAAATCCCTATAAAACAGATCAGATTGTATGAAAGTTGTTATAAACTGCTGTGTCTCTTTGATCTAGCTTAATAACAACATTGAGAAATGGTTTTGGGTAGTTAGACTAATTTACCTAGGAGCTTTTGAAAAAAAAACCTTAATTTTGTATAAAAATCCTGATAAAAAGATCAGATTGTATGAAAGTTGTTATAAACTACTGTGTCTCATTGGTGTGGCTTATTAACATAATTGAGAAATGGTTTTGTGTATTTAGACTAATCTAGCTAGGATCTATTGAAAAAAATTCCCGTAATTTTGGAATAAAATCCTAATAAAAAAGATCAGATTGCATGAAAGTTGTAATAAACTGCTGAGTCTCATTGGTGTGGCTTAGTAATTCAATTAAATTCAATTCAATTTTATTTATATAGCGCTAAATCACGACAAGAGTCGTCTCAAGGCACTTCACATAATAAACATTCCAATTCAGGTCAGTTCATTAAGCCAATCAGAAAAAATGTTTCCTATATAAGAAACCCAGCAAATTGCATCAAGTCACTGACTAGTGACAGTGACTTTACAGCAATCCTCATACTAAGCAGGCATATAGTGACAGTGGAGAGGAAAACTCCCTTTTAAGAGGAAGAAACCTCCAGAGGATCCTGGCTCAGTATAAGCAGCCATCCTCCACGACTCACTGGGGATCGAGAAGACAGAGCAGACACACACACACACACACACACACACACACACACACACACACCAGGCAATGTGTCCATGGTTACACCGTGATTGCTTAGTAAATATTCTATTTGGCGAGAGATTAACTTTATTGTATTTATCCTAGTGAATCTATAGTTAAACGGGTAAACTAGCAGTAGCACATCCAACGTCAAGGAAACCAAAAGTTATTATCAGGAGAGGGAGAAAGTTTAAGTGGTTAGCAGCAGTGTGCTAGACGATGGCCCCCCTCCATGAGGCCACCACAGCTCAGCAGAACATCACCGTAGCTTCCTCTGGGGAGAAAAACACTTAGAGAGAAAACAAAGTTAACAGCTGAAATTTCAGGATATAATACAGTTAAGGAGCAGATTGTAGAAGAAAGTAGTTGAGTGTGAAAAGTGGTCGGTGTATCCTCCAGCAGTCTAAGCCTATATCAGCATAACTACAGATAACTCTGGATAACCTAGCCTTTTTAGATGGAGGCATGTTGGAGGCAGGGCAAGGGAGAGCCATCTTTACAGACTATACACTCCACCTCCTTCTACTCCCCCACTTGTCCAGATCTGGGCTAACATCAGATTTTAACCATAGGCCCTATCAAATAAAAATATTTTGAGCCTATTCTTAAAAGTAGACAAGGTGTCTGCCTCACGGACTAAAGCTGGGAGCTGGTTCCACAGAAGAGGAGCCTGATAACTAAAAGATCTGCCTCCCATCCTAATTTTAGATATTCTGGGAACCACCAGTAAACCTGCAGTCTGTGAGCGAAGTGCTCGGTTAGGAACGTATGGAACAATCAGATCACTGATGTATGATGGAGCTTGATTATTAAGAGCTTTATATGTGAGAAGAAGGATCTTAAAATCTATTCTGAATTTAACAGGTAGCCAATGTAGGTAAGCTATGACAGGAGAGATATGATCTCTCTTTTTAATTCTCATCAGAACTCTAGCTGCAGCATTTTGGACAAGCGGAAGACTTTTAACTACATTCTGTGGACTTCCTGGGAGTAATGAATTACAGTAATCCAGTCTTGATGTAATAAATGCATGAACTAGTTTTTCAGCATCACTCCTGGAAAGGATGCTTCTAATCTTAGCAATATTCCGAAGGTGGAAAAAGGAAATCCTACAAACCTGAATAACCTGGGATCTGAATGACATGTCCTGGTCAAAAATAACACCAAGGTTCCTTACTTTGTTCTCAGAGACTAATTTAATGCCATTCAGGTCAGGTGACTGAATAAGCAATTTCCTTTTTCTGGATTTCTGGTCCAAAGATGAGAACTTCCGTCTTGTCTTGATTTAAAAGCAAAAAGTTTAGAGTTATCCAATTTTTTATGTGCTCAAGACAAGCCTGTAATCTACCCAACCGATTAGGTTCATCAGGGTTAATGGATAAATATAACTGAGTATCGTCAGCATAACAGTGAAAGTTTATCCCATGCTGTCTAATGATTTTACCAATTGGGAGCATATATAAATAGTAAAAAGAATTGGTCCAAGCATTGAACCCTGTGGTATTCCACAAGTAACCCTGGAGTATGAAGAAGATTTGTCATGTACATTCACGAAATGAAATCTGTCAGACAGGTAGGATTTAAACCAGCCTAGCGCTGTTCCTTTGATCCCTACAATATGTTCAAGCCTTTCTAAAAGAACTTTGTGATCTACTGTGTCAAAAGATGCACTGAGATCTAACAAGACTAGAACAGAAACAAGATTATTATCTGAGGCCATGAGAATATCATTTGTAACTCTCACTAATGCAGTTTCAGTGCTGTGATACTCTCTAAAACCAGACTGAAATTCCTCAAACAGATCATTAGTGTTTAAATGCTCACATACTTGGATGGCCACTATTTTCTCCAAGACTTTTGATAAAAATGGAAGGTTAGATATTGGTCTATAATTCATTGGGTCATCTGGATCCAGAGAAGGCTTCTTAAGTGAAGGTTTGATTACAGCAACCTTAAAATCCTGTGGTACATATCCATTTACTAAGGATAGATTGATTATATCTAGAATGGGGCCAGTAACCAAAGGAAATACATCTTTAAATAATTTGGTTGGGATTGGATTTAAAATGCAAGTGGAAGGTTTAGATGAAGCTAATATTTTTAATAACTCTGAAAGCTCAACTGGATCAAAACGGTTCAAACACAGATGAGGTTCTACAGTTACCTCTGATGCTGCCTCACTTACTGAGGAAGAAGAAATCGCATTAGGGAGGATGCTAAAGATTTTGTTTCTAATGGAATTAATTTTACTTGTGAAAAATCCCATGAAGTCATTACTGCTGAGGGCTAATGGAATAGATGGTTCAGAGCTATGATTCTGTGTATGTTTGGCAACTGTACTGAAAAGAAATTTAAGATTATTCTCATTCTCCTCAATTAACGCTGAGAAATAAGCAGTTCTAGTTTGTCAAAGCTTATTTTTATATAGCACACGACTATTTTTCCAGGATAGGCAGGCCTCCTCATGGTGCGTAGAGCGCCACGTTCTCTCCAATTTTCTAGAGTTGTGTTTTAAAGTTCGTTAATGAGAATTAAACCAGGAAGCCGACTTCCTGTCCCTAATTACCTTCTTTTTTAAAGAGGCAACATCATCTAATGACACACGTAAAGAGGAAGTAACATGATGAACTAAAGCATCAATTTGTGAGGGGCTAAAAATGAAAATATTGCCCTTTGCTACGTTCCTCTGAGATGCTGAGGACAGTAAAGATGGAACAGTTGATTTAAAAGATGCAACTGCGTTGTCAGATAGAGATCGACTATAGTGAAATTTACTTTCATGTCTTGAGAACTCAGTTATAAAAAACTCAAAGGTTATCAGAAAGTGGTCCGAGAGGACTGGATTATGTGGAAAGATCGTTATTTCCTCACACTCTATGCCGTAAGTCAGCACAAGGTCTAATGTATGAAGGCAGGAGTGGGTGGAGCTATGTATTCTTTGAGTAAAACCAACTGAGTCTAGGATATTACTAAAGGCTACATTGAGGCAATCATTTTCAATGTCCACATACATGTTAAAATCCCCCACTATAATGACCTTATCAGTATTTAGCACCAAATCAGATAAAAAATCAGAGATCTGATCCAAAAACTCAGATTAAGGGCCTGGTGGACGACATAAAACTACAAAGAGTGGTTTTACAGTTTTGCAATCTGGATTAGGAAAACTAAGAATAAGATGTTCGAACGAACTGTAGCTATTAATTGGTAAGGGGTTGATTAATAAGTCCGAATAAAAAATAGTTGCTACTCCTCCTCCTCGCCCTGTACTTTGAGCAATATGATGATTTAAATAATTAAAAGGAGTCGACTCATTTAAGCTAACATAGTCAGGATTCAGTGAGAGAGAGCAAAGAAATCTGACTGTCACAAATCAAGTCATTAACTAACAAAGTCTTAGAAAAAATAGATCTAATGTTCAATTACCCACATTTAATTTTTCTAGTTTTCTGCTCAGTTGAATTTGTTCTAATATTTATGAGATTTCCATGATTTGCTTTATTAAGCCTGATATTTAATCTGTGTGATTTTGGCCGTGGGCAGGACACTGTCTCTATGAGGTAGTGGGTGGGTAACAGTACAGAAGCTGCAGAGGGGTGTGTTAAACTACGACTCTGCTTCCTGGTCTGGACCCTGGGTTGTCATGGAAGACTAATGAAACTGGCCATGTTCCTAGAAAGAAAAGCTGCTCCATTCAAAGAGGGATGGATGCCGTCTCTTCGCATCAGACCAGGTTTTCCCCCCAAAAGTTTTCCAATTATCAATGTAGCACACGTTGTTTTCAGGACACCACCTAGACAGCAAGCGGTTGAAGGACAGCATGCGGCTAAACATGTCGTCACTGGTCCGATCATGCAGGGGGCCAGAGAAAATTACGGAGTCCGACATTGTTTTGGCAAACTTACACACCGAAGCAACATTAATTTTAGTGACCTCCGATTGGCGTAACCGGGTGTCGTTACCGCCAGCGTGAATAACAATCTTACTGTGTCTGTGAAGGTTCTCAGTCATCCAGGTCATTGTAGTCTAATGAGCTTTGAAAGAAAAGCGTCGGGACTTCTTTGAGTTGCTTGAAGACGTTTCACCTCTCATCCGAGAGGCTTCTTCAGTTCTAAGATCAAATGGTGGAGAGTCCCAGATTTAAACCCTTGCTTGCAACTGCTTGCCTTTCCTGGACTGTGCTGTGCACTTGGAAGAAAATGGCAACCTCAACATTGAAGTGTACCGGAAGCCCACACACACAGACCAGTACCTCCTCTTCGACTCACATCACCCTCTGGAACACAAACTTGGAGTAATCAAGACCTTACACCACCGGCAGAACATGTTCCCTCTAAGCAAGAAGGGAAACAGAAGGAACACACACATATAAAGGAATCCCTTAAAACATGTAGCTATCCTAATTGGGCGTTTATAAAGTCAGCAAAAATGCACAGAAAAGAAGACCAGACACCAGCGAGGGAGGATAAGAAAGACAGATGCAACAAACTTGTCATCCCCTATGTAGCCGGTGTTTCAGAGAAACTCAGGAGGGTTTTCTCCAAACACAACATACCAGTGTACTTCAGACCCAGCAACACACTCAGACAGAAACTGGTTCACCCGAAAGACAAAATTCCTAAACACAAACTGAACAATGTGGTGTATGCTGTACAGTGCAGCGAGGAATGCCCAGACCTCTACATTGGAGAAACCAAACTGCCACTTCACAAGCGCATGGCACAACATAGAAGAGCCACCTCCACGGGACAGGACTCAGCAGTTCATTTGCATCTAAAGGTCACTCTTTCGAGGATGCCAACGTTCACATTTTGGACAGAGAGGACAGATGGTTTGAAAGAGGAGTAAAAGAAGCCATTTATGTCCACTGTGAGCAACCATCTTTGAACAGAGGCGGTGGTTTACGACACGAACTGTCTGCCATCTATAATCCAGTTTTGAGATCCCTTCCCAGATGCCTCAACGCCCACGCATATTTTGGGCCATCTGACCTCAGGAATTCACATGATAGGGTGGGGCCAGGTTTCACAATGAGCTCACCTGAAACTCTGGCTGAATAGGACCCACACCCACCCTCACACCTTGGCTCATGTGTTTATGTAGAAGATCATCAGGGGGTCTTTTGTTCCCTCTTCGGGGGTAAACTCCCACTGGGTTTAAATCTGGGACTCTCCACCATTTGACTTTAGAACTGAAGAAGCCTCTCGGATGGGAGGTGAAACATCTTCAAGCAACTCAAAGAAGTCCAGACGCTTTTCTTTCAAAGCTCATTAGACAACAATCTTACTGTATTTACGTTTATCCTTAGCCAGCAGTGTCAGGTAAGATTTAATGTAGCCCACTCTGGTCCCAGGTAAACATTTAACTATGGTTGCTGAAGTCTAATGCCACATTTCTGACTATGGAGCTGCCAATGATCAGAGTCGGCTTGTCAGGGTGCGGCACTGAGCGGGGAAAATCTGTTAGAAACGTGGACGGGTTGGTGGTGGCCCACGGGCTGGGTTCTATGCTTCCTGCATACCATCACCCAGCTGGCCTGAGGTCCCGGCTGCTCGGGTTCTGCTGGAGAATCGCTACGGGGTGGTTCTGAGCTAGTTAGCCCCGCGCTAGCTAAGTAGCTACGGCTGTTTACGGGCTTTTCAACAGCGCGGAGCCGGGACTCCAATTCTGACACCCTCGCCTCCAAAGCTACAAAAATGCTACATTTATTACATACGATTATCACTAAAGGAGGCAGAGGAGTAACTAAACATCTGACACAGAGAGCAAGAGATAGGAGACAGAGAAGCAGAGACAGAAGTAGCCATAGCCGTGCTGAGGCTAAGCTAACTGGACAGCAAACTGTTCAACACCAAATAAACTGCGTGCGAACTCAAATGGTTCCCTAAAAGCTAGGTGGAACAACAGAAAACGTGTGTTTTAGCGTGCTTATGTGCTACAATAACTCAGAGATATCCTAGTACACAGAAATTAAATCAGTTTTAGCAAGCCACAAACACCAAACAGCTACACGTAGTGCAACACTGAAAACAGGAAACGCCTTACCGCCAGTAACACAATTGAGAAATGGTTTCGGGTATTTTGACTAATTTAGCTAGGATCTATTGAAAAAAATCCCTTAATTTTGGATAAAAATCCTAATAAAAAAGATCAGATCGTATGAAAGTGGTTATAAACTGCTGTGTCTCATTGGTCTGGCTTAGTAAAACAATTGAGAAATGGTTTTGTGTATTTAGACTGAGTTACCTATGATCTATTGAAAAAAATCCTTAATTTTGGAATAATATCCTAATAAAAACGATCAGATTGTATGAAATATGTTATAAACTGCGGTTTCTCATTAGTGTGGCTTAGTAACAAAATTGAGAAATGGTTTCATGGATTTTGACTGATTTACCTAGGAGCCATTGAAAAAAGTCCCTTAATTTTGGAATAAAATCTTAATAAAAAGGATCAGATTGTGTGAAATGTGTTAAAACTGTTGTGTCTTGTAAATGTAGTTTAGTAACACAAGTCAGAAGTAATTTTGAGTCATTTAGCAAATTATTCTGGAAGCTTTTAATTTTTTTGTACTCGCTTACAAAGGACTACAAATTTGTTGATAGTCCCTAAGCGAACCACCGTTCCCATTAGCGAGTCCTCGTAACTCAGGTTACCGCTGTCTGTGTCGCAGTGCACACTATGAAGACTTCGCTGACCGTGTAAACCAATGTCTGTCGAATATCTAGACTTCAGGCTAACTTCACCGTGGTTCACAAGACGGATGTTTCCCGAATTTGACAGTTTTTTTGGACTGAGAAACTTCAAGGCTTGGTCGTTTTGATCCCCTACGCATGCAGATGCGCTGACATTGTAATCGTTATGCACATAATGGAGAAAATGACTCTAAATGCCTAAATAATTTATACATGTGTAAAAAAAAAAGGTTTAAAAAGAGTTCATATTATGTTTCTCTAAACACTGGTTCATGGGAGTCGCTAACCTGCAATCTGCTCTTTAATTCTTTATTTTACCAGCACAGAGAGCCGGTGTCGGTGCAAGATCGGCTCGGGGTCCTTCGACTGCCGATGACGTCAAAGCAAGGGCGGAAATCCCATTTCAATTTTGGGGGGGAATATAAACAGTAAAACTTCAGAGAGTAATTTTTTGGGGGGGACATGGAAAAAAATGCTCTCTACATACAACACTGTATGTCCTTATAAGAGACTGACCTGTGACTCTGTGCCTGTGTCTGACAGGCTCTGGCTGCCTGTGCTCAAGTGACTGGACTTTGCCTAATGAAACCATTTAGAAACAATTTTATAGGCATTTCATTTCTTTCTTATAGATGTCTTTATCAAAATGCAAGTTTCTACTTACTTGACGTTCTGGAGCATTAAAAACGACCTGATGTCTGCCGTTTTCCGTTTCTCTGCCATTTCAACTGACCTGGTCTGCTGACAGTTGGACAGCAACACACACACAGATGGGATATTGTCATCAGAACAGAGCTGGAGGATATTAATCAACAACAATATCTTGCCAATTTTGTACATCTCCATAAGCATTCTTTCTTTTTGTTTTCATTTCAATAACAAGACTGTGGCCTAAAACGGAATAAGCAATTCAGAATAAAGATTTAAAGTAGATCGTTAATAGTTGAAGCAACATGTCCTAAATGACACGGCCATTAGCTGACCAACAGCTACACATGTGGACGGATGCAAAGCATTAATTTTAAGTACTAAAACATATCTAACTTTTTCACAACAAAGAGAGAGAACATAAATGTCAAATTAAAATTTTATTAAATCACATAACATGAAAGCTACTAAAATCCAAATAGTTCCATATTGATTTTAATATATTTGAAATTTTCCTTCTAAATATGTCTAGAAAAAATAACAAACTTCAAATCAGCTTTCACAAGTCAAGTATCAAAATGACTGAAATCTCTTTAATAAATCATAGAAATGTTTGTAGGCTATTAGAGAATAACTCTGTAATATTTAATAACTTTAAGTCCTACTGAATGAAAAGGTACACCAAATCTAAAAATATACTCTTGAAATATTTGTTTCATTTTAATAATAAAAATTAAAAACATTTACTTTACAAATACACTAAACATATACATACTCTATAGTTTATCTTTCAGTTTAATCGATCTCTCACTTTTCTCAGTTTTCATAGTGTTTTTGGGTCTGTGTGGCCAACGGGATCTTTGGCTCTATGTTTTACACTGAGAGCTTTGAGCAACGTGCCTCCACCACACATTTGCTGCAACCAGTTCATCCCTAAGCTGCATGGTGCACCTGCACTTTGACATATTGTAAACAACTGCAGAGCCTGGGGAAGACGGGATAAGAGCGGTTAAACGCTGTGGTATTCCATACATCAGACCAGTTAGTTTTGATTCTACCATATTCATCTGCTAAATAGGATGAAACGCGGACATTTTCATTGATCTATAAATGCTCCGCAGATTCCAGGGGAAGACTGTGAAAGCGTACGTGTCCGGAAAAAGGAACTTTTGATCACCTCAGTGAATGGAATAATAATAGCGGAATAATCCTGGAATGACCAGAGAACATGAAGTGACAACATTTATTTTACGGTGGTGGTGGTGGTCTGTCATAAAGGGATCTCCGACCGGTGATCAAAATCTAAAGATAATCGGTGTCTATGTTTGACATTTATGACCACATTTGACATACATATTTAAGTTTGTAGAACAAGCGTGTGATAAATGACTTGCTGCTGGAAACCGCTGGCTTTTTGATTCCCGCCTCCTGTGAGCCGGCGGGCTGCTGTGAAGCTGTGAGCGAGGCAGAGCCAGCAGCCCCGCCCGTTGGAAACAGCGCGCGTGGACTGACCGTACCAACTTGAAGAATTGGGGGTGGGGGTGGACTATAATTTCTCAACAATTAAAAACACATTGTTTTGTATTTGCAGACTAACTTTTACGTTGTGGCTTTAGAAGACAATACAGGTTTACTGATAGCATTTATGTGTTTACAATAACTTTTGTGGGGGGGACAACTTTGTGTGAGGGGGGGACGCGTCCCCCCGTCCCCCCTGGGATCTCCGCCTATGCGTCAAAGTACGGCAAACCCACTCGGACAAAATACACTACACATCTATTCTGTTGGAAATAATTTAGCAGTTTCGTTGTTAAAATAATGTTCCTTAAGACGTAAGTTTGTGTTTATAATGATATTTGTAAAATAAAACACTATATTGTATTCATGATGTTGAACTCCTCTTTGAGTACATCTCTTGAAGCATCATAGGTATTAGCAACACCTGTGAAATTGTATTTGCAGGAAAGAAGTGTGTCCCGTTTATTGAAGTATTTTGTGTTTAGAGTTTTTGACGTCTTGTCCATGAGTAGTTCAGTTACGCTCATAGCTGCTAGCCAAAACTCTGGAGTTAAAAGTTTTCTGGCTTTACTAAAATACCTGTCTGTACTTATTTGATTGATGGTAGTTTTACTTTCTATTAGACTCCAAATGTAATCATTTGGCACGTTTCTAATTCATAATTTGTAAGAATGTAATCGGTGATATTAGCATTAGCATTCCTATGGGTTTTTCCACGTGTATTAGCATTGCGCTAACCACTCGCTGCCAAATTGCAGCCTTTGCCATTAGAAAATCTCCTTTTGCCACATTGCAATTTAATTGCGCATGCAGTTAATCGTTCAGCCCTAATATACATGCAGCTCTATGCTAAAAGTGTATTTTCAAAGAGGTAATGATGGATTTCTTTGTAAAAGTTGTCCATCTTTCCAACAGAAAGATTTGCCTGGACCAACGTAACGTGATAACAACGTAACGTGATTACGTAATTCCGTAAGGTTCATGTTCAGCCAATCAACTACTTTGACGTCATCGGCAGTCGACGGACCCCGAGCCGATCTTGTACCGACACCGGATCAGATAAAGTAGAGCTGCATACGGGTTGCCGACCCCTGCCCGAAGCGTGTAGAGCTGGTCCACCTTTCCACAGTCAGGACGAAAACCACATTGTTCCTTCTGAATCTGAGGTTCGACAATCTGACGAATCCTTGTCTTCANAACCCATCAACCATAACCTATCCATACTAACCCATCAACCATAACCTATCCATACTAACCCATCAACCATAACCTATCCATACTAACCCATCAACCATAACCCATCCATCATAACCCATCAACCATAACCTATCCATACTAACCCATCAACCATTGGTTCTTGTCAGACACGTGACCTGAGTGTAAACCACACCCCCTTAGCGCCATTTTGGATGTATGACTGGCGTTGCTAGGGGAAGCTGCAGCTGAAGTTGAAGCAGCACTGGAGTTAAAAGGATGGATAAAGAGAACACTTCCCTTACAGGAATAAACTTCTGAAGGAGGCTAGAGATCGGTATTTTCACTAATTGTACGGTCAACATTTTAGATCCCTACAACCGCAAAGGAAACAAAAGGAGTTCTGATGTTTCATTACTGCTGAAAATATATCACCTGAGTAAACGTAGCAGTACTTCAACCTGTTTATAATCAAGTAAAGTAATCACCTCTGATGACTCACTAATCATTACCTCACCAGTAACTTACCATTAGGGAAGCTTTTTGTGGCCCCTAAAGTATAACATATTTATTCAAATAAATCATGGTGCCTTAGTGATTTTAATAGTCACCTAAATGAACTAAGTTCAAACAAACAATAAACAAACACATCCATTTTTATACGTGACTTGACCATAAAAAACAGTCATTGAAAACAAATGTTCTAAACATTTACCAGTTACATATATTCACAAATGAACAATACAAAAATCAAACCTTTTTTTTTCCCAACAAAAAATATGACAACTATGGTGATGTCACTAAACACAACTGAATAAATAAGATTAGCAATAACTTTACTTATTTATCCAACTAAATGCCTTAGACGTGTGTCTACATTTTTAAACATGTTCTTGGGTACATTCTCAGCAGTTTCTCTCATTCCTTAAAACTGTTCACCTCGTCCTGTAATCCATGGCTTCAGTCTTGAATTTACAACAACTTATGAAAGAGGCTAAAGTCTCCCTCTGGTCCATTCAGAGGGGTTTAAATGAAAGCTACTGGACTTTTTTGATTTCTTGATGATGTTTCACTTCTCATCCAGGAGCTTTGTCAATTCTGATTGGAATATGGGAGAGTTGAGCTCATAAACTGTAGCTGTCTATTGTTGCCTAACGAGCAGAAACTACCTATGTTCAAGAAACCTAAGAAGTCCAGTTTCATTCATCTTAACCCCTTTTGATTACCTTGACCTGTATGACTAACACATTCTCACACCCAAAGCATCAAAATATGACGCATGTGACCAAGCCTCAATGTATGATGATTCGGGATGCCCCAGCACGTCAGGAGACGATGATCAGGGACACGCAGGGACACGTGGCTCCGCTGGCGTCAGTGTTTGACACCCGCGGTCACACGGACATTATTCGACTATTTAAACTTCCCCTCACCCCAATCCTAACCTCAAGGTCAGTAACTGTGACCTTAAGGTTAAGATTGGGGTGAGGGGAAGGTTAAGTAGTTCACAAGTCGTTCTAATGTCCGCCTCACCACCGGCGTCGGATATGCTCTGGGATGGTGCGTCATCAGTGTGTCCCTGATAGTCGTCTCCTGACGCGCTGGGGCATTCTGAATCGTCATATATTGAGGCTTGGTCACATGTGTCATATTTTGACACTTTGGGTGTGAGAATGTATTGGTATGACTGAGAACCTTCACCAGTTCTTGTCCATTGTTGCACTGAGTTCTTCATCAATGGCCTTCAACTCTGCAATTACTGAAATGCCAGCAAAGCTTCTTTTTTTTGGTTCACACCGACTCACTGGTCAGGGAAAACCTTAGTTTCTGTTCTCTCTTGCCGGCTCTGACACAGAGGAAACTTTAAATGTTTGTAATTATTCTTTTGTTGGACCACAACCATACATTTATGAGCCTGCTGCGCACCCCAGAGAGCAGAGACAAGCCAGAGGACAAAGGAGAGAAAAGTAGCTGTGGTGTTAGAAGGTTCTGTGAAGCAAGCTGTGTCTCGGTGAGTGAACGATGCTAGCTAGCTAGCTAGCTAGCTTAAACTCGTGTGCTAACATCACAATATTGTACAGATTACTATTATGTACCAGACAATAAAAATAATATTTGCAGGTAAATATAATATTGATTCTTGATGATAAAAAAATATAATGAGCACTTGTCAGCAGTTTCATCCTCGATCCGTTCACGTAGCGTAGGGAGAGACGCCTGTCATCCTAGTCAGGGCAGGCGGCTTGGACCTGGGTCTGACCCACAAACCAGCACCCCTGGCCAGCTAGCAATTTTTAAAAGGTGCACATCCTCTTCTGGACGTCGGGGTGCTGGTTCTGAGCCTGTTTCGACCCAGAAACCAGCTTCCCTGGGCTAGCTAGGAATTTTTAAAAGCTCCCCATCCATTTCTGGAGCTAAGCAAAGATCTCCCTGACCTGCTTCCGATGCTGACCTGGGCCCTATGCGCCAGCAAGTATCTTTTCCATGGGGTTCTGGAGGATAGAAGGCATGTTGAACTCGCCTCACGTCACTGGGTTTGTAATCCTTCAGTTTGAGGTTTGCACCAGAAACGGCTGCTTTCAGCTGCACGACACGCTCCGTTCGAGGATGGTGCCATTCATTCTCTCATTTGGAAACAGGTGGACTGGAAGTCCGGACCTGCTTGGGTTTGTACATCCTCCACATATTAGTTTACCATTTTTTAAGAAAAAATAACACAATCCAAAACTAATGAACACACACACATTGACTCGTTAACGTGACCTATCTACCCAAAAAGTACCTACTCGCCACACTGAGCTTCAGGCAGGACTAGCTCATAATGCCCCTCGTTACGTCAGAAGTTAAGATTTTTTCTTTAAAAGCGTTTTTAGAAGCTTTGCTGAAAAAGGGCCACTTGTTACTAAAAATAAGATGCTGTTATGTGTTGTAAAACAATCAGCATTTCAAATAGTGTTTTTTTGGACAGCATTTTATATGAAATAAAAAATAAAATTTAACCTGCAATTTTCTCTTCAACTTGTGCGTTAACCATTTCATCAAGATGCCCCTGGGGACACAAGACTCTGTATCCAAATCTCTTTAATAAAATGATCTTTTCTGGCTCATAAAACAATTTTGTAATTTTACAAGGTATTTACAATCATATTCTGCAGTGCCTAAAATATGTTTTAAAGGGGCATTATGGAAGTCTGACAACCAAAACATGTATAGAAATAATAAATGTCTTCTTCATACATTCTCCTGCAATGCCCTGGTCCTGTAGAATGAGCCCTGGCATTTTTACTGTCATTGCCTGTTTTTCTGTAAAATCACAGAAAAAGATGCTCGGGTCGAGCAGGCTGCTTCATGCGCGTTCACGCTCAGGCATAGCCCGTAGCATTTGCTATCCGTAGCTTTAGCAGCAGAGAGAGAGGCAGTGTCAACTCAGCCACTTTGTCGTTGTTCCTAACGCCTGGTGATGAACCTAGCTACATTTCTGAGGACCCTTAGCTACTTTCTGTAGAAAATTCTTCTAGATATTTCCTGCAAATTAGCAACAAAATAGCCATTTTCACTCCGAACCGTTCTTTGGTTTGACGTTGTTTCAGGTGTCATCAAGGATATAAAAGTTACAGATGCTGTGAATGTTACTAGAGTGTAGCTCACCTTGTAAGATGTCTGACTCTCATGCAGAAGACCTGGGTTTTATTCTGGGTGTGAACATAGTTCATTTTGAGTTTCTTTTTTACATTAATGGTATATTTTTTTACAGTTAGATGCCCGAATTTTTATTTTATTTTTAGTTACTAATCAGTAGCCACGACTTCTAGGATAGCCACTGATGTCATGTTCATTTATATCCGTCCATCCATTGTCTGAACCCACTTTGTCCACGTAGGGACGTGGGGGTGGGGGGAGGCTCGGTGCCTATCTCCAGCAGTCAATGGGTAATCAGGCAGGGTACACCCTGGACAGAGAGCCAGTCCATCACAGGGGTTCATTTACATGAAGCCACTTATCATATGGCCACCGTAACGTTGGGAAGGCCAAGGTTGTTTGTCCACAGCAATGTCAGAGGTCAAATAGCCAGTTAGGTGTCCAGCAGCCTTCCTCTGCTAGGAATGTTGTGTTCTTCTCTGCACCAAAACAACTCCATGCTTAACCATCCCAAGCAGCACCATCTGGAAACAAAGTCTAAATAATCTCACGTTTATAAGCAGCTGCAACTCTAAGGTCCATGCA
>SSNQ01034320.1:485121-520141 GCA_006942095.1 Nothobranchius kuhntae | reverse complement strand
TATTGTTGGCTAACGAGCAGAAACTACCTATGTTCAAGAAACCTAAGAAGTCCAGTTTCATTCATCTTAACCCCTTTTGATTACCTTGACCTGTATGACTAACACATTCTCACACCCAAAGCATCAAAATATGACGCATGTGACCAAGCCTCAATGTATGATGATTCGGGATGCCCCAGCACGTCAGGAGACGATGATCAGGGACACGCAGGGACACGTGGCTCCGCTGGCGTCAGTGTTTGACACCCGCGGTCACACGGACATTATTCGACTATTTAAACTTCCCCTCACCCCAATCCTAACCTCAAGGTCAGTAACTGTGACCTTAAGGTTAAGATTGGGGTGAGGGGAAGGTTAAGTAGTTCACAAGTCGTTCTAATGTCCGCCTCACCACCGGCGTCGGATATGCTCTGGGATGGTGCGTCATCAGTGTGTCCCTGATAGTCGTCTCCTGACGCGCTGGGGCATTCTGAATCGTCATATATTGAGGCTTGGTCACATGTGTCATATTTTGACACTTTGGGTGTGAGAATGTATTGGTATGACTGAGAACCTTCACCAGTTCTTGTCCATTGTTGCACTGAGTTCTTCATCAATGGCCTTCAACTCTGCAATTACTGAAATGCCAGCAAAGCTTCTTTTTTTTGGTTCACACCGACTCACTGGTCAGGGAAAACCTTAGTTTCTGTTCTCTCTTGCCGGCTCTGACACAGAGGAAACTTTAAATGTTTGTAATTATTCTTTTGTTGGACCACAACCATACATTTATGAGCCTGCTGCGCACCCCAGAGAGCAGAGACAAGCCAGAGGACAAAGGAGAGAAAAGTAGCTGTGGTGTTAGAAGGTTCTGTGAAGCAAGCTGTGTCTCGGTGAGTGAACGATGCTAGCTAGCTAGCTAGCTAGCTTAAACTCGTGTGCTAACATCACAATATTGTACAGATTACTATTATGTACCAGACAATAAAAATAATATTTGCAGGTAAATATAATATTGATTCTTGATGATAAAAAAATATAATGAGCACTTGTCAGCAGTTTCATCCTCGATCCGTTCACGTAGCGTAGGGAGAGACGCCTGTCATCCTAGTCAGGGCAGGCGGCTTGGACCTGGGTCTGACCCACAAACCAGCACCCCTGGCCAGCTAGCAATTTTTAAAAGGTGCACATCCTCTTCTGGACGTCGGGGTGCTGGTTCTGAGCCTGTTTCGACCCAGAAACCAGCTTCCCTGGGCTAGCTAGGAATTTTTAAAAGCTCCCCATCCATTTCTGGAGCTAAGCAAAGATCTCCCTGACCTGCTTCCGATGCTGACCTGGGCCCTATGCGCCAGCAAGTATCTTTTCCATGGGGTTCTGGAGGATAGAAGGCATGTTGAACTCGCCTCACGTCACTGGGTTTGTAATCCTTCAGTTTGAGGTTTGCACCAGAAACGGCTGCTTTCAGCTGCACGACACGCTCCGTTCGAGGATGGTGCCATTCATTCTCTCATTTGGAAACAGGTGGACTGGAAGTCCGGACCTGCTTGGGTTTGTACATCCTCCACATATTAGTTTACCATTTTTTAAGAAAAAATAACACAATCCAAAACTAATGAACACACACACATTGACTCGTTAACGTGACCTATCTACCCAAAAAGTACCTACTCGCCACACTGAGCTTCAGGCAGGACTAGCTCATAATGCCCCTCGTTACGTCAGAAGTTAAGATTTTTTCTTTAAAAGCGTTTTTAGAAGCTTTGCTGAAAAAGGGCCACTTGTTACTAAAAATAAGATGCTGTTATGTGTTGTAAAACAATCAGCATTTCAAATAGTGTTTTTTTGGACAGCATTTTATATGAAATAAAAAATAAAATTTAACCTGCAATTTTCTCTTCAACTTGTGCGTTAACCATTTCATCAAGATGCCCCTGGGGACACAAGACTCTGTATCCAAATCTCTTTAATAAAATGATCTTTTCTGGCTCATAAAACAATTTTGTAATTTTACAAGGTATTTACAATCATATTCTGCAGTGCCTAAAATATGTTTTAAAGGGGCATTATGGAAGTCTGACAACCAAAACATGTATAGAAATAATAAATGTCTTCTTCATACATTCTCCTGCAATGCCCTGGTCCTGTAGAATGAGCCCTGGCATTTTTACTGTCATTGCCTGTTTTTCTGTAAAATCACAGAAAAAGATGCTCGGGTCGAGCAGGCTGCTTCATGCGCGTTCACGCTCAGGCATAGCCCGTAGCATTTGCTATCCGTAGCTTTAGCAGCAGAGAGAGAGGCAGTGTCAACTCAGCCACTTTGTCGTTGTTCCTAACGCCTGGTGATGAACCTAGCTACATTTCTGAGGACCCTTAGCTACTTTCTGTAGAAAATTCTTCTAGATATTTCCTGCAAATTAGCAACAAAATAGCCATTTTCACTCCGAACCGTTCTTTGGTTTGACGTTGTTTCAGGTGTCATCAAGGATATAAAAGTTACAGATGCTGTGAATGTTACTAGAGTGTAGCTCACCTTGTAAGATGTCTGACTCTCATGCAGAAGACCTGGGTTTTATTCTGGGTGTGAACATAGTTCATTTTGAGTTTCTTTTTTACATTAATGGTATATTTTTTTACAGTTAGATGCCCGAATTTTTATTTTATTTTTAGTTACTAATCAGTAGCCACGACTTCTAGGATAGCCACTGATGTCATGTTCATTTATATCCGTCCATCCATTGTCTGAACCCACTTTGTCCACGTAGGGACGTGGGGGTGGGGGGAGGCTCGGTGCCTATCTCCAGCAGTCAATGGGTAATCAGGCAGGGTACACCCTGGACAGAGAGCCAGTCCATCACAGGGGTTCATTTACATGAAGCCACTTATCATATGGCCACCGTAACGTTGGGAAGGCCAAGGTTGTTTGTCCACAGCAATGTCAGAGGTCAAATAGCCAGTTAGGTGTCCAGCAGCCTTCCTCTGCTAGGAATGTTGTGTTCTTCTCTGCACCAAAACAACTCCATGCTTAACCATCCCAAGCAGCACCATCTGGAAACAAAGTCTAAATAATCTCACGTTTATAAGCAGCTGCAACTCTAAGGTCCATGCAGAAGATGAGAGCATGGGGAGCATGAGTGGGTGTATGGCGTGCATTTTTGTAAGTCTTAGGTTGTATGTGTAAGCATGAGGGAGGGAGTGTGTGACTGTGTCTGTGCATGTATGTATTGGGCCATTCCCATCTGTACCGGGTCGGCCCGGGCTGGGTAGCGTAGGTTGTTTACATATCTGGGTGGCCTGGTATTTTTCCGGGCCAACCAAGGCTCATTCTCAGCCCTCTTCCCGAGGGGGTCTGCTTCAGGCCGACCAGGACCAACACACCCACTGCTGACAGCAAATTCACACCTTCCACACCTTAGAGCAAGCCTCTGATTGGTGGGTAGAATCAGCCCACATGGGCTTAAAACAAGGATTGGAATCAACCGGGCCAGGCTGGGGCCGACTGGGGCTACCCGGCCCGGGCCGACCCGGTACAGATGGGAATGGCCCATATATGTCAGGTGGGGCTTTTGACTCCTCCCCTCTCCTGGGACTTCTTTTGGTGCTATACATCTTCGCCTCCCCTCCCCCTGCCACACTTGGTGTGGTGTGCGGTGCCTTGGTCTGCCTGAGTGTTCGAGGCTCCCGGGTCGGGGGGTTTAAGATTTTTGGAGTCTGCCTGATCGATCCCAGTGGCTGTCTGTTGGGATCTGAGACCCTGGGCTCTGTTGGGTCCCCGGTGGAGCTGGTGTTGTTATAAACTACTGTGTCTCATTGGTGTGGCTTATTAACATAATTGAGAAATGGTTTTGTGTATTTAGACTGATTTAGCTAGGATCTACTAAAAAAATTCCCATAATTTTGTAATAAAATCCTAATAAAAAAGATCAGATTGTATGAAAGTTGTTATAAACTGCTGAGTCTCATTGGTGTGGCTTAGTAATTCAATTAAATTAAATTCAAGTTTATTTATATAGCGCTAAATCACGACAAGAGTCGTCATCTCAAGGCACTTCACATAATAAACATTCCAATTCAGGTCAGTTCATTAAGCCAATCAGAAAAAATGTTTCCTATATAAGAAACCCAGCAAAGTTAACAGCTGAAATAGCAGGAAATAATACAGTTAAAGAGCAGATTGTAGGAGAAAGTAGTAGAGTGTGAAAAGTGGTCAGTGTATCCTCCAGCAGTCTAAGTCTATAGCAGCATGACTACAGAGATAACTCTGGATAACCTAGCCTTTTTAGATGGAGGCATGTTGGAGGCAGGGCAAGGGAGAGCCGTCTTTACTGGCTGTACACTCCACCTCCCTCTACTCCCCCACTTGTCCAGATCTAGGCTAACATCAGATTTTAACCATAGGCCCTATCAAATAAAAATGTTTTGAGCCTATTCTTAAAAGTAGACAAGGTGTCTGCCTCACGGACTAAAGCTGGGAGCTGGTTCCACAGGAGAGGAGCCTGATAACTAAAAGATCTGCCTCCCACCCTAATTTTAGATATTCTGGGAACCACCAGTAAACCTGCAGTCTGAGAGCGAAGTGCTCGGTTAGGAACTTATGGAACAATCAGATCACTGATGTATGATGGAGCTTGATTATTAAGAGCTTTATATGTGAGAAGAAGGATCTTAAAATCTATTCTGAATTTAACAGGTAGCCAATGTAGGTAAGCTAAGACAGGAGAGATATGATCTCTCTGTTTAATTCTCATCAGAACTTTAGCTGCAGCATTTTGGACAAGCTGAAGACTTTTAACTACACTCTGTGGACTTCCTGGGAGTAATGAACTACAGTAATCCAGTCTTGATGTAATAAATGCATTAACTAGTTTTTCAGCATCACTCCTGGAAAAGATGCTTCTAATCTTAGCAATATTCCGAAGGTGGAAAAAGGAAATCCTACAAACCTGATCAACCTGGGATTTGAATGACATGTCCTGGTCACAGATAACACCAAGGTTCCTTACTTTGTTCTCGGAGACTAATTTAATGCCATTCAGGTCAGGTGATTGACTAAGAAATTTCCTTTTTCTGGATTTCTGGTCCAAAGATGAGAACTTCCGTCTTGTCTTGATTTAAAAGCAAAAAGTTTAGAGTCATCCAATTTTTTATGTCCTCAAGACAAGCCTGTAATCTACCCAACCGATTAGGTTCATCAGGGTTAATGGATAAAAATAACTGAGTATTGTCAGCATAACAGTGGAAGTTTATCCCATGCTGTCTAATGATTTTACCGATTGGGAGCATATATAGTAAAAATAATTGGTCCAAGCACTGAACCCTGTGGTATTCCACAAGTAACCCTGGAGAATGAAGATTTGTCATGTACATTCACAAAATGAAATCTGTCAGACAGGTAGGATTTAAACCAGGCTAGCGCTGATCCTTTGATCCCTACAACATGTTCAAGCCTTTCTACAAGAACATTGTGATCTACTGTGTCAAAGGCAGCACTGAGATCTAACAAGACTAGAACAGACACAAGATTCTTATCTGAGGCCATGAGAATATCATTTGTAACTCTCACTAATGCAGTTTCAGTGCTGTGATACTCTCTAAAACCAGACTGAAATTCCTCAAACAGATCATTAGTGTTTAAATGCTCACATACTTGGATGGCCACTATTTTCTCCAGGACTTTGGATAAAAATGGAAGGTTAGATATTGGTCTATAATTCATTGGGTCATCTGGATCCAGAGAAGGCTTCTTAAGTAAAGGTTTGATTACAGCAACCTTAAAATCCCGTGGTACATATCCATTTACGAAGGTGTAACGTGAGGAAATATGGGTTTTCTGTGCAAAAGGTTATACTTTGCCCGGCTGGGTCAAGAGCTGGGTCGCTGAGAACTTTCACCCACAGATTAAGACCTGAACGCCAGCGAGTCTGGGAGAAACCATAACATCTGAATACCTGCAGTGCCAGAAGATGTGTTCCCATGGAAAAGCTAGTCATAATAGAGTCTTACGCTTCCTTTGTTTATTAATGTTTATTAATGCTAAATAATCATTTTACCATTTTACTCATTATAAATGTTTTTAATCAAATGAATGATTATTATGCTTTGGGTAATCATAACTATAATGAATCCATACTTAATTAAATAATGTTTGAAGATGTTTTAGTGGTGACCTTCACACACTCAAACACTCACTCAAACACTCACACACACACCATCTCTCACAGTAAACTCCAAAACACATTTGCTCTGACGTACACGTTTGCTTTGAGAAGAGAACTGGGTTTGGTAAGTTTCAGTCTTATGATTCAGTTCGAGTTTGTCAACGAGAGAGTTCGGACGTGTTGAACACGCACCCGGGGAAGGGAGCCTGCGGCTCCTGTCCCCCCCCCTCAAGCTATTCCTGCCAAGCCAGACAGGAATAGCTGAATTGCCACCGCTAACGCAGACTCGTCCAGAGTCTTTGATTTTCTGAGTAATTCAACTTAAGAAAGCGCATCTGCAAATGCTTCATCATCACGTGTGCTGAGGTCATCTCTGGACCGGGTCGCAGCACGCCTTCGTCTTCTCTGCCAGCCGAGGTGTCACCCCTGGATGAAACATCGTCCTTTGACGTCCCGGGTCTAAAAGAGGGTCCGAATACGGTGAGGCAGTCCACGAGAGATAGCGTTTGATGCATCTTTTCCAACAAAACCTAAGTTTATTCAAACCATCACTTTTCACTCAGACACCTGTTTCTTCCTGAAGCAAAATCAGATGCACACACGCATTCATCTCACCTCATTTTCAATTCTCACTACATTTTGCACACACGCATCCATAATCACATCATATCACTCTCAGTCTTCAGCACCTCCAACAGAAGGTCTATTTGAGCAAGCTTACAATATCAACTGTTAAAGATTGTTCAACAAAGTTGCCAATGTTGATTGTTGTTTCCTATGCTTGTCATTTCAAAATCATTAGTTTAATTTGAAGAATTAAATCTTTTAACTTTCAAACTTGTCTCTTCATTGAACTGAAACACAGACCCATGGATATTATCGACAGTTTATCGATGAAAACAACCTTTGAGTCTTCTTAAAACTATAAAATATGTAGGATGGTTCCTCTTTCATAAAAGAGCATAAACCATTACTCTACATAATTAAAAGAGCCTAATCAGCCAGTCTACATTTTGGCGAGCTAATCCAGACTTCTATATCTGCGATATATCCATTTATTCCATCTAAAAGCTAATTTTTAACAAAATTACGCGTTTTCTCTGTGTTTCACTTTGATGTCTTATTTTGAAAAACCGGAAGTTGTTCTACACTAAACTCGTTCCTCTTGGAGACGTCCGGGGGAAGAGATTACTGTAAAATTTCCGATCTAATTTCCCTCACAAATTAACCACAAATTTAGCAGATCCTGTGAGTTTCCCCATCTTCGCCCTTCGGTGAGAGGCTGGGTGAGTGGGGTCCTTCACTATATTCTGTCCACTTTGACGAGACGTCGCGTCTCTGAACTCTTCAGGTCGGAAATTTAACTTTCCGCTCTGATAACAGCTAACAGCTAGCCGCTTAATTCAAGTAACTTTCCCTTTGCCTTAAAGTAAAACCTTCGTCGCGGTGTTTGGACACCGTGTGCGAGTATTTGTATAATCGGAGATTAATTCATCCCAGTCGGATATTATTCCGTTCGGACAGCGTCTGATCCGCGTTTTGTCCTTTTCCCGGTGGACCTTGCGAGCATAATAGTTTGCTTAACTTGTGAATATTATAAGCTATAAGCCGTAACTCGCCGAAGAGCGTATCTACACCCAACGGTGGGAATGCTAAAGACCCTAAAAAAATTACCTCGTCGCTAAGGTACGTTTGGTTAATTGGGCAATTTTGGTTCTGGTCGCTCCAGACACTCACAAGCTTAGCCGAAGAGCTAAGTAGCCACTCCGGTTTACGCTCGGGTACGCAACCCGATAAGCTGTTAAACCGTTCTGTCGCAGCGCTTCTGCGTCCTAAAATCCGCTAAACCTTTAGCGGTGGTTCTTGTAAAACACTCCGGTGTGTAGAATCAACATTTTGCTACGTGGCCTTCCATTGGAGTAAAACGGGAGGTTTTATCCATCAAATACCATCACGACCGCGTAGGTTTGCACTCTATTTGGGTCCGGTAAAAAGGTTCAGGCTTCAGCCCTCCATTCTATCGGTTCCATGCCTTTTTCTGCCATCTTGTGCTGACTTTGTGTTACATTCGTTTCTCTGTCAACAATTCCTTTTTTTACCCTGTGCCGTGAAGTTGAGTTGACGCCAAGGCGTTTACCGTGGGCTCAGATGGTAAATAAGCGATTTGCTCTGTATTAAAGTGAGAAATGGACAAAACACGACAAAATCTTTCTTGTGCTGTTACACCTGATGTAAGGTTCTCTAATGGTCTGCTTCCAGAGTACACCCAGACACAGGATGCTGTTCGCCAGCCGCTAAAACCACTTGGTCCTGCCGGGTTACGGAACGGCCAACCCCCTATAGTCGGGCGCCGGACCGGGCCGGGTCAGGGGACAAGTGACCGTGGTAAAATGGTACAAGCTAAACTGGGTCGGAGGTGGTTCTGCTATGCACTTCCTGACGTGAACTTTAAAAATTCGATGTTTCCAGTCACAATGCTTTTTCTTTGTCTTTATTTCTTAAGGGTAGAAACCCCACCAATAACATCAAGGTTTGAAATTAATGACACTTTCTCTGCTATTTTAATTCCAAATAAATCTCTTGAACTTATGGTTAACCATTCTGACAAGCAGCTTGTGTTTAAACCTGAGGTTCCTGATGCTTTTTCTGTTTCCACCATGTTAGGTGATGTCCATCTCTCCAGCATGGTTGTGAATTCTTCCAGCTGTGCTAAACCGCTTGAGTCAGAGGTCTGCATCCATCATCAGTCCACATCATGCACAACCCTGCTTATTTCACGGGGCGAGATGAAAACATCAGCCGCCGTGACGCACTTGTGGCCTCCAGACGTGGCCATCCTACCATTTGAAGGGTTTGTGCCTGGACATCTTGACCTTTCTGTGAATGACCTTGCCATTTCTCAGTTCGTGACCTCTGCTAATACGGTGGCCAACTCTTTTCTTCTTTCACAGGGGTGTGACTCTGTCTCTGGCCTCTATGCTCTCTTTCCTGTGACTTCTCTTTCAGGTGACCACGACGGCGCAGAAAACCCTGCGGTTTCCAGTAGTCCTGTGGTCAGTGGTGATATTGAGGGAGCCTCGGTGGTTGCTGTGATCACCTCTCTCACGGGCCCGGGATCGCGACCCGGCCCGGGAGCAGTGGGTGAGTGCAGTAATGCTCTGCTCGGGGCCCCGCCTGACAAAGGGGGGGTGCTGAGTGGCACTGAGTTTTCCGTTGCGGACTTCAACCTGTTTGGGGGAAATCCTCCTCCGAGCGGGCGGGTCATTGCAGAAATCGACACTGACCTTCCACCACTTCAGCTGACAACTTTGACCTCCGACCCAGAGATAGGTGTTACACCTTCAAAGGGCGGAACTCTAGTCAGTCTGTAAATACTCTGGTTAAACCGGGTTTTTCTGTCCCTGTGTGGGAACCTCCATCATTCTTGGGAAAAAAGTATTCTTGGCTTCAGTTTTCAGGACAGACCATGTTCCTAAAGCTAGCGACATGTCTGTATCTGATTCTACACATGGCTCGGTTTGCTTTGACACCCGTGACACAACCATCCTTGGATAACTCCTTTTCAGAACCTCCGAGTCCAACACCTCCAGGTCTTTGGACGTCTACACACCTGCTCTTTCAGCACGATCCTGGTGACTATGTGCATCTTTTTGGTGAACAGGCTCTTAGGAGCCTCAGGACTGTTGTTTGTTATGCTTCTCCTGTCTCACAGACACGGCATAAGTTTGAGAAACAAAAGGGGGGTGTGAAGCCTCCTCCTGATCTTCGAGCATCGTCTCTTCATCTCCAGTTCACTCCAATTTCTGATCGCAAAAACGTTGCCTCCGTTAAGCTGGTAAACAACTTTGAACAGGTAAAATCAGGTTCTGATCTAACAAATAAACCGTCAGCTTCGCTCCAGTTCCAAACGGTACCTACAGGTAAATTCAAACAAGTTTCTCTGTGGGTTCGTAACACCAGATACAAACCGCATGATGACCGAATCTATTATGACACGGCTCCCACAGATAAGTTCAAACTCGTTTCTCTGTGGGTTCGCAACACCAGATTCAAACCGCTTACTGAACATCGATTCTGACTGGATACTTTTCCACTAACTGGTGGAATGTTACAAATTCACTCTTTGTTGGATGAATTTTTAACAAATGTGATATCCTTTGAGTTTTTTTTCAGGTTACCTGCCTCCAGCCAGGGTCCTGTTACTAACTCACATTTTTAGGGACTACTAACCTACTGATTTACATTTTTAGAACTGATTTACACCTCTATCTTTTAATAGTGCTTTGTGCAGAGTGATTATCTTTGATTACAGATTTTAACTTGTTAAAATTTCCCTTAAAGGGCTACAAGCCAATTTGCCCTTCATTTTCATTCTTTTTTATATAAGCCTTTAATCAGTGCAGCCTGATAATTTTCACATATCAGTTAGGATTAAATTTCTTTTATTTGTGTTTTCTCTGCATCACCTTTTTACATGACATGTAGAACAGGGTGCAGAACATTTCTACTTTAGATGATTCACAAAATGCCTTCACATTTTCCCAGAGGTACCCATAGATAGGTTTTTGATAATTTTTTTGATTTGCATCAAACGCAATCTATCGTATGGGCTGTCTCACTTTGTCTCCTTCTCCGAGCTCGTCCGGCCTTCGATGTCTGCTTCCATTCCATGGCGGTCTCCGCCATCAGAGGGTCGTCTTCACCTTACTCCACCTGGTTTCCTGTCGCATGGGGCTTCGGTCGTGGTTCGAGAGGTGTTGAGGTCATCACTGGACTTCGCCTGGACTACGCCCGAGGATTACAAAGGATAGATTGATTATATCTAGAATGGGGGCAGTAACCAAAGGAAATACATCTTTAAATAATTTGGTTGGGATTGGATCTAAAATGCAAGTGGAAGGTTTAGATGAAGCTAATATTTTTAATAACTCTGAAAGCTCAACTGGATCAAAACGGTTCAAGCACAGATGAGGTTCTACAGTCACCTCTGATGCTGCCTCACTTACTGAGGAAGAAGAAATCGCATTAGGGAGGATGCTAAAGATTTTGTTTCTAATGGAATTAATTTTACTTGTAAAAAATCCCATGAAGTCATTGCTGCTGAGGGCTAACGGAATAGATGGTTCAGAGCTATGATTCTGTGTAAGTTTGGCAACTGTACTGAAAAGAAATTTAGGATTATTCTTATTCTCCTCAGTTAACGCTGAGAAATAAGCAGTTCTAGTTTGTCGAAGCTTATTTTTATAAAGCACAAGACTATTTTTCCAGGATAGGTTGGCCTCCTCATGGTGCGTAGGGCGCCATGTTCTCTCCAATTTTCTAGAGTTTTGTTTTAAAGCTCGTAAATGAAAATTAAACCAGGGAGCCCACTTCCTGTCCCTAATTACCTTCTTTTTTAAAGGGCCAACATCATCTAATGCCACACGTAAAGAGGAAGTAACATTATGAACTAAAGCATCAATTTGTGAGGGGCTAAAAATGAAAATATTGCCCTCTGCTACGTTCCTCTGAGATGCTGAGGACAGTAAAGATGGAACAGTTGATTTAACAGATGCAACAGCGTTGTCAGATAGAGACCGATTATAGTGAGATTTACTTTCATGTCTCGAGAACTCAGTTATAAAAAACTCAAAGGTTATCAGAAAGTGGTCCGAGAGGACTGGATTGTGTGGAAAGATTGTTATTTCCTCACACTCTATGCCATAAGTCAGCACAAGGTCCAATGTATGATGGCAGGAGTGGGTGGAGCTATGTATTCTTTGATTAAAACCAATTGAGACTAGGATATTACTAAAGGCTACATTGAGGCTATCATTTTCAATGTCCACATGGATATTAAAATCCCCCACTATAATGACCTTATCAGTATTTAGCACCAAATCAGATAAAAAAAATCAGTGATCTGATCCACAAACTCAGAGTAAGGGCCTGGTGGACGATATAAAACTACAAACAGGAGTGGTTTTACAGTTTTGCAATCTGGATTAGGAAAACTAAGAATAAGATGTTCGAACAAACTGTAGCTATTAATTGGTAAGCGATTTATTAATAAGTCCGAATGAAAAATGGTTACTACTCCTCCTCCTCGCCCTGTACTTCGAGCAATATGATGATTTAAATAATTAAAAGGAGTCGACTCGTTTAAACTAACATAGTCCTCTTGCTGCAGCCAGGATTCTGTGAGAGAGAGCAAAGAGATCTGATTATCACAAATAAAGTCATTAACTAACAAAGTCTTAGAAAAAATAGATCTAATGTTCAACAACTCACATTTAATTTTTCTAATTTTCTGCTCAGTTGAATTTGTTCTAATATTTATGAGATTTCCCTGATTTGCTTTATTAAGCCTGATATTTAATCTGTGTGATTTTGGCCGTGGGCAGGACACTGTCTCTATGGGGTAGTGGGTGGGTAACAGTACAGAAGCTGCAGAGGGGTGTGTTAAACTACGACTCTGCTTCCTGGTCTGGACCCTGGGTTGTCATGGAAGACTAATAAAACTGGCCATGTTCCTAGAAAGAAGAGCTGCTCCATTCAAAGAGGGATGGATGCCGTCTCTTCGCATCAGACCAGGTTTTCCCCAAAAAGTTTTCCAATTATCAATGTAGCCCACGTTGTTTTCAGGACACCACCTAGACAGCCAGCGGTTGAAGGACAGCATGCGGCTAAACATGTCGTCACTTGTCCGATCAGGCAGGGGGCCAGAGAAAATTACGGAGTCCGACATTGTTTTGGCAAACTTACACACCAAATCAACATTAATTTTAGTGACCTCCGATTGGCGTAACCGGGTGTCGTTACCGCCAGCGTGAATAACAATCTTACTGTATTTACGCTTATACTTAGCCAGCAGTTTCAGATAAGATTTAATGTTGCCCGCTCTGGCCCCAGGTAAACATTTAACTATGGTTGCTGGAGCCTCTAATGCCACGTTTCTGACTATGGAGCTGCCAATGATCAGAGTCGGCTTGTCAGTGGGTGCGTCACTGAGCGGGGAAAATCTATTAGAAACGTGGACGGGTTGCTGGTGGCCCACGGGCTGGGTTCTATGCTTCCTGCATACCGTCACCCAGCCGGTCTGAGGTCCTGGCCGCTCGGGTTCTGCTGGAGGGTCGCTACGGGGTGGTTCTAAGCTAGTTAGCCCCGCGCTAGCTAAGTAGCTATAGTTGTTTACGGGCTTTCCAACAGCGCAGAGCTGGGCCTCCAATTCCGACACCCTCGCCTCCAAAGCTACAAAAATGCTACATTTATTACACGTACCATTATCACTAAAGGAGGCAGAGGAGTAACTAAACATCTGACACAGAGAGCAAGAGATAGGAGACGGAGAAGCAGAGACAGAAGTAGCCATAGCCGTGCTGAGGCTAAGCTAACTGGACAGCAAACTGTTCAACACCAAATAAACTGCGTGTGAACTCAAATTGTTCCCTAAAAGCTAGGTGGAACAACAGAAAATGTGTGTTTTAGCGTGCTTATGTGCTACAATAACTCATAGATATCCTAGTACACAGAAATTAAATCAGTTTTAGCGAGCCACAAACACCAAACAGCTACACGTAGTGCAACACTGAAAACAGGAAACGCCTTACCGCCAGTAACACAATTGAGAAATGGTTTGGGGTATTTTGACTAATTTAGCTAGGATCTATTGAAAAAAATCCCTTAACTTTGGATAAAAATCCTAATAAAAAAGATCAGATTGTATGAAAGTGGTTATAAACTGCTGTGTCTCACAGCTGGCTTAGTAACACAATTGAGAAATGGATTTGTGTATTTAGACTGAGTTACTTATGATCTATTGAAAAAAAAATCCCTTAATTTTGGAATAATATCCTAATAAAAATGATCAGATTGTATGAAATATGTTATAAACTGCGGTTTCTCATTAGTGTGGCTTAGTAACAAAAATGAGAAATGGCTTCATGGATTTTGACTGATTTCTATTGAAAAAAGTCCCTTAATTTTGGAACAAAATCTTAATAAAAAGATCAGATTGTGTGAAATGTGTTAAAACTGTTGTGTCTTGTAAATGTAGTTTAGTAACACAAGTCAGAAGTAATTTTGAGTCATTTAGCAAATTATTCTGGAAGCTTTTAATTTTTTTTGTACTCGTTTACAAAGGACTATAAATTTGTTGATAGTCCCTAAGCGAACCACCGTTCCTTTTAGCGAGTCCTCGGAACTCAGGTTACCGCTGTCTGTGTCGCAGTGCGCACACTATGAAGACTTCGCTGACCGTGTAAACCAATGTCTGTCGAATATCCAAACTTCAGGCTAACTTCACCGCGGTTCACAAAACGGATGTTTCCCGTGTTTGACAGGTTTTTTTGACGGAGAAACTTCAAGGCTTGGTCGTTTTGATCCCCTACGCATGCAGATGCGCTGACATTGTAATCGTTATGCACATAATGGAGAAAATGACTAAATAATTTATGCATGTGTAAAAAAAGGTTTCAAAAGAGTTTATATTATGTTTCTCTAAACATCGGTTCATGGGAGTCGCTAACCTGCAATCTGCTCTTTAATTCTTTATTTTACCAGCACAGAGAGCCGGTGTCGGTACAAGATCTGCTCGGGTGCAAGATCGGCTCGGGGTCCTTCGACTGCCGATGACGTCAAAGTACGGCAAACCCACTCGGACAAAATACACTACACATCTATTCTGTTGGAAATAATTTAGCAGTTTCGTTGTTAAAATAATGTTTCTTACGACGTAAGTTTGTGTTTATAATGGTATTTGTAAAATAAAACACTATATTTTATTCATAATGTTGAACTCCTCTTTGAGCACATCCCTTGAAGGATCATAGGTATTAGCAACACCTGTGAAATTGTATTTGCAGGAAAGAAGTGTGTCCCGTTTATTGAAGTATTTTGTGTTTAGAGTTTTTGACGTCTTGTCCATGCGTAGTTCAGTTACGCTCATAGCTGCTAGCCAAAACTCTGGAGTTAAAAGTTTTCTGGCTTTACTAAAATACCTGTCTGTACTTATTTGATTGATGGTAGTTTTACTTTCTATTAGACTCCAAATGTAATCATTTGGCACGTTTCGAATTCATAATTTGTAAGAATGTAATCGGTGATATTAGCATTAGTATTCCTATGGGTTTTTCCATGTATATTAGCATTGCGCTAACCACTCGCTGCCAAATTGCAGCCTTTGCGATTAGAAAATCTCCTTTTGCCACATTGCAATTTAATTGCGCATGCAGTTAATCGTTCAGCCCTAATATACATGCAGCTCTATGCTAAAAGTGTATTTTCAAAGAGGTAATGATGGATTTCTTTGTAAAGGTTGTCCATCTTTCCAACAGAAAGATTTACCTGGACCAACGTAACGTGATAACAACGTAACGTGATTACGTAATTCCGTAAGGTTCATGTTCAGCCAATCAACTACTTTGACGTCATCGGCAGTCGACGGACCCCGAGCCGATCTTGTACCGACACCGGATCAGATAAAGTAGAGCTGCATACGGGTTGCCGACCCCTGCCCGAAGCGTGTAGAGCTGGTCCACCTTTCCACAGTCAGGACGAAAACCTTCTGAATCTGAGGTTCGACAATCTGATGAATCCTTGTCTTCAGAACCCCTGAATAGACCTTACCAGGGGGCTCAGAAGTCTGATCCCTCTGTAGGTGGAACCATTTCAAATAGGGGAACTACCACTCAGGTCTACCCCAACCCTATGGCACCCAGAGCCTTAAGGAACTCTGGGTGGATCTCATGTTTAAATTATTATTATTATTATTATTATTATTATTATTATTATTATTATTATTATTATTATTATTATTATTATAAGTTGGCCTCAGTAAAGGAAACTTTCAAACAGCTGAAAGAAAAAGCTTGAGATAAGCACATCTGTTTGTCAGCAGGTGTAGGATGGTAATTTCTTCTCATAGGCAGCTGTGGACCAAGGCTGCTACAGCAGTTTTAAATACATCTCAAGGTAATAGGCTTTAAATGCTCTAATTCTTGGCCTCCTAGCATCACTTGTTCTGCCAGTACTTCCAGCATGGTTGGCCCAGGCTGATTGTGATTGGGGGGTGTGACACTTTGTGATCAGTTCAGAAGAAACATCATCAAAGAGTTGGCTCTTGTTATCTTTTGAATCTTCTTCTGAATGTAACTGATTTCTTTTGTGGTTTTTGTTTCCAGACACAGAAAACACTTGTCAGTCCAGTCCAAAGCTGTCATGACACTGAGATAATCAGAGCTGTTATTGGCTCTAACATGATGGCTCTCTATAAAAGTGAAGGACAAAGAATGAGTTTCCACTGCAGATTTTAGAAGGGGTATTTTTCCATGCAGAAAGAATGTGCTGAACTAGGCGGGGCAGTAATAACTGCACATTTGAGGGCCTCTTGAACCAAAGTTATTCACTTCCCATCAGAATACATCTGCAGACCTACAATTATAATTATTTTAGGAGCGACAAAGCATCCAGTGGTCATTGCATCCACTGAATGAATCTGGCAGAAGCACAAGTGCTGTGCTGACCCAAACAATTGCAGCCCAGTGTCACGCAAACACAAACTGATTCTGTTACATTCCTCTGCCTGTCACCAGGGCCTAGAATGAATCAACAGGGAAGCATTGCCAACATTTGGGCATTGCTAGGGAGTCACACTGAACATATGTTTCATGTTTACTCCTAGGTAACACGTTTCCTTATTCAGCAGAAAAGACTCTAAACTAAATGTGCTCGACACCCATCACATGCTATGAAGTGTTGTAGCAAAATGACTGCTCCATAACCCAAAGCTGTTTATCTAATCTATTCAGCCTCTTCCTCAGGAGAGATTTTATTTTTCTGGGCCATGAGCCACAGCAACTGTTCTGCAACAAGTTGAAATGGTGAGAAACGTTAGGAGAATGTGTTGATATCCGTGATAGTCACCTGCACACAGCAGCAGAGAGCGCATGAACACGGTTGTCACAAAAGCAGCTTTAAACCAACAAAGGAAGTATTGGAACAGCTTGTGTTCTCCATGAGAACGTTCCTTCCATAATTCAGCCCAGATGTGAATAGGAGCTCCCTGTTTGAGGTTCATTACCCTTTCATGGTATTGCACCATCCAGACAAGGTGTGTGTGTGTGTGTGTGTGTGTGTGTGTGTGTGTGTGTGTGTGTGTGTGTGTGTGTGTGTGTGTGTGTGTGTGTGTGTGTGTGTGTAAGGTCAGATCAGGAATCCTTACATTCCTTACAATTGTAAAGATGGATGAATGGATATATGGGTGGGTGGGTGGATGGATGGATATATGTAAGTATGTATGTATGTATGTATGGATGGATAGATGGATGGGTGGGTGGATGGTTGTTTGGATGGATGGATGAATGCATGGATAGTTGGGTGGATGGTTGGATGAATGGATATATGGATGGACGGATGGATGGATGGATGGGTATAAAGGTGGGTGGATGGATGGATAGATGGGTGGATGGATATATGGCTAGAGGACATACTGACTACTTTCCACACTACTTTCTTCTACAGTCTGCTCTTTAACTGTTGTATTTCCTGCTATTACAGCTGTTAACTATTTTTTCTCTAAGTGTTTTTCTCCCCAGAAGAAGCTACATTGATGTTCTGCTGAGCTGTGGTGGTCTCATGGAGGGGGCTATCGGCTAGCACACTGCTGCTAACCACTTAAACATTCTCCCTCTCCTGATAAGACTTTACTCTTTGACATTAAATGTGCTACTACTAGTTTACCCGTTTAATTATAGATTCACTAGGATGAATATAATAAAGTTTACCTCTCACAAAAATAGAATATTTACTAAGAAATCACAACGTAACCATAGAAACACTATGTGTGTGTGTGTGTGTGTGTGTGTGTGTGTGTGTGTGTGTGTGTGTGTGTGTGTGTGTGTGTGTGTGTGTGTGTGTGTGCCTGCTCTGTCTTCTCCATCCCCAGTGAGTCGTGGAGGATGGCTGCTTATACTGAGCCAGGATTCTCTGGAGGTTTCTTCCTGTTAAAAGGGAGTTTTCCTCTCCACTGTCACTGCATGCTTGCTTAGTGTGAGGATTGCTGGAAAGACTCTGACACTAGTCAGTGATTCGATGCAACCTGCTGGCTGAATGAGCTGACCTGTATTGGAATGTTTACTGTGTGAAGTGTCTTGAGACGACTCTTGTCGTGATTTGGTGCTACATAAATAAACTTGAATTGAATTGAATGGATATATGACTCGGTGGATGGATGGATACATGGATAAATGAATGGATGATGGATGGATCTATATCAGTGAATAAGTTTCTCCTGAGGAGAGTGCTGGTATTTCTGGGCAGACACCCGTTCCTGGAGGCATGTCTCCACAGAGGAGGGCTGTGCTGTTCCTCAGCAGATCTCAGATCAGTCCGTCCACAGCGGCAGCGCGCTTCACTGCGAAGGGATCGGAGGAGGAGGATGGTGCTTACCACGCATTTCCCAGGTAAAAGTGGCTCCAAGTCGAGCAGCTTTACAGTTGTTAGACATGTGCTGTTTGTATGTGCGTGTGCGTGTTAATGTCACGAGACATGCACAGCGCGAGAAGGCGTGCGGCTGCTGTTCGGGAGCAGACCTGGAGCAGACCAGCTGAGCGTCGCATCTGGGTCCGCCAGCGGTCCTCCAACTAGTCCAGCCGAGGCAGCTGCCGCAAAGCCGCTTGGACGAGCGCTTCCTGCAGGACAGAGACCGTGTCCCTCATCAGACGGTGAGGACAGCGCGTGTCTGTGCTCGGACTAAAGCACGCGCGGCTGTTGGGAACGCGCGTCTCTCAGCTGAAGGTTAAAGATTGCTGATGGAGCTAGCCAGGCTAGCGTTAGCGCTCCTCTCTGGAGTGGAAAAGAGGCCAAATGACTACCTAAGTACGCAGCTCTGATGTTCGCATGATGGGACGTTCTGGTTGAAGCCGACATGTTGGCGTTCGGGGCATCGGTTACACACTTCCAGCTTTCCCTTGTGGAATAGCCGAGCCGCACCAGAGAACTTCACCCATCAGCTGTAAAGGTTCAGTTGAGTTCGTGAAGAGAACCACTTCTGAGGGATGTGGAAGTTTCTACTCACACCTGGAAAGGGGACAGACACCCACACCTTATGAACAGGTCCTGCTTCTGTTCGCGTGCACATGAAGACCAACTGGTGGGCCAAGTTTAGGCAACTGTGATGTTTTGCATCTTGTCACGTTGTCACACCTGCAGCATGATGGCATGATGATGGCTGCTGTTTGTCCTCTCTTCCTCTACATGGAAACATCCACCTGACTTTCTGCTGCAGTCACACACCACACCACCCTAACCCTAAACACACACCACCCTAACCCTAAACACACACCACCCTAACCCTAAACACACACTACACCACCCTAACCCTAAACACACACCACCCTAACCCTAAACACACACCCCCCTAACCCTAAACACACACCACTCCACCCAAACACACACCACACCACCCTAACCCTAAACACACACCACCCTAACCCTAAACACACACCACCCTAACCCTAAACACACACCACACCACCCTAACCCTAAACACACACCACCCTAACCCTAAACACACACCACCCTAACCCTAAACACACACCACCCTAACCCTAAACACACACCACACCACCCTAACCCTAAACACACACCACCCTAACCCTAAACACACACCACCCTAACCCTAAACACACACCACCCTAACCCTAAACACACACCACACCACCCTAACCCTAAACACACACCACCCTAACCCTAAACACACACCACTCCACCCTAAACACACACCACACCACCCTAAACACACACCACACCACCCTAACCCTAAACACACACCACACCACCCTAAACACACACCACACCACCCTAACCCTAAACACACACCACACCACCCTAAACACACACCACACCACCCTAACCCTAAACACACACCACACCACCCTAAACACACACCACCCTAACCCTAAACACACACCACACCCCAACCCTAAACACACACCACCCTAACCCTAAACACACACCACCCTAACCCTAAACACACACCACACCACCCTAAACACACACCACACCACCCTAACCCTAAACACACACCACCCTAACCCTAAACACACACCACACCACCCTAACCCTAAACACACACAACACCACCCTAACCCTAAACACACACCACCCTAACCCTAAACACACACCACTCCACCCAAACACACACCACACCACCCCAACCCTAAACACACACCACCCTAACCGTAAACACACACCACCCTAACCCTAAACACACACCACACAACCCTAACCCTAAACACACACCACCCTAACCCTAAACACACACCACTCCACCCTAAACACACACCACACCACCCTAAACACACACCACACCACCCTAACCCTAAACACACACCACTCCACCCAAACACACACCACACCACCCTAACCCTAAACACACACCACCCTAACCCTAAACAACACCACCCTAACCCTAAACACACACCACCCTAACCCTAAACACACACCACACCACCCTAACCCTAAACACACACCACCCTAACCCTAAACACACACCACCCTAACCCTAAACACACACCACCCTAACCCTAAACACACACCACACCACCCTAACCCTAAACACACACCACACCACCCTAAACACACACCACACCACCCTAACCCTAAACACACACCACACCACCCTAAACACACACCACACCGGGCTGAGTGATATAAACAACTTTGCCCTGATTTACCATCCCACCCTATTAGTTGTATTTTTGCAATTGAAGAAGCTTGTTTACTCGATAGGACGACAGACGCTGCCCTTCTATAGCTCAGTGAGCTCAAATCTAAATCTATGTAAATGTCATCAGAGATATTTTCTATTATTGAGTGTCTAAGATTTATCAGTGCAGCCAGCAGAGAACTATGGAAGCTGCATCGATTTAAAGATGTCTCCAGAACCAGTAAATTACCTTTGTTCATAGCAGAGAACGAAAAGTGTGTGTGTGTGTGTGTGTGTGTGTGTGTGTGTGTGTGTGTGTGTGTGTGTGTGTGTGTGTGTGTGTGTGTGTGTGTGTGTGTGTGTGTGTGTGTGTGTGAGTGAGTGAGAGAGAGAGGTTCATTAATTCCTTCCAGGGGCTAGAGGAAAGGACTGGTCAGCAAAACCGAAGAGGCCCTCTAAGGCTCTGATATCAGTCACACTAATTCCATTTTCAGGAGGTGCTCATATGTGCGCGTGCATCAATAAAAGCAGACAGCGTCCTTCCTGCTCTGAGCTGTGCGTCGGCATTTGCTGTGGGCTTGCTAAACCCTTTGATGTTTGCCCGGCTACAGGAATCCCCTCGGAGGTCTTGCCTGATGTCGTGCTGTGATGTCAGAGCCGCGGTGACGTAGGCAGGAAGGAGGATGCTGGTGGATGAAGCCAGCCACATATGTGTGAATGCGACTGACGTCTGCCAGTGCGAGAGGCTGAATCTGGGGCATGAAACGGGCACTCCCTCTACATGCAGTCAGGCTCTGGATCTCCGTATGTTTGACAGATGGCCACATCTGCCTTCTGCTGTTGAGAGGAAGCACCTTGAGATAACCCTGACACTTGACGTTTATGTGATTACAGAGCAGTTTTCCACATTCATCAGGCTTTCCATCACAGCAGCTGTGCCGTGTGTGAATACTTTTATCCACGGTTGCATGTGACATTGATCTGTTCAGGTTTGAAGCATGAGGTGGAATCTGTGTTGGTAGGGCATGTTTATGCTGGATTATTTGCTGCCTTCCCCTCCATAGCGCTAAGCAGGAGGCATGTAGGGTCCACATCTGATTAGCAGAGAGCTGCTGTGTGCTAGCCCTTTGATCACAGTGTTTCTGGCCGATAAACCATGCTGCTGTCATCTCCAGCAAAGCCCCAGACCTTGACAGACGCTAATTACCATGAAGCCAATTTGGCAGGCTCAGGAACTGCACGGTGCAGGTTACGCTTGTCTTGTGTAGCTGCGCAGATTAGCTTGTTTAATAACGTTCACCTTTGTTTTTGTCCTAATAATCTGATATTAATGTTGGATGTCCTCAGACGAGCAGAAGCTCATGGCATTGACCTCAGCTCAGCTAGACGAGCAGCTCTCCCTGGTCATCATTGTCTGTTATTTTATAACTAAAATATTATTCAAGAGGTTTTCTGTTAAAGGTGTGGTTGAATGAAAAACATTTTTTAAATGTTTTTTTCTGATTATAATCTGAGTTTGTCATACAGGCTGAACATGAGAATAGTCTCCTACACCTATCTCCTGCATTAGCTTCTGGTGAAAGTCTAGGATTAGAAAGTCCTGACAGATCTACGTCACACTGCCACTAACATTCATGGACTCACCCGTCTGGACTCACGACGGGGAAGGCTGTTGGTGGTTTAGCGTCCAGGAAACAGCCGAGAATGTCTCAGCTAGTTTAAGCTAACCGTTAGCATTAGCAACTTCACCACACAGCGGAACTCCTCCACACTTGTGTTATTTGTGGAGATGAAACATCAACGCTGTGCTGCTGCTGAGTAAATGTGTAAGCTATGCAACGTGTGTTGACGTCTCTCGTGCTGACTAGAACTGATTAAGGAATCGTTATCAAACATGGCAAACGATTCCTAGGAATTGAAACAGTGGGAACCGGTTCTCAACAAGAACCAGTTTTTGGGTCCCACCCTTCCTTATTAGTCGGGTCATATCAAAGACTTGAAAAATGGGACCCGGTGCCTCCCTGCTTGATACTCAGCATTAAGCGGTTGGATGGGGTGGTTAAACGACCACATGGTTCCTGCGTGCAGTTGTGTCTGCAGCTCACCGCTCCCCCAGGGCATGGGGTCAAATGTGGAGAGCAAATGTCACACACACATCAATATGTGTGACGACTAATGGGACCTTACTTTTAAGCTAACAACTAGTGTAGGACCAAGCCCAAAGTGTGTCAGGCCCCCAGACGGCTCCTGTCTCATGGTAGTGCATGCTGACTCCACCTGATAAACTCTGCTGCTTGTCTGTCACGCTTGCTGGCGACTTCCCGCTGAGATTATTTTTGGTGCTGCTAGTCAGGAAAGTAAGATAGTAAACCTCCGAGTTTTACGATGGCAGAGATTCTTGTGGTAATTGTTCCTGTGACCAGCCGTCTGACCCGGACCGACATGATTTTCACCACCGTGGTGACTCGTTTGGAGTCTTCCATTTTGCTCTAGACCTCTTTTACCTCTGAAGCCTGGATAGGACATGAAACCTGGACCACAGATGTTGGGTTGGGCTGCTTTCCCGGCAGTTTCAGATGAATATTTCAGACTGTGATGTGCTGGAATATGGTGGGATGAAACAAACACACCCAACATCCTACGCTGCTCCCCAGCCTTTGATTTCCCTGACTGAAAGCAAAGCAAAGAATGAGAAGTCCTCCTTCTCCTAAAGCAAAACAAACTGATGGGGTTCCACTGCTGGTGTCTCTGCATGAGTAGCGACGTGTGGGATACAATCACAGAAATGATTTAGTTCACCCAAAATTGTTGCTGGTTCTGTAACTATGGAGTCTGCAGAGTTACGCGTGTCTGGTGGTAGATGGGGAGTCTGCATGTCTTATTGCTGCAGAAATGGGAAACACATCACTCTTGGTGGAATACGCCTTGAAACACTTTGAGCTGTTTATTTCTTTACCACCGCCCCCGGACCCCACCCCAGAATAAACAGGAGCCAGCAGAGACACCGCAGAGCCCCCCCGAAACGCTACACTTCCTCAGGAAGAGAGGCAGCCCATCCGCTGGACGCAGTGATGTCACTAAGATAAACAATCTTCCGAACGCTGCTGTTTGCTGACTGTGATGGGCTTGCTGTTGCAGGGCATGCACGGTTCTAACAGATGCAGCCTGAGTCCTGCCAAGTGCACACCCACTTGGGTCAGTTTCAGACCACAGCAGGGAACAATGTGCTGAAGAGGTGCGGCTGCTGTGGGTTATTTTAGGAAAGGGTTTATTGCCTGTTTGGTGATTCACAGCGCTGCTGTTCTAGAGCCCTGATGAATGCAGATTTATTTTTCTGTGAAGAAGGATGTAAATATTTTTTCTTCAGTTTTGGTGTTCTGTTGTGTTAGATTTGTTGTCATTGACCTGAATGATTCTGCCAACCTTCACCCAATTAGACGTGCTTCCTAACACACTAATCCTGTCGGCCATCCAGGGCACCCCCCCCCATGCCCTCGTCTCAGCTGGGTCACGAATAAAGAGCTGACACCAAACTGTCAGGCTGCAAGATGTCATGTTCCTGAAGCATGATCGAACAGACCCAACACACGGGCCAAACCTTCCTCTTACCTGTTCTCATTTAACCAGCTAGCTCCCGTTCCTACTGGGCATTGTTGTTCCCCTACACATTGATAGACCCCACGTGGCCGCTACTGCCTATGGGCGCTGACGAGCGGCGGCTCTGCCATCTTGCATCGGTCACGCACCCCGCTTGACCAAAAGTGCAGTGTTTCCCTTACATAGGCGTTGCCATATAGCAGCCCGCCATGGCTGAAATCCCAGCGCCACGTCTACAAGATCCCGAGTTATTTATTTATTTTTTTTGCGCTGTTTCCCGAAGAAGTAGCGGGAACTACTCTGTTGTTGCTTGTGATCACAGCCGGCAGACAGCAAGGAGGAGGAGGCAGGGCAAGGTTACGCTGACCAGACGTCCTCTTTCCCCTGGACATGTCCACTTTCCACTCTCTGTCCGGGGCGTCCGGGGGGGGGGGTCCTACATTGACCAAAATGTCCGATTTTTCATCCAGGGGCAGGGATCGAGTTATGGGGTCTAGATATCTTTCAGGAAAAGATCCAGTTTCTGCCTATATTACAATATTTATGGACTCTCAGCGTAGCGCGATTCTGTTGAGCAGAGAGGACGCAGAGCGCTGATCGTTGGTGCGCCCGCTGCGTCCGGCGCACGACACATTCTCAAGGTGGTGCAACAAAACATTATTATTAACACATGATCGTTCATATCTGTTCATATCCTCTGGTATTCCGTCTTCTAATCGTTCCTGACGCTCATCGTGTGCTGCGGTGATTTCACCTCACTGACGCAGCATCGAAACGCGCTCTCCGCTTTGCGGTCAGGAGATCCCTTTGACCTGCTCAGAAGTAACTGATGAGGTGAAAAAGGTAAGAATCCAGGCTGCAGTTTTTCTGGAGAGTTTAGAGGAGATGCAGGAAGATGAGAGACAGACAGGACAGGAAAATAGTTAAATAAAAACAAGAAAAAAAAACAAAGTGTTGAAAAGTAAAATGTAGGTAGATTTATCTCCACGACACGTTTTTACCTGTATAAAACAATAAGTTATTCACATGTAATAATTATACATCTGATACAATTCAGATCACCTTCAAAACTCAGTCACACACCCAGGGCCGTTTCAAGGCATTTTGGGGGCCAAGGCAAAACGGAGGCCCCCCCATCCTTAATAATCTGTGCACAGGAAGCGTGCCGATGCTGTGGTCAAACAAAAGGTGTAATAATTTCTTCTTAATAAAATGTTGTTGCAGCACTAAAGCAGCAGAAAACTGAGATTTTGCAATTAATATGCAGAATGTTTACATATGAATTGTTTTAGAGCCTTTTTGTTGGCAGAATCTGATATTAATTTTAGCTCTTCACCTGGGGAAAAATGGATCTCAACGTGTTTGTGTGGTGTTGCCATAGTGTGACGTCATCAATAGCACAGATCTCCTGTCCTCTTTTTTGGAAATGGAAATACGGTCCCCCTAGGCAAGGTGAAGTTACAGCATATGTTACTGAGTTCAAATTAGGAAGGTAGCAGTGGATACAATGCTTTTTGGTTTACATGTTTCAACAGCATTAAGATAGATGAATGTTGACGATCTTGGCAATCAGGGTTTACCCCAGTGCTCATCAGCCTGGCAGCCTGCCAGGTTTTCCTCCCTCTGCCAGGATAAGCGTCACTTATTTATGTAAAATTTATTGTTTTGCATGTCTGACTTTAACTGCATCTAATTACACCGTATTACAGTGTGAGCGCAACAGCGACAACTTAAGATAGATGCGTGAGAGGTTGAGTGTTTTCGATATGAACCCTTAAAACCTCCAGCAGGCTACGCTGCACTATTGATGTGTTAGTGCGCAGTGCTAACAACTTAGCGACGTGACATGTCTCGGAGAAAGCGTAAAAACACGTTGGGACGCTTCTTCTGAAGCGGAAAAATAAAACATCTTCTTAAGCAGAGCACGACTTCGCCTTGTTCATCCTCTGCCGAGCCGGACTGAGCTCGATAACATTGACCCACTGCTAGTTTGCAAAGCCACTGGGTCGTTGGAGCTGCCCCGTGACTGCCTGATGAAAAATCAGCAGGTTTCATCAGACTCGTAAAGTTTCTTGTTTTTGCTGGGGACCCCATGTAGTTTACTGCTCCCTCCTGCAGTCTTCCCCTGTTTAAATTTTAAATGATTCTGTAAATTCCTTGTATCAATAGAAAAAATCTTTTCCTCTGCTACCTGCAGTACTTGTAGGGAAGACCGACTTGTCTTCCAATTTCCAAATAATAAATAAGAGGTGCCTTCATCTGTATCTCATTTGATCTGCATTAGTGATATTTTCAGCACCAGAACAATGAAGCAAAGAAACAGATTCCTGAGTTTACGTTAGTAAATTTATTTATTAGGTGCATCTGACCTGTTCTATGTTTCTCTGAAGTGAGATCAAATCAGTGCTTCTATGGGTTGTTTCCTCTCTGTGCTAGAAAATTTTAACTTTATTATAATGTTCCCTGCAATGCATCTTGAAGTTCTTAACAAATAAATTAAATCAAAGATATTTGTCAATAATGCCAAATATGTATATTTGTGTTTCAGTCATTTTTATACTGGCTTAAAAATACTTCATTAAGTCTACTAAGCAGGGGTGTAGAACGTGTTTAATAGGGCCAGCCCGGTAATGATCTTGGACCAAAATAAAGGTTTTTAATTCTGGTTATTAAAATGCAGCAGCTGCTGGATTGGTGCCGTTCAAAGTGGAGTGCGCCTAATAAAACAATATTAACATAAAGGTGAGACGTGTCATAGGGTGTTTCTCAATGTCAAGACGCCTGGCCTTGCGAGGCGATGTCTTGCGAGGCCAGGCGCCTTGCTTACAAGGATGCTGTCTTTCCTTGGTCAAAGAAAATGGTTAAATGGAACAGACTTGCATCACGTGACCGTGGCTTCCACGGCAGTCACGTAACGTCACGTGACACGGGAGATGACGTTATATTTTATAGGTATTAGTTTCAATATAAATATATAACAAGCCTTTTACTTTTTAAATTGTGTTTATGTTTGTTAAATTAAAAATAAGTGAGTTACTACCAGCCACTGAAGCTGCAACTACTAAGCAACTATCCAACCATAGATAACTTCTTTGGATCTAAAAGACATTTTAAATTAGCTGACTTACTTTTAAACTTGAAATTGTCCCCGAAGTAGCTGCCGGCTTCTGATCCACCATCCTTTTCCAAATACTGCGGTGTATTCTGGGTAATTGTTGACCAAGCCTAGGCTACAAGGCACCTCCCATTTATCCTTGCTCAGCTAGCTAAACGGTTAACAAACGGAGAACACACGCCTCGGTAGAACATGAACATTGGAACACGTCTTGGCAGCTCCTGATGACGTATCTCCTAGGCAACCAGGACAGGGCCAAGACATCAAGGCGAGGTTTATTGGCATTGAGAAACACCCATCATTTCATCTCCCACTGAGACAGGCCCGCCCTCTCTCCCTGTCATCGCAGCATATGCTGCTCCGTCTCCAGTTTTCCTATCAGCAGAATCTTCTGTGATTCCGTGATTCTCCCACATTTGAAATAAAAAAAAACCCTTCTTTAACATTTAACTGCTGTGTTCCGGCTGAATCTCCGGGTCTTCAGGTTATACCCATTACACATATCGATTATGTGACGCTGCAGATCTTCGAACCATCTATTTGCATTCTATCACCTGGGCCATTATTTCAGGCTCAGTTTTTCTCAGCCGAGTCACAATTAGCTAGTCTGCTTCTGCCGGCATGACAGACACACCGATGAACCAATCAGAGCAAGTTTAAGGCAGCATGTTGGTTTAGCTGGGGTGCTCAGTAGAGCTGAAGAATATATTCTAAAAATCGACGCTTTAAGATGCGGACATAAACTATTAATCTTTGAAGAAGCACACCTTACTCAATTTCAGCGGATAGCCACTAGCATGAAAGTGCCTGTGGGACATTTGAGGCATGAATCTCTCGCTCTCAACTGTGATTAGATGGATGAATGGATAGACATTAGAATTTTAAGATTTTTTTAAAAATCAGAAGTCTTATCTTCTTTTCTGTGAACAGGTTTTAAATTTTTTGTATTTTACTGGTAAATAACTTACAAAACATCTGAATTGTCGAAACAGACAAAAATCGTGAATAAGTCGTGATATGATTTTGCAAAAACAAAATCGTGATTAGATTTTTTTTGTTTCATGTCATCCGCCCCCACATCCACCATGTCCTGAACACGGTGAAATAAGCTCTGTGTGTGTGTGAAGTGTGTTTACTCTCGTAGTGTACACAGACCCTCTGTTTCTGCACCCAAAAAAAATAACTCTTTGAATGAACATAAAAAAATCATGGAAAGGATTTGCCACATGATTATGTTGCTTTAGTTCAGTATCATACATTTATGTTATTCTAACTTAAAGTATTTGTGTTGAGCCAAAGTAATTCATCAAGGTTGAGCCAACTTGTTGACTATATTTAGATCCTATTTAATTTGATAGGGTCAACTTAACTAAGTAGAATTATTTTGATCCAACTTAAATCAATAAGTTTGGTCCTACCTAATCTCATTTGCACCCAACTTGATTTAATAAAGCTGATCCAACTAATTTTACAGTAGTAGATTAACATTAGTAATTAATGTTGATCAAACTCATGTAAATTATGTTAGCCCAACAAAAGTGGTTAATGCTGAAAGAAGGCTATTTAATCACATGTAGTAGGGTAGTGGGGAGGGATGGATGGAGGGAGGGAGGAAGGGATGAATAAGAGAGAGAGGGTAGAAGGGAGGGATGAATCAGAGGGAGGGTAGAAGAGAGGGATGGATGGAGGGAGGAAGGGATGAATCAGAGGGAGAGGGTAGGAGGGAGGGAGGGATGGATGGAGGGAGGAAGGGATGAATAAGAGAGATGATTTAATTATGTTAACTGAAATAATAGCTTTAAAGTTAAACAAAATGGTCTCAGAGTCAAGGAAGGAAATGAGACAATGAAATAAAATACAGAACAACACTGACTGCATTGGCAGTTTTTTTTCCCTGTAATCAACATTTCACAGGATTATATTTGCACTTAATAAATACTGCACACACATTAAAATGTAGTGGTGAACTTCAACAGATGTTAACGTTATATTCATCACAATAAACATTTCAAACTTTGGACTCTAGGAATTTAAAGTAGTTTTGGTCTATAGAGCTGTGTTTAAATAGTAGTCTGTTTTTTTTTTCATTAATCAGACCAATTTTAACCCATGGCCTCAGCTGGTGTGTGTATAGAAGGAATAATCAGCCAATAATGTTGCTTAATAAGACAAAGAATCAAGAAACAGCAGCTAACACCAAATGTACTGATAAACTAAAGTCCAAAGGGTGATGCAAGGCCTCGTTTTACTTGTGCATGGGCTACAACAGATCAAAAAAAAAATTCATTGGTTTCTGAATAGGATTCACTGAGCAGCTAAAAGTAGTTCAGGTAGTTTTAGATGTCAGTAACAACAAGTAGGGCTGGGCGATATGGCAAAAATAGAATATCACGATCTTTCCAATATTTTATCACGATTTCGATTTTATCACAAATTTTTATCCATGAATAGCGTAACTTCAATTGCGTATTAAAGAAGAGAAACATTGAATAAATAAACATTTATTCATATTAGGGATAATCAACACAGTGCTAACACACTTATATTTTAAACTCACACCAGAGATGATAAAAGCCCTGAGAGAAACAATTACAAAAATCAGTTTTTCTTGTTTTTCAAGCAACTTAACATAAATTAAAATCGTAAACATATTTAAAGTGCAAACATGTCAATTGCAAACGTATTGTGCAAACATTAACTTGTTCAAAATACTATGTAGCTCCCAGTTGCTCATGTAGTGGATAGTTAAGCTCAAATAAGGCTCTGATGTGCGGCTGGACCAGAGATCGCTTGTGGTAGCAAAAAACTGCACACTCTGAATATTTTCTGCAACGCTCACTTTGCATTCAACGTACATGCGTGGAATGGCGGTGTTCGAAAAATACTTGAGGCTGGAAAACTCGTAGCGCAGATCCAATGTTTTTATCATTTTCTTAAATCCCACTCCTACTGTTCGCACGGGACACAAATCTTTAACCAAGTGGTACGTCACTGCATCTGTCACACTGTTCCATCGTCTGCTGTCTCTGTCGTAGGGAGTGAGTTTTGTGTTTCTGTTAGCGTTTGCTGCCTGGAAGAAGCACTAGCCGCTGCCGCTGCAGCCGCAGGCTTTTAGCTTTAGCTGCCAGCTGGCTCTCATTGTATTGTTTGGGATGCCTTCTTTTCAAGTGATTAAACAAGTTTGTGGTGTTGCCATCACTTGCCTTGACGCTCTCCTTGTAAATGACGTTTCGCTGCTCTTTGTCATCTGGTGAAAAACCAAACCAGTTCCTCTTTGGAACGAAAACCTCATTGTCGCTCTCAGCCGCGGCCGAAGCCATGTTTGTTCACACGCAGGTGAAAACAAGCGGGGCACTAATATATTACTATGACTCACTCTGATTGGTTAAGGGTCAAACAAAGGCGTGTCGTTCGCCTGGGGTAAGTTCCCTTTTCATTCAGAGGCAGAAATTCAACAACAGAGCTGTGAATCGTGATAAAATGGTCTCTCAAAAATGACAGACCGTCAGATGTGTGGATCCTAAAACGGTCTAAAATCGTCATATCGCCCAGCCCTAACAACAAGTACACCAAGTTAACTATTATGTCCTATTAATAATCAACAGCAATACAATCAACCAAGAACACAATATTCTCAAAAACCTCAAACTAAAGATGTGTTACTATTATGAAACAAAGTAAAGAACAAAATATTGAAAGGGTCTCAGATGCTGGCCTTATTAAAAAGTTGTACAGCTTCATAATATTTGAATCAAATTTTCTTTATTCTGCAGAAAATTTAAATAAACCAAAAATCTATGGCTTATAAAAGAAAAAAGTTTTGCATTTACTATTTTCATTGTATTAGGCTCCATCTATATCAGCTGGATTTGCTGGAGGGCTAAATTTGTAGAATTCTTCAACACACCAGATTTCCCAAAGGTCATTTCGTGTATTTGTAAACATAGTTCAGCATATTGCCTTCTAGGGCTGCTCGATTATGGCAAAAATAATAATCACGATTATGGTGACTGAAATTTAGATCACGATTATTTAGGACGATTTTTCAATTTATGTTGATTTTATTTGTTTTTATTCAGTCATAAAATTGCTCAGGGCACAATCAGGACAAAAATAAATAAGAAACAAGATGATCACTAAAATAACTCCTGATTCCCAGTATAAAAAGACCAATATACATATAGCTCATAGTCTATGACCCAAGGGCTATAGACCTTGGTTTAACTCATTTAAGTCTAACCAGTACAGACCCAAATACCAATATCTTACAAATACTGACAGCAAGAATTAAACAGTGGCATTTATAACAAATAAATGCAAATAAATTGATGTTCACAAAATGTTGTATAACATTTACTGAGTCGTGTCAAGGTGCTGTAGGAGAGTGCACTAGCACCGTGTCCTCAGAGAGATTAGTTATTAGTTATCAGCGTGAGGAACTTATTTTTACCTTATTTATAAACTATGTATTTACAAGTCCATCAGTTAATGTAATAATTGTCCCAACCACAGCTGCACCCCCCACCCCCCAACCCGGTCTCACAGCAATCGGGGCAAGCTGCACGTGTGTTTAGCGCGCTGCACACGCACATTTAGCCGTTTTTAGTGGCTCAGGAGTCCGCAGGTGCGGTGTGTGTGTCAGTCACTCTGGTTAATCCAACATGGAGCCGGCTCCGAGAGCTGTTTCTTTAGCGACCGACACATCACTACATCATTCCCTTTCCTAAAGTCCTGAAGAACGGTCCGGAGCGCAGGCGGAGTGTTTAGCTAACCTGCAGGAAATGTCAACAACAGTTATCCAGAAAGTAGCTCAGGGTTACCAGAGATGTTTCTGAGGTGTTCGCCAGGTCCTTTTAAGTTAAAAAAGTCAAGAAGGGGGTCTGAAAAGCTGCTAGAAATAGGCTCAAAGTCGCCAAGTTGGCAACACTGTGGGAGGAGCTCTTCATTTGCAACTCAGGGCAGCGCAAGCGGGAGGAGCAAATAATCGACTTGTTTTGTTTTTTATAATCGTTCAAAACTCAGATCGTAATCGTGATTAAAATTCGATTAATTGAGCAACCCTATTGCCTTCCTTTCAAAAGCACTTACAGATAGAACCTTAATACTGCTGAATTGAAACTGAAGCTCAGAGAGTCTTGATGCTGCAGCGTACCAATGATGTGTTTTCATTGGTCGGTTGCAGATGGGAGTCGTAGGTTTTCAGTAGACTGTCGGAGGCTGATTTGGGTCGTGGGACGGCTTAAAAAGCTGTCACAGAGCTGGTCAGACTGGACGACCACAAGTTCACCGTTTTGTAACACGATCATGCTCGTGACGAGGGATCTGGCTAAGACCGCTACAAATTGCACAGTGTGATCCGGCCTTAAGAGGAAGAGGAGACTAAAGCGTGTTAGCAACAATTAACACTATTAATGTGTTTGGGACCAATTAGGCATGACCACTGGTCCAGCACAAGGTCAGTTAAAGTTCGTGGAAGAGTGAACAGTGACTGTGTGCGATCATCCCAGAAGCAAATGAAACAACTCTTTTCTTGTACAATGACATTGCTTCAGCAGAAGGTCCTTGCTAAATCCGATGCCTTCCCCTTGTAGTGGGGCTTACTCAAGTCATAAGCGGGCAAGGCTGAACTCAACAAAAGTAAAAACCGGGTAAGCACCAGCAGTCTATCCCCCAAAACTAACAGGTTTAAGGCTTTAAATGAAAGAAATAATCGCATTAAAGCGTCAGACACATAAAGAGAGCGAACGTGCCATGCTCCTGTTAATCACCGAGCAGGCTGTGCTGGAGTTCAGGTAGGAAGGACAGGAGCAGTGATGCTGCTCTTTCCGACTACTTTTTATAGCTGGTTTTATCTCAATGGGACTATAATGGCCAAACAAATGCTAGGTAGTTTGCAGCTGAATGCATTTCTTGTGAGACTGCATAAGCTGTCTGTTTTTCAGAGGAGGAAACAAGCGATTTGGCTCCGCCTTTAACAATCGGAGTGTGATTGGCTTTGAAACCATCTGCACAGTGTTGATTCTGGCAGAGTCCCGCAGTACTGCTCCTTTATGTCGTCTCTTACTGAGGACAGCCAGGTTGTTTGCATGAATGAGTGGGCTGCAGCAGCATCTTTACTGTTGACAAGGCATTAAGCATGTCTTCTTAAGGTGCATTACATCAGTGGGGATCCTTAATCCGTTCTCTCATCAGCCCCATAACCATTAATGCATCATCTCGGAGGGTTTTCAAACCTGTGATACCCTGTAATCTATTCTATTACTATATAATATTGTCAGCTGATTTTTAAATTAGCATTTAGCTCAAATTCAGCTGTTTTATTCTTACAGATGCATCTTTAGCACCCACCACCAAAAAGGCAAAGGGTGGCAACAATTTTACCCGTGTGTGTTACTTATCCTTTTTAGTTAATCAGCACATAAATGACTAAACACTATATCTATCTATCTATCTATCTATCTATCTATCTGTCTGTCTGTCTGTCTGTCTGTCTGTCTGTCTGTCTGTCTGTCTGTCTGTCTGTCTGTCTGTCTGTCTGTCTGTCTGTCTAGATGGATAGATGGATGGATTGATAGATGGATGGATAGATAGATTGATAGATGGATGGATAGATAGATTGATAGATGGATGGATAGATAGATTGATAGATGGATGGATTGATAGATGGATGGATAGATTGATAGATGGATGGATAGATAGATTGATAGATGGATGGATAGATAGATTGATAGATGGATGGATAGATAGATTGATAGATGGATGGATGGATAGATTGATAGATGGATGGATAGATAGATTGATAGATGGATGGATTGATGGATTGATTGATAGATTGATAGATGGATGGATTGATAGATTGATAGATGGATGGATTGATAGATGGATAGATTGATAGATTGATAGATGGATGGATGGATGGATTGATGGATTGATAGATTGATAGATTGACAGATAGATTGATAGATTGATAGATTGACAGATAGATTGATAGATTGATAGATTGATAGATGGATGGATGGATTTTTGAGTAAACATCAACAATATTAGACCAGAAGGTTAACAGAAGAGAGCAGGACCAAAACACGATGATCTGCTAGGCAACCCTTACATCGAGGGCAGGAGGGCAAATAGTGGCCAGTCTGGCATTGGTAAGGTGACCTCTCAGAACCACCTTCTATTAGATCAGACCATGGCGTGCACGTATTGACGAGTTGTGTATTCACCCATAAGAAACCATTCCTTGTTTTTCACTAAGGTCCATCTCCCAGCTCCTTTTATTTTTCGTCTAAAGAAGAGGGGATGATGTCGCTTATTAGGTGATACAGCTTAGCAAATAACTTTTTACCCATATGAGACACATATGTTGCCCAGTATGTTCGTCTTTTGTCAAAATTGGAAATAAATTAAAACTTTTCTGAACAAAGTTTCTGATTTACACATATCTGAAAAGTTCCGACTTTGGGATCTCGAAAGAATGACAAAGTTTGGTAA
>SSNQ01034320.1:467254-484812 GCA_006942095.1 Nothobranchius kuhntae | reverse complement strand
TCTGTCTGTCTGTCTGTCTGTCTGTCTGTCTGTCTGTCTGTCTAGATGGATAGATGGATAGATGGATAGATGGATGGATAGATTGATAGATGGATGGATAGATAGATTGATAGATGGATGGATAGATAGATTGATAGATGGATGGATAGATAGATTGATAGATGGATGGATTGATGGATGGATAGATAGATTGATAGATGGATGGATAGATAGATTGATAGATGGATGGATTGATGGATGGATTGATAGATTGATAGATGGATGGATTGATAGATTGATAGATGGATGGATTGATAGATGGATAGATTGATAGATTGACAGATAGATTGATAGATTGATAGATTGACAGATAGATTGATAGATTGATAGATGGATGGATAGATTTTTGAGTAAACATCAACAATATTAGACCAGAAGGTTAACAGAAGAGAGCAGGACCAAAACACGATGATCTGCTAGGCAACCCTTACATCGAGGGCAGGAGGGCAAATAGTGGCCAGTCTGGCATTGGTAAGGTGACCTCTCAGAACCACCTTCTATTAGATCAGACCATGGCGTGCACGTATTGACGAGTTGTGTATTCACCCATAAGAAACCATTCCTTGTTTTTCACTAAGGTCCATCTCCCAGCTCCTTTTATTTTTCGTCTAAAGAAGAGGGGATGATGTCGCTTATTAGGTGATACAGCTTAGCAAATAACTTTTTACCCATATGAGACACATATGTTGCCCAGTATGTTCGTCTTTTGTCAAAATTGGAAATAAATTAAAACTTTTCTGAACAAAGTTTCTGATTTACACATATCTGAAAAGTTCCGACTTTGGGATCTCGAAAGAATGACAAAGTTTGGTAAGTAAAATAAACTGGCCGTCAGAACAAATTGAGCACAACTTGAATGCCTTTTTCACTCGATGTTGAAAATGTAAAATCTGAAAAGGCTGGAAGAAAATTATGATTTCCCCAAATAGGACAATATCCTGAGGTTGTATCCAAACGCTTTCTGAACTGCCGCCATATTTTATTTGTGTTTTTAAACCAACACAAGCAGCCATGTGTAACTGCTGCTGCTGGCGCTTCAGGACCAGCTTGTTTACCTGACAGTCTCCCTCCACACCTGCATGAAATGGAGGAAGTTTATATTTGGAGAGGAGGGGGAGCTGTTGCATGTGACAGGCTTGGTATCAACTGGACTTTGACAGCAGGAAGAGAACTCTACCTGTGTTCTTACTCCATCGCTTCTCTCTGTTTGTTTCCAGTGATGGCCTTGGCAAGCTGTATGTAGGGAACAGGCAGAAGCACCTTGGCCAAACACCTGTCTAACGACCCACACCAGCAGAAACAGATGCCACCATGTACAGTGTGGAGGACCTCCTCATTTCTCATGGATACAAACTTGCCAGGCATGCCACATCCTCCACCCCTACACCAGTCCCCCCGTCTTCCTCCCATCAGCCTCCCTCCTCTCATCCGTCCTACAGAAAACACCATGAAATTCTGGAGAACAGAACTGCTCCTAGGACAGTAAACGGCTATGAGAGGGGGCCGGTGGTGGCTGTGGCAAACAGCAGTGGAGCAAGGCACCCCCAGGTGTTCGGTGGCGGTTGTCACAGCAACATTGAACCTAGAGATGGGAGCCAGCCACAGCGGGACAGTGAGATCCGAGGCCAGACAGACACCCATTCCTTAGGAGAGTCGCTGACCTCAGACAGCGGGTAAGATGTGATCTGTGTCTCCAGGCTCTTTGTGTTCGTGAGTCAACTCTTTATCATTTGTAGGTTCAATGGGAATGTTTACTTTGCAAAGTGCCTTAAGACAACTCTTGTTGTGATTTGGCACTATATAAATGAACTGAATTAGTAGTAATAGTAGTTTTTTAATTTAAAACAAACAAACAAAACAAACAAAACATACATAATATAAAATCGTCATCCTTTTTTCTTCTTCTCTGCTTGAAAAGGAGTGGCTGAAGTCAAAACGTAAATGTTCCTACCCCCTTATACATATCATCCTTTACTTATACTTAATTACTAATATACCAAACTTAACACGAAACCACGTTAAAACAACAAATGCTACAGATCATCCAAACAAACCATAAAGGAAAAAACAAAAAACGCATCTCTTTTAACAATTCATACGCAAACTTATTTTTCTTTAGAATAAAGGACAAACAAAATGAATCATCTATTTTCTTCTCTATACTAATTTAGAACATGCTGTTTATAATTCATTTTAAACAGGTTTATATTTGTACTTACTTTCATTTCCTCTTCTGAGCTGTTCCATAATCCCTGTTATTGTGATACACACTTTTTTGTGTTGTTCTAATATTATGTATCTTTAAACTTAGTATCCCTCTCCAGTTTTATCTTCCTTCCCTCTCTGTAAACAGTTTCTGTATTTTATCAGGTATTCATTTATTTCTTACCTTTGTAGCGTCCAGAAATGGTCAGTTTTTCATCTACAGTTTGACCTCTTCAGTATCCGCTCATATGGAGACATAAGTCTTAACTGGTGCCTTTAATCTGCAAGACAGATTCAACGCTGCGTGTTTACACACAGATTGTCAGCATCATGTTCCCTTCCCAAGGTTCTTCTCTGCCAAGCCTGTCTGCCTATCTAGGCTGTCCTGCACAGAATAAAGGACTGAACTGTTATAATAATGAATACTGGATGATGCAATGAAATACGTAAATAATCATATGGTTGAATGAATAATAAAGGCTGAAGAATAATAATAGTGTTTTGATTAATCTGTACTTAAATTACTGAAGTTGAAATGAATATTATTATTTAGTAAATCATCAGTAAAGTTTGATTTAAGAAGTGAATCACTATCTATGTGACAAGCTCACACACACTCATACACATGACGATGACAAGGTTAAAGTTATCTCATGACACGTTGTTTTCTGATCCACAAATCAGAGCTCCTGTATCTGAGCAAGGTGTGTTCTGAGGTTTGTTTGTTAACACCTCTTAAACTCTTTTGTCCTGTTTGGCCACAATCATAATATGAGAATTATTAAAACAGAATCACTTCCCGAGTTCTAGTTTTTGGAGCCAAACTCCAGACTGGCCACCGGAGGAAACTCTTGAACCACTGCATTTTTTGACAGGCTGTCAAAACCTGTCACACGCTACAAAGCTGACGCAGCAAGACTCCTTCAGAGTCCCTTCAAGACACAAAACAAGTCCACCTGTTGTGACCTGGAGACATCCCCAGACTGGAACTGGTCACGCTGCAGTTATCCTGCGAACCTCGGTGCCTTAAGGTCCACCGGACTTCCTGACATTCCAGATCTACCAAGGGGGTCTCTGAAAAAAAAAGGGTATGTACACACGACAGATTGCATCTGATGCCATTTTATTAGAAATCAACTTTCTAGATTAATGCAGACCAAATTCAATCACACTCAGAACTCAGCTTCTTCTGATATGAGGGTTCTGATAACATCACATTACACTACATCATACACTCATCACCTCGTAGTTTCCTAGTTGTTTTGTTTATAATTTGTTCTGAAAATAAATTTCTTACTTTTTATAAACCTGAATTTGTCTGAATTAATGTGAAGTGTACTTACGATCCCCGAATAAACAACGAATCCCTAATTCTTCTGGTTAAACCCTTTGAGACCAATCAGGTTGGATTTCCATATTTATGTAGAAATTCACATCTTATTGGTCAAATGTAGTGTAGTATATTGACTGAGCTTAAAAAGCACCCAAAATACATACGTAGACTAACACTACACCTTATATGTAATCTGTGCTGTTTTGTATTTAACCAGAAATGAATTCATGTATTAAATCAGTGGTTACCAGAGTGAGGGTCAGGAATGAAACGGCCCTCTCCTCCCCATGGTTGTGCCTGAACAGGGCAGGAAGGATAACGTATGCTCCCGTCCTCCACTTCAGACCCTGGGGAATGGTTATTCATGCAGGTTTTTTAGGCAAACCGATGCTTTGGATTTAAGCATGCCCTGATTAACAAACACGTATTTTATTGTTATATAAAACCTATTAATGTATTAATCCCACATACAAACTGCATTTACCATCAATAAAACAGCAGTTAAATAGGGAATATTTAAAGATGTATATGGAGGGAAGGCTATAATTAGCTCAGTCTGGAAACTTGTTGGATGAAGAGTGCTGAAATGTGTGTTATTTCTAGGAATATTGACTTGATCCCTGAAAATCCAAATAAACCAGACTGTTCAGTTACTCAGACCTGAGGGTCACCAGTTAATGTTCTGCCTAGAACATGTAAGCGTAAGCCAACAACACTAACATGGTAGATGGCCTGTGTTTGTATAGCGCCTTCATAGGGTTCTACAACCCCCTAAAGTGACAGCACAGTTGGTCATTCACCTATTCACACACACCGCTGGTGGGGAGGAGCTACAATGTAGCCACAGCTGCACCACCAGTCCCTCCGACCTACCAAAAGATTAGACCAGTGGTACTCAATAGGCCGGACCCAGCCCGTGGGGCCTTTCTTTGTGGCCCCTGATCTGCGAAAAACCATTCCCCTCCAGAACCGGACCTCACATCAGCAGTGGCGGGGTATAGATGGTGATAGGGTGCATGGGTCCACGGGAGGCACCTATTTTGTGCCATCTGATCTGCCAGATTTCCCAAAATGCAGCATTCAATAAGGGCTTTTTTCTGCTGCTGGGACAAATAGCTCAAGCTTCAACAATCTGAATTCGTGAACTTTTGTGTTATCATATTCTATTTTTACATTTTTAAACCCTTTTGCGTGCAGTAGTAAAATTTTAATCGATTAGTTTGCCTTTAATGAAAAAGTTCCACACTAGGCTGCTCTTTAATCTCAGCCTACACAGCAAAGGCTTTTCATATTCTATTTCTGTTGACATTCATGTCTGCACACTCAGGAGGATAATCTTTTTTGTGTTTGCAATTTTATTGGTAGAAGTCAATGGATAGAAGTCAGTTATTTTCAATGGTTATTGTTGAGGTACTGCATTATAGCATCCCTAAACTCTCCCCACTGGGTCTGCAGCAGGTGCATCACACTCCGTCTCACATTTCTCCTGACCTGGGAACAGATTTCCCTCATTGGCTAGTTCCCATATTGAGGAAGGTCTCAGCTAGCATCATGCATTGCTACCTGGCATTCCAGCGAAGACATGCCAAAACAGTTCCTTACCATCCACAATAGCTTTGAGTAATATGGCGGGCCAGCCTTTGCGGTTAAAGTAGTCTGTGTGATATTCCTGTGGAGCAATAATAGGAATATGAGCACATCAATATCACCCAGACAGTGTGGAAGCCCCCACCTGCTCTCAAATGATTTATAGATATATTGTGCTTTATGCACACTATCTTTAAACTAGGTATGTCCTGATCTCGTTCCTGAGATGGGATTGGGACAAATTGTCATATTTTTCAGTGATTGGAGATCAGCAATTATAACTGACAAGTCTTGTCGATGTCCTGAAATACACTATGAGCACATTAGCATATGCTACTTCAGGGGGTGGGGGGGGACTCCTGTAGAGGGCTCCTTTTCCTGTGTGATAGTGTTTACGTTCGGGTTTTCCAAAAGAAGCCAACCAAAGGGTTGATGAATCAAGTGGTGATTTACATTTCTCAAGATATCTGAGACACTTACCAAATTGCTCCGCTCTCCTGTTGGCTCGTTTGAGTTTAAATCTTTCCACGGAAACCTCAGAGTCTGCTATGAGCTTGTTCATCCATATCCCCATGAAAAAACATCAGGCTGTTGGTAGTCCCGCAGCAGCAGCCAGGTCAGCTCTGAGAGCTCATCCATGTTATTGAAGAGAGAGCGGTCATTTCCCATAATCACCCATCCATTCATCCATTACCCAGGGTCGGGTCGCGGGGGCAGTAGCCTAAGAAGGGAGGCCCAGACTTCCCTCTCCCCAGCCACTTGGACCAGCTCCTCCGGGGAGAGGGTGCTCGCTGCGGAACCACAAAGGCGGAGCTGCACCAGAGTCAGCCCCGCCCACTCACGCAAACAGCCTAGCCCACTGACTTTTTCTGTTTGTTTTTTTTTTAAATTTTATCGCAAACTAATCTGACTCACATGAATTACGGCTGTTACTAGTTTACAAATGTTAATGCTATGTTCTATGCTCCAATTAAGCAAGATAAATATAACTTGCTACATGACAAAGCCTGAATATATCCCGAAATGGAAAGGTTTCTTTTAGCGAATATCTGTCCGTAGCCGCTCCAACAGAACCGGGCTACAACAGCATTTAAGGACAATTGTTGAATAGGCTCTGGTAGTCTAGTGGCAAAATCGCCAAACTTAAGTTTTGCTTTCCCCTCAGCTGATGTTGGTTCAACTCTCGGTGGGGTCGGCAGCAATCTATTTAGCTAGCTGAAACATTTAATTTGTTTATATTTTACTTGTAATGTTTATTTTCTGCTAAATATTTATGTCTCTAAAAGCTCTTTGAATTTGGTCGTTCCTAAACAGCATTTTAGTTGAAACTCTGCTCACAAATGGACTCACACTGGCTAAATAAACGAATAAATAAATAAAACACATTAGTTATTAAATTTTAAACGGTTTACCAATAAATGGTTAAAAACATAGTACTGGCAAGTGTAGCTAGAAAAGAAGCAAAAAGTTTGCGCCGCTACCGGGAGGCGAACCTGCACAAAACTACATGCCAAGCTGACTTCACAACCTCTTCACCACTACATCTGATAACAAGCTAGTGGCGTCACATGTAATTGTGCCATCCAGTGTGTCTTTGTAGATGGGATGTATGGTTTTTTGGCGGTGTCTCAGTAGAAGTCATTTCAGAAATAATTTGTCAGAAAATTCACAGAATATCCAGATTTGAGAACCAAGACCAGACCCGCTTCGGAGGAGAGGACCAAATTGAAGCTGAGATCCAATCCCAATCCAATCCAATTTTATTTATAAAGCGCATTCACAAGGCATTACAACCAAACAAGGCGCTGTACACTAAAAATGTTGGTTAATTAAACCGGCGTTATACAAACATGTCGAACACAGATAAAAGATAAAAAGGAAATACAACAAAATTCCCAAAAATAACAGCTAAAAATCAATAAGACACAGGGTGAATAAAAATTAGAAAAACATTTTAAAAAGAACCTCAATAATACGGAAGTCGATAATTGTGGAGTCCATTTTTAAACAGTGCAGATTTAAGTGAGGTTCTTAATTATGTGGTATAAGCTAGGTTGAAGTAGTGAGTTTTCAGGCGTGATTTAAAAATGCTAGCTGTTGGTGCTTGCCTCACTAGCAGTGGTAATGCGTTCCACAGCTTCGGTGCACAGACAGAGAAAGCCCTCTCTCCACGGCTTTTAAACGTGCATTGGGAACAGCTAGGAGGAGCTTATCTTCAGACCTCAGAGCACGCGGCGGGTTGTAGTAATGGACCAGTTCACACAGATATGGAGGAGCTTGATGGTTCAAGGATTTGTAAGTGAGAAGCATAATTTTGAGGTTTATCCTGAACTGCACGGGCAACCAGTGGAGAGATTTCAGAATTGGAGAAATGTGTTGTCTTCTGTCAGCTCCAGTCAGCAACCTAGCTGCTGATTTCTGGACCAGCTGAAGTTGAGAGATTCAGATTGAGATGGGAGGAAAATGTGTGAATGAGGCCCAAAATGGCTTTGGCGTGTTTCTTATGGGGAAATGATAATATAACATGGTAAAAAGTTACAAAAGTTAGATTTTTAATTATATGGAACCTTTACAAAAATGGTTCAATTAACCTCTAAACTCAGTCCTCAATCTTGCATTTTAGATGATACTAGCTATAACACCCTCTTTGGTTCCAGAATGCTATCAAGTCTGGCAACTGGAAGGAATTGGACTGACTCCGATGGAATGGGCGAGGCTGACTCTGGAATGGGCGGGGTTGACTCTGGTGCAGCTCCACCTTCTGGTGCAGCTCCACCTTTGTGGTTCTGCAGCGAGCACCACTTGCCTCCGGGGGAATTCTAAGGCATTCCCTTACCAGCCATGAAACATAGTCTCTCCAGCGTGTCCTGGGTCTTCCTTTAGGCCTTCTCCTGGTTGGACGCGCCCGGAAAACCTCACCAGGGAGCCGTCGAAGAGGCATCCTAACCAGATGCTCGAGCCACCTCAACTGGCTCCTCTCGATGTGGAGGAGCAGCAGGTCTACTCCCGGATGACAGAACTTCTCATGCTATCTCTAAGGGAGAGCCCAGCCACCCTGCGGAGAACACTCATTTCGGCCACTTGTACTTGCAATCTCATTCTTTCGGTCACTACCCAAAGCTCGTGCACACACCAACTCAGGCTCCTTCCCCACCATGGAGGTGACATTCCACGTACTGAGAGCCAGCTTCTGTAGCTGAGGATCAGAGAGCCAAGATCCCTACCTTCAGCTACGACCCATCACACATTGCACCCGACCCCTTTGGCCCCTCCCACAAGTGGCGAGCCCATGGGAAGTCCCATAATCACGAGGGTTAGATACGGTTTATATCTCTGTTCCCTCGCCAGAGCTTAATTCTGGAGGTAGAACCGGGTTTCCGTGGAGAGTGCCAGCATAAGCAGCGCCCCCAGATGATCCTTGCAGTAAATGATTGATTAATGTGCAGAGCTGCCGGAATTTCCCAGAGCCCTCCCAGGAAGTTCCATAATCAGTACAAAAATGAACACCGTTTCCTCTCCTAGATATTACGTCTCGCTCTGCAGCATCTTTGTTTCTCCGTAATTCTGGAGACCGAACTGACAAGTTCCATGGAGAAGTGAGCTGCAGTAAAAAAGCTAGCATTACCTGCGCCCACCTTAAGGGCATTAAAAGACATATAGAGAAGACAAAGCAAAGAATAGAGACAGAGTAACAAAGTGAGAGGTGCTGCTACTGGCTGCAGCCCACCCCGTGTTTTCTTTAACTGAATGCGATCTTTCCTGTTTCGTACTTTGGAGTCCATCTTCACAGTAGCAATTCACCGCAAAATAAAGCTACCAGAAATTTAACACTCTACATCCAGTTTCAAAACAGCAAGTTAGCATTTTCTCGTGCACAGGATCTATTGACAGTGCTATAAATTCCCCTGCCACTCTGGTCTTTACTCAAAAATAAAGAGTGATTCAGATCCCATGACAGTAGAGCGCACCATTCAGCACGTCAGTGTATAGCCAGCCACAAATTTATTAGTTTGTTCATTACTTTTGCCCAAAATATTAAACAGAAGCTGACCTTTCTCTGTAAGATTTTGATTTCATGGGAATTACAACAATAATGGTAATGCTTATTAATGAAATTTAGTCTTAGAAAGTTCACTTGAGGTACTTTCTAAAAATATATTTCAGCTTCATAAATGTCAATAGGAAAGGTAATCTATTGGATCAAGACTCTAAATTGGATCAAATTGGAAGTTAAAAAATGCAGATAGGAACACCCCTAATTTAAACCTCTCTCCATCAGGAAATCGGTTCAGTTCTGGAACCAACAATACTCAATAAAAGTCACGCACACACTGGCACGCTGTTGTGGTGCTAACTCCGAAAAGATGCCGTACTTCTGTAGTCAGAGCCAGTAGGTAGCTTCCGCAAAGCATTGGCCACCCTCTTCTTGAAAGGAACACAGCGGCGGGAGGATACATCTTGTTGCTCTAGAGTGGGGTGCAGTTTGTGGCAGGGGTAGAGAAACGTGGTTTTAGACATTCTGAAGTCAAGAAACCACAGTGTGCTTGTGAACCCAGGGACAATAGCATTCCTCCACTCAGAAGCACGGTTAAATGCCCAGACCAATGGTCTGCTGCAAATATTTTAGAAGAGAGCCATCTGAAATACACACAATGTACATGTATAACTAAGGTATTTTGAAACTATTCACAATCACAGTACTTCAGGGCATAATCTTTTCAGCTCTGTGGAGTACTAGAGTAGCATTAGCATGAGCTTACTCTCAAACGTGTATTTCCAGTGACTTTGAACACTCCTGTATATCTGAGCCTGTTTTAGGTTGAATGAAGCTGTATGGCTTTCTACACTCTCCCGTACTTATTCCGAGTTCTCCTCCATGCAGCATCCAGCCTCCTCCAAGCTTGTTGTCTTCGAACTATCTCTAAACTCCACAGATCCAAGGCAATGCTCAAAAACACGAGTAGATGCTCTGTTGTTTTTCCACATTCTGAGCCTGTCTTGGATACACCCAAATTCTCACCCACAACATTTTCGCGCCACATACCACCACCCCAACAACAGTTTTTTATTTTGTCTGCTGGAGTTGGAAAGGAAACAAAACAACCCTGAGGTTGGCTGATGCAAGCCACGCTGTATTGGGCTGTTATACTCTGAGTAGTGCTGCTGGAAAACTACCATAGAACTTCCACTAGATGGTGCTACTCAAACCCAATTAGACTAAAGATGATAAGACATCATTAAATGATCTCAGATTCAGCAGATTATCATGACAAGCCATCTATCCGATCATTAATGGACAGGAATGTTAGCTGGAGGACAGAGATAGAAATGTCAGAGACGTTCTGCAACCAAAGCCTTCAGGCAGAACACATGTTCCTGTTTCTGTCAGTAGTTACTCGATAAAGAGTATGAAATGATCAGGCAGAATATTTAGACAGACTCCGCCTCATTATCATACATTAATTCTACCATCAGACGTCTCCTCTGTTGTTGTTCTTTCCCTGAAAAGCAGCGTTTACTCTTACAATGAGAACTAAAAACAGCAAGAAAACACTCAGAAGTCTGAGATCAGGATTTGTTCCTGCGGACACTGGAGGAATGTCAACCACTGGTTTGTGTCTTTTCTGTTTTTAGAGATGACATAAATGAGCTAAATGTTTGTGAACATCCACTACACATTTCACTAGAAGTATAATCAATTATTTATGTTTTCTTACAGCTTTTGTGATGGCAACAGAGGCCCACAGATTAAAGATGTTTCCCTCTGGAGGAGGAGAGGCCAGGACTTCAGTGTGCTGCTGGACTACACTGACCTCAGAGGGAGGGAACAGGGGGGACATGACAGGCCAGAAGGTCCTCAACAAGCAAGAGGCCAAGAACTCTCCATCGAAGATCGACGGAGAGCAACTCAGGAGAGGCAACGCTGGGCAGCACAAACCCAGGCTCAGACCCAGGCCAAGGCCCTGACTCAAGGCTGTTCTAGAGAGAGGGAGGCAGCACTCCATCAGTGGAGGATGACAGCTGAGAGGAAGTGCCAGAGCCTAGGGACAGAAGACTGGCATCCAGCTGTGAGCTTTGGTCATCAGTTCTCTCACAATGACAGTGAGCACTGGGCAAAGGAACAGAAACGACTGCATGCCAGAACACCAGAAGGGATTGTAGTCCACCCAGGGACCAAAGTGAAATCTCAGTCCCTGCCCAGGATGCTCCCACCCGAGAACTTACATTATGTGGATGTAGCCTCGTCTGGTCAGGAGCTGAACAGGCGGGTCAATGGTCACCCACTGTCCTACCAAAGCCTCTACAGGGCACGCTGCTGGCCAGACAATGGTAGGCCAGCTAGTGCCAACCAGCTCTCAACTAAACCAAAGCCCCGCTTCACCCGACCTCCTAGACCTCCTTCTTATGAAATGCACCAGCAAATCAGGGGAAGCTGTGAGGTGCTGTCTGGCAGAGAATCAGTCCCACCCCCGGCCAGGGACAGAACCCCCCTTCCCATATCAAGAACTACAGACCCTCATTTGGACTATTTTGCACAGGACTCTGGACCCCCAGGATACATCCCTCCTCCGTCATACAAAAGAGTTCCTATAATGGGAGCAGTGAGGAGTGGATATGGAGAAGTTCCTGTTGACTACAGGTCTGTTTTTTCACTTTTACTTTCTTTAATTTCTTACTACATTGCCACTTGAGGTCAGACAAGCACAGACTCCTAGTTCCTTTTAAATGAAAGTAAAAATTCATTTTTATGTTTTGGCATTTTTATAAGGCTTGGAGTAAAGCTCACGTGTGTACTTTTAATATGTCATTGTCTTGCTTTTTATCAGTCTACATGTATTTTGTTCTTTTTATTTTGTTGTATTTACAGTTTTTTCTGTACAGCACTTTGGGCATCAGTTTGATGTAGGAAATAGCTCTAAAAAGTTGATGATGCACCTGGAAGAGTTTGTCTTTAGGGCTGCCACAAACAACTAATTTAATAGCAACTAATCACTAGTTTTGTTGATGATTAGTCGACTAATCGTGCCATTCATAAAAGTTTAGCTTGTTGCACCAGGATGCCCTAACATATCATCATTAGCTTCTAGTCTGAAGTGTGATCAGCTATGTGTCATCTAGTAATAAAGACAAGATGATAGCTTACCAAACAACTTTTAATTAACTTTGTAACCTGTTAATACAAATGTTACAGTCAAATGGAGGTAGGCACCTAAAACAAAAATTAAATTGTACGCAAAAATGACATGCTAACAAATGTATCCAGCTAAAAATGTCATTCATGGCTTTGTAACAAACCCATTCATTGAAGAGGAGGAGCACTTTTTTAACACTGTAACATAGCGGGCTAAAATAAATCATTAGCGTTTGTAACATTAGAGCAACTATGTGACTTACATACGTGCTATAAAGGTAGTAAAATCACCTTCACTACTGTTGTTACTACACCTATAAATACAAGTAATTCTCTGTTTATGCTAGCAACTAATAAGAGGTAAATGATAAATGATGAATGACCCGCACCTGTATAGCGCTTTTCAGAGTCAGAGGACTTCAAAGCGCTTAACACTACAGTGTATCATTCATCCATTCATACACACATTCACATACTGGTAGTGGTGAGCTACGATGTAGCCACAGCTGCCCTGGGGCACACTGACAGAGACGAGCCTTCCAAACACTGGTGCCACTGGTCCCTCCGACCACCACCACCAGGCAAGGTGGGTTAAGTGCCCAAGGACACAACAGTTAACTCCTCCCTGAGTTCTGGTATTTTTCCATGCTGTGGTCTGGCCTCTACTCAAAAAAACTCATATGGACCCCTCTGTTCTCTTGAATTTTCGACCCATTTCAAATCTTCCCTTTTTATCTAAGGTTTTAGAAAAAATATGTTTTTAATCAAGTTCAACAATTTCTAGACAGCAATTCTATTATAGAAACCTTCCAATCTGGATTTAGATCACACCAACATACTGAATCGGCTCTCCTGAAGGTTCATAATGACATTAGGGCAGTGGACAACAGGCAGCCAGTTGTGCTAGTCATGCTGGACCTTTTGGCTGCCTTTGATACAGTTCATCATAAGATTCTTGTCTCGTGCCATGAAGACTTTGTTGGTTTTGGTGGTAAATGCTTAAAATGGGTTGCCTCCAACCTCTCATGTAGGACTTTCTCAGTACCATATGAACTTTATTTATAAAACACTTTTAAAAACGGCATGGCAGCCGACCAAAGTGCTGTACAGATTAAAAGTAAAACACAATATAAAAGCAAAAACACAATCAATAATAAAAGTACACAACTAAGCAGTAAAATCACAGTCAATAAAAGAATACATAATTAAAAAAATTAATATAAGTCAATGGTTTAAAAATGCCTGGTTGTAAAAGTGGGCCTTAACAGTGACTTGAAACAGGGGAGGGATGGTGCCAGCCTCAATGAGGGAAGAGCATTCCAGAGGGATGGAGCAGCATAGACAAAAGCATGCTGCCCCCGTGTATTGTATTTCATTGTATTTCATTGTATTTCATTGTGAGAACATAAAGCAGCAAGCAATCGCTCACAACAGAACAGTTTGACAGACAAAGTTCAATAAGTGCCGCTGGCTCACCTGGTGGGACCCACGTCTCCATCATGCAGAACAAACTTAATCCATTATCAATGAAAAAATCCTTTAAAAACACTGTTTTATTCCCCAGCGAGCGAACGTTTAATAGAGCAATCCTGAGAGATCACAGGTAAGTTGAAGGCAAACAAGGACGAAAACGCTCCTCACCAGACCTCACAGAGTAGGTGAGATTCCTCGAATTAGAGAGGAGATGTAACCTCTCCAACGTGTCCTGGGTCGACCCGGGGGCCTCCTGCCGGCAGGACATGCCCGAAACACCTCCCCAGGGAGGCGTCCAGGAGGCATCCTGACCAGATGCCCAAACAACTTCAACTGACTCCTTTCAATCCGGAGGAGCAGCGGTTCTACTCCGAGTCCCTCCTGAATGTCCGAGCTCCTCACCCTATCTCTAAGGCTGAGCCCGGCCACCCTACGGAGGAAACTAATTTCGGCCGCTTGTATCCGCGATCTCGTTCTTTCGGTCATTACCCAAATCTCATGACCATAGGTGAGGATTGGGACATAGGTCGACCGGTAAATCGAGAGCCTGGCTTTCTGGCTCAGCTCCCTCTTCGCCACAACAGATTGGCTCAGCGAACGCATCACTGCAGATGCTGAACCAATCCGCCTGTCGATCTCCCGATCCCTCCTACCCTCACTCGTGAACAAGACCCCGAGATACTTTAACTCCTCCACTTGAGGTAGGACCTCTCCCCCGACCCGGAGTTGGCAAGCCACCCTTTTCCGGTCGAGAACCATGGTCTCAGATTTGGAGGTGCTGATCCTCGTCCCAGCCGCTTCACACTCGGCCGCGAACCTACCCAGCAAGAGCTGAAGGTCAGAGCTGTATGAAGCTAGGAGGACCACATCATCCGCAAAAAGCAGAGATGAGATTCTCCTGCTGCCAAACTCGACACACTCCACACCACGGCTGCGCCTAAAAATTCTGTCCATAAAGGTAATGAACAGAACCGGTGACAAAGGGCAGCCCTGACGGAGTCCAACCCTCAGCGGGAACAGGTCTGACTTACTACCGGCTATGCAGACCAAACTCACGCTCCTCTGGTAAAGGGACTGAATGGCCCTTAACAGAAAGCCACCCACCCCATACTCCTGGAGCATCCCCCACAGGGTGCCTCTGGGGACACGGTCATAAGCCTTCTCCAAATCCACAAAACACATGTGGATTGGTTGGGCAAACTCCCATGCCCCCGCCATCACCCTTGCAAGGGTATAGAGCTGGTCCAAAGTTCCACGGCCAGGACGAAAACCACATTGCTCCTCCTCAATCTGAGATTCAACTATCGATTGGACCCTCCGCTCCAGTACCTTGGAGTAGACCTTTCCAGGGAGGCTGAGGAGTGTGAACCCCCTATAGTTGGAACATACCCTCAGGTCACCCTTCTTAAAGATGGGGACCACCACCCCGGTCTGCCACTCCACAGGAACTGCCTCCGATGACCACGCAATGTTGCAGAGACGTGTCAACCATGACAGCCCTACAGCATCCATAGCCTTGAGATACCCAGGACGAACCTCATCCGCCCCCGGGGCTCCGCCGATGTGTAGTTGTTTGACTACCTCAGCAACTTCTGCCCCTGAGATTGGACAGTCCATCCCAAGGTCTCCCAGCTCTGGTTCCCCCTCGGAATTAGCATAGGTGGGATTGAGGAGCTCCTCAAAGTATTCCTTCCACCGTCCGACTATAGTCCCAGTTTACGTCAGCAGCTCCCCATCCCCACTGTAAACAGTGTGAGTGAGTTGCTGCCTTCCTCTCCTGAGGCGCCGGACAGTTTGCCAGAACCTCTTTGGAGCCGATCGATAGTCTTTCTCCATGGCCTCACCAAACTCCTCCCAAGCCCGAGATTTTGCCTCGGCAACTGCCACTGCTGCACCCCGCTTGGCTATCCGGTACCTGTCTGCTGCCTCCGGAGACCCACAGACCAGCCACGCCCTGTAGGCCTCCTTCTTCAGCCTGACGGCTCCCCGAACCTCTGGTGTCCACCAGCGGGTACGGGGGTTGCCACCACGGCTCGCACCGGCCACCTTGCGACCGCAGCTAGCAACAGCCGCCTCAACAATCGCAGAGTGGAACAAGGCCCACTCAGAGCCAATGTCCCCCACTGCTCTCGGGACACGGTCAAAGCTCTGCCGGAGGTGGGAGTTGAAGACCGTCTTAACAGGTTCTTCTGCCAGGCATTCCCAGCACACCCTCACTATGCATTTGGGTCTGCCAGGTCTATGCGACATCTTCCCCTGCCATCTGATCCAACTCACCACCAGGTGGTGATCAGTTGATAGCTCTGCTCAGCTCTTCACTCAGGTGTCCAAAACATACAGCCACAGGTCAGATGATATGACTACAAAGTCTATCATCGACCTGCGACCTAGGCTGCCCCGGTACCAAGTGTACCGATGGGCATCCTTATGTTCGAACATGGTGTTTGTTATGGCCAAACTGCGGCTTGCACAGAAGTCCAATAACGAAACACCACTCGAGTTCAGATCAGGCGGGCCTTTCCTCCCAATCACACCCCTCCAAGTCAAGTTGTCATTGCCCACGTGAGCATTGAAGTCCCCCAGCAGGACAATTGAGTCCCCTGATGGAGCACTATCTAGCACTCATCCCAGGGGCTCCAAAAAGGGTGGGTACTCTGAACTGATATTTGGCCCATAAGCACAACAGTCAGGACCCATTCCCCGACCCGAAGGTGCAGGGAAGCTACCCTCTCGTCCCCCGGGGTAAACCCCAACACACAGGCAGAGAGTCTTGGGACTAACAAAAAGCCAACCCCAACCCTCCACCTCTCACCCGGAGCAACTCCAGCAAAGGAGAGTGTCCAACCCCTCTCAAGGACTTGGGTTCCATAGCCAATGCTATGTATCGAGGTGAGTCCGACTATATCTAGCCGGTGTCGCTCAACCTCTGCCACAAGCTCCTGCTCCTTCCCCACCAGCGAGATGACATTCCATGTACCAAAAACCAGTTTTCTTGTCTGGGGATCGGACCGCCAAGGCTCCCGCCTTGGTCTGCCACCCGATCCACATTGCACCGAACCCTTCATGTTCCTCCTGTGAGTGGTGGGTCCACAGTTGGATGAGCCCATGTATCCGGTTCGGGCTGGGTCCGGCCGGGCCCCATGGGCGAAAGCCCGGCCACCAGGCGCTCGCTCACGGGCACCAACCCCAGGCCTGGCTCCAAGGTGGGACCCCGGTAACCCTCCGGGCCGGGTACTCCGACTCTTTGACTTTACCTCCATGAAAGATCCTGTGTTCTTTGTCTCACCCTTCATCTAAGACCAATCTGTCATGAGAGACCCTACCAGGGGCAACATCGCTCCTAGGATCATTAGGGCACTCAAACTCCTCCACCACGATTAGGTGACGGTTCAAGGAGGAGACATTTAGCCCTTCACCACTGAAATCAGTTTGTTCATTCCAATCCTCCTAAGTAATTCTCTAATAATCCAACTGGAATCCTTAAGGGTCCCGTAACATCCATCCTGTCAGAATAGGCCTTGGGAGCCCAGGTGTTACTAGAACTAATGGTGTCTCCTCACCAGCGTGAGTCTCCAAACTGTGAAGGTTGGTCTCCAAACATGAATGAATGAATTATGATATGTTACACCTCCCAGACCAAAGATAGGTACAATATAAGATTAAATATCTTCAAAAACACTATAGAGACGTCATTATTAGTGAAATAAAAGTAATTTTCCTGAGCCATTACTTCAACCAAGAAATAAGATGCAGGGATTTGATGAAACCACGTTGTCTCATGCAGTCCTA
>SSNQ01034320.1:437710-464538 GCA_006942095.1 Nothobranchius kuhntae | reverse complement strand
TGTAACACACACACACACACACACACACACACACACACACACACACACACACACACACACACACACACACACACACACACACACACACACACACACACACACACACACACACACACACTGCAGCATGTTAGAATCATTTAAATGACAAATTTAACTACATTGAACTGCTTTTGTAACAATTTAATCTCTTATTCTGTAGTAAAATAAAGAAACTATCTAAATCATCACATATCTGTGACATCAAGAAGAAACTTGTGAGTTGAAAGATAGGGATGGATCACAATGTTTACAACTGAAACAGTATCAGGATGTTTTAACTCACAGAGGCCTGCAGGTCTTCTGTTTTATGAGCAGAGCGCTGAGAATTGGCTTGTTATGAGAGCTAAACGTTATTTTGCCGCTGCCGTGCGGAGCGGTAGGGAAACACATTTCAAACACGGAACCCAGTCCGGCTACCGAACCCATAGATTTGTAAATAAACACGTGTTTATTTACAAATCTATGACTGAACCGAGCAGAATTCCGGTGACGTAACACCGGTGCGCGAAGGTGCGGATTCCAACCCACAGGAGAGGAGGGAGAGAGGAGGTAAACAGCGAGTGGATCACAGGGACAGAACTGATATTTTTGACCAAAAAGTGTACACCCACAGTTTAGACGCGGCGCTCATGCAGGTGTCTCCTTTTGTTTCGACGCTGCTACACGTAATATTTTTAATTTATTAAGCCGATAATTTGTTTTTACTCAGTAACAGATATGATTTAAAATGTAGCGAATTACAATTTTTTTAACTACTTACTCAAGTAAAAGTACAGCTTTTAAAGACGACTTCAAAAGTATAAATATACAAAAGCAGCTACTCAATTACAGTAACGTGAGTAAATGTAATTCGTTACTTTCCCTTTCTGCAAGTGAGGCTTTCCAGGCGTGTCCAACCGGGAAAGGCCTAAAGGAAGACCCAGGACACGCTGGAGAGACTACGTCTCACAGCTGGCCAGGGAGCACCTTAGGATTCCCCCGGAGGAGCTGGTCCAAGTGGCTGGAGAGAGGGAAGTCTGGGCCTCCCTGCTTAGGCTACTGCCCCCACTTTCCCCTAGCCCTAAGATGCCGAAAATGGATGGATGGATGATAAAAAGTATCAGAGCCAGTTTGTCTTCAAATGTTTTGAAAAACTCTACCAAAAACCCATCAACCAACACCCATGACTCTCAAGTATTGTTCTGAAATCGGTCTACATTTGTGTTAGTGAGCACTTTTCCTTTACCAAAGTAATATTCCACCTCACAGGTGTGGCATATCAAGGGACTGATTAGACAGCATGAATACTGTACAGGTGTGCCTTAGAGTGCCCACAATAAAATGACACCCTGACATATACACAGTTTTGCTTTATGGGGGTGGTGGGGCAGAAAACCAGTCAGTATCTGGTGTGGCCACCATTTGCCTCACGCAGGGCAACACATCTCCATCGCATAGAGTTTATCAATTTGTTGATTGTGGCCTGTGGAACGTTGGTCCACTCCTCATCGATAGTTGTGCAAAGTTGCTAAATATTGGCAGAAACTGGAACACACTGTTGTATACGCTGATCCAGAGCATCCCAAACATGCTCAATAGGTGACATGTCTGGTATGTGTTGTGTATGTTTAACAAGTTAATTCTGTAGCTTAAAACATACATGAAACCATCTAAAGTTAACATGTAAGTCCTGAAAGCTTCTAGAATAAACAAAGTTACTTTACCTGAAAACGGTTGTGAACAAACTCTGCTGATGGACGTGAAGCTGCTGTAGCTCCTTAATATTCCTGCTCCATTTTCCCTAGCTTTAGCATTTTTCCGTTGCGTGTAGCTGCCGCGGCGGCTGGGACGGGACCTATGGGTCACCGCAGAGGTGAAGGCTAGACTGTCCGAATTCAGAGCCGCTGTGTTCCGGTCTTAGCGGTCTGGCAAGGGCCCATACTCGTAAGCATCCTGCCTGTGGATTCAGACACACCCGCTGACTGACTTCTCTTTCACATAACCACGTTCGGCAGAACAACTTCTGGTTCAAAAGGTCCAACAGATCCATCATCCAATCAGTGATGCCTGTTGTTGCAGCATTGGTACCTACCTTTTCCGGTTCGTGTTTTGTTTTTGTGGTTTTCAATTTGTTGTGCGTTTAGTGATTTGTTGTTAGGATTTTCATTTTGTTGTTGTGCTTTTCAATTTGTTGTGCGTTTAGTGATTTGTTTTTGTGCTTAGTGATTTTTTGTTGCATTTAGTGAATTTGTTGTTGCGCTTTTCAGTTTGTTTTTGCATTAAGTGATTTGTTGTTGCGTGTTTCAATTTGTTGTTGCGTTAAGTGATTTGTTTTTGTGGTTTGCACTTCAGGGCCACCGTAGATCCTGGAGGTGAACATGCTGGATGTGAAGGTCCAGGGCTAGTGTGGTCACAGGTGGTCTGCATATGTGAGGCCGGTTGGATGTACTGCCAAATTATCTCAAACGCCTTTGGAGACAGCTTATGGTAGAGTAATGAACATTCATTTCATGGGCAACAGCTCTGGTAGACATTCCTGCAGTCAGCATGCCAATTGCACGGTCCCTCAAAGGCCGTGACATTGTGTTTTCTGATCCAACTGCACATTTCAGGGTGTCCAGTATTCATGCTGTTTAATCAGCCCCTTGACATGCCATAGCTGTGAGGTGGGATGGAATATCTTGGTAAAGGAAAAGTGCTCACTAACACACATGTAGACAGATTTCAGAACAACATTTGAGAGTCATGGGTGTTTTGTGCATGTAGAAAAAGTTTCAGATGTTTGAGTTCAGTTCATGAAAAATGGGAGCAAAAACAAAAGTGTTGTTTATATTTTTGTTAAGTATATGTTGCGTGTGTACGAACTAGCAGTTGTTCAGCATCTGCAGTGGATAGTAAATCAAATTCAGTCTGTAAATCAAGTAATCTTTTGTGTAAAGTTTGGTTTTACGATGTTAGAATAAGCAGAGAACGAAATTGTTTGGACGCGCACTTTTGCTTTAAAAGTTTAACGAGCGGCGGCTGGTACATTTTTATTTTTTGGTGAGGCGAAATTTAACAGGTGTGCCGAATAGAGCATGCCAGCCGAAATTTGCATGACCTGTTATGGGAAGGTGCAAACGAATAACAAAGTTTTTAAATAAATGTGTACTATTAACATGTTTTGTATCCATTTGCTTCCCTACAAAATGATGGTTTATGGGCAGATAAATAAAATAAATTATGCTTATATTTAAGGTTGTACTAATCTATGTTAAAAAAAAGTTAGCGTAGGTCAATGGTAGAGATCGCTGTGCCCAAAAGTAACAGGAAATACGTCACATGACGATTCTGTTGTGGTAAAAGTGTAAATAACATTTTAAAACTACACTTAAATACAGATTATACACAGCACTTGTAGTCTGTATGATGTAGAGATTGTTTAATTTATTTTTCATGTTGTTCTTTTTTTTAATATTTTGTGATTCCTATGTTCTTTCTGTGAGACTGGTGTGGCGCCCTAGCGCCCCCTATGGACGAGCCACCACTGACAACGACCTCTTGATAGTGTCATCATGAACTGTCATAAAGTTGTTGAGTGTAAATTTAATAAAACTGACAAAACTGTCATCTGAGAGTAGTGAAGAATTAAACCTACAGGGTTAGAAAAAAGAGAAATAGGCTATGAAGTTGATATCTACACTAAGTGGTGCATAATCCGATATAACATTTGGATAGTATACAGATGCTAGCACCTTCGGAGGAAGAAAAAATAGTCTACAAAATAGTAATCAATACGTGAAAAAGATTGATGAACTCGAGACAAAAAGAAATATGCTCTAATAGAAGGGTTGGAAGAACTCCAAGATCAATAAATCCATTTTTAGACATAAATTCAGCTATAGATTTAGATAGAAAATTGAGACTGAGTGTGAGGGTGTGATCTATCCAGAACGCGATCAATAACACAGTTTCAATCACCACCTAATATCAACAAATGACTTCCAAGAGAAGGGAGGCTATTTAAAAGTTTATGAAACTTGGATTATCAAAATTTGTTGTATACACATTAACTAAAAGAATTGTTGCCTACAACAATCAAGTGTTTTATCAGCTTTAGTCTTAGAGGCCACAAACTGTATTTTTTTGTTAATCAAGATGGCAACATTGCTGGCCCTAGAGTTGAACACTGAATGAAATTTCTGTCCCACCCTTGGACATCTGAGTTTAGCATGTCCCTTTCTCCGTAGATGGGTAAAAAAAAAAACATAAATGGTGCGCAATCACATACAAATACAAAACAAACCAACAACACAAAAGCACTCCTCAGGCAATAACATCGCAAATACATCAGAACAGCAAACACATCCAGCCCCCGCAATCCGACCCCAAACAACCAAGTCCGCCATGCTTGCTCCCCATGGCGCGTACCAAAATAGACACTAGTCCCGATAATGAAACAAATCATCTCCAGCCAACGCTCCAACTGGGCCACTTTATGTAAGATACCAAATACAAGGTGCAAATAACAATAACAGCACTATTATTCTCAGTCTCAGGACAAGCCAAACATCTTTAGGTCTGAGTCCAGCTTGGCTCCAGAAATAAGAGAAGATAAACACACACAGACACCGAACTGCATCCTTTGGTGAGATGAAATCATGTTGCACTCCTTGTTATGTGATGCAAAGTTTAACCGGATGAAAGATTCCAAATCCGAGATCCTTCAATGCTACGAAGCTGGAGCCGAAGGTCATTGAAAGCTGCACAAGCCCGGGCTATCTTGACGGTGCAGCCAAGGAAGGCAAAGGTGACCATATTGCATATCTGTATTTGTTGCACGCTTTCTGAAGAATCTTGGCAGCGTCCACATAGAAGTGCAACCAGACGATTGTGGCGTGGGGGTGTCCCTCTGCGGCAGGTCTGGGAGCCAGTGACCGATGAAATCTATCCACCAACGGTTCCTTCTCAAGCTGAAATGCCTCCTTGAGAAGCGAAGACAGATCTGCAGCAGTTAATGCATTATTGTTATTACGGCAGGACATGGATTCCAATTCCTCACAACAGTATCATCCATACATGTGGAAAGAGACTGCTCCAGTTGTTACCGTGCTTATGTGGCCCGTAAAGTCCACCGCAATGACTGAAATATCTGAGGACAGGTCAGTTTTCGGCACCTGTATATCAGACCTGATAGATATAAGATTCTCCTCAAGTGCCGCAGACAGCTCCCTTCCGAACATTATTGAGGTTTCCCCACAAATCTCAGATAGGAGTTCAGCCTTTATGGAACAATCCATTTCAGCAGACGGCATGTCAAATAGTCCAGGTCGGGGTGCGGTTGCACCACAAGGCAGGGATGAGGCTGAAGTAGCAGGCTGTGAGGTGGACTGAGGAAAAATCAGCTCAGAGCAACAAAAAATTTAAAAAATATCACAAAAATGCACCTAAAAACATCAAATTATACTCACACTCTGTAGGAGCAACAATCGATGTGAACCCCTACATTACGAACCAGACCTCCTATATGATATAAGATAAGATAAGAACAACTTTATTTATCCCGAGGGAAATTCTTGTGTCATGTACATGCTCAAATCAGTAGGAGAGACAAAGGAACAGGTGAAATAGAAATATGTTATACAATATATACAGTAAAAAATGATCTACAGTAGTACCCTGTAGGATAGTGCAAAACAAACAATCGCATATCATATATATTTAACTTCAAGTTTTAATCATAATAACCATCGATTTACAGGAAAATCATGAAGATTAACAAGGCTCCCCAAACTTTTGCAATCCACTGTAGATCCCCACTAATCAATTAGACATTAAATTTTTGAGCTTAACTAATAAAAACCTGATTCAACAGTTGGACTCCAAATGACAGACTCCTGATATTCATTCGGAATGTATAATGATTCTTGTGTTTCTAAACATTGCTAACATTAATCAAATGATAGAGTATGTTGTTATTTGTGGTGTTTACAGTATGTGTAACATTTGTTGTTTTAAACTTTTAGGTACAGAGGACATATGTATCAGCAGATACAAGTGGCTCCTGATGGATCCCACTGGTTAATCAAACACCCAGCAAGTTCCTGGCCTAAACCCTGTAGGGAGAGAAGTCTGTCGGGCCAGAAGCTGTTTTACCCTGTGTATTCAACCCATGAGCATCCAGGTGTCCAATACATCTCATTTGATGACCCCCGTATTCGTCATATTTCCTCAGCCCTGGGTGGCAACTCCCTGACGGATGCTGACAAAATCCGCCACATCCGTAATGAGCTTCCCAGTGTCACCGTGTCAGAGCCTGCACCTGACGTCAGTGCCTTTTTGCCCCCGCCACTGGGGCCTTTTATCTCTGCCAAACTGTCAGAGGAAGATTTCCAGACATCTTCGAACAATTTTGACTACGCCAACAACAGGTGGCGCAACGATTTGCACAAAGAGACTATCGATAACTTCCCAGCACCTGACCAAAACTGTAACAACAGACACCCCCTGGCCCAGCTTCCTTCCTCATTGCCCGCTTCAGCCTTTCAGGCCCTATTTGCAAGAACCTCCTCTCAACAAAGGTCCAGGTCAGACCAGGTCTTGGCAGAAACCATAACTCAAGTAAAGACAATTGTGCCAGATTCAGAAGCAGAGAGCAACAGGAACACTAAGAGGAGAGTGAGTGAGACAATTTTTTGCCTTGTGTCCGTTCCTGTTCACACACCAGTAAACTTTAACAAAGATTCAACATCTGATCAGAACAACAACAAGGCTACATCAAACCTGACCATTACCAAGGTTGACACCTTTGCTGTAGGCCTCCGAGAGAGCCCAAACATCCGTAGCAAGTCTGTAAATGAGATGCCAATTAAATCACACCATTCTCACTTCCACACCAGCAGCACTTCCTCATTGAAGAATTCCAAAAGAGCTCCTTTAAGGAAGGAGGTATTAGATGCCTGGGTGCTTCAAGCAAATGAAGACAAAGAGTTATGCTTTGCTGGGTCTTGGCCTGGTAACCAGTATCGTAATCAAGAAACCCAGACTGGTTCACCTGTTACAGATGTTAAAAGTCCAGAACACCAGGAGTCCACTCGGTCTGCCTCTATTGTAATCATGGATAACACTGGCACTGACAGTACCTCCTCTTATGGCTACCCACTGGCAGGTCAAAAAAATCTTCATCTCTCAAGCAACAGCGCCTTCTCTCGCCTCAACCTCAGCCTTAGCCCACCACAAACACCCTTCCTTCAGTTCTCACAACAGGACTCATCTTCTCCTTCCAAAGTAGAAAATCTGGGAGAACATCAATCATCCTTTCCTAGTATCCGTTCACCTGAGAGCACAGAGCCAGGGGTTTTTGGTCAGTTTCTCTTAAAACCAGTGAACCGAAGACCCTGCGATGCTATCGGTGAATTAGAAACCATCAATAAAGAGATGGAAGACACAATCAGCAAGATACCAAATCTGGGTCCTGATGGGGCTGACAGAAGATTAGCCTGGTTGAAATTAGGAGCACATTTCAATGCTGGTCCAGAACCAGGGCGGGGAGCCATAAGTCTTCCATCTATGCACATGGAGAAGGCCGACCATGTAAAAAAGAGATCAACATCTGTTGCCTCTAGTGCTGGTCTTGAATCCATGCAAATGATTAGTGCTTTCTCTAGGCTGCAGACCAGCAACATAACCAGTGAGCTGCTGCCAAGCCCTGGAGATGATTGTCTTCATTCATCTGTTACTCCTCACAATGACTTCAACCACTTCTATAGGCAGGACATCCCTGTCCCCCAGGAGTCCTTACTGAGAGATGTGGGGCTAACTGTTTACACCGAGACTCAGGGTGGTCCCGGAAAACCCATGCAGCGCTCCCTCTCAGTCACATCTCCTCTGACTTACAAGGATTTCAGTCAGTTTGATAAAAGCAGTGGCAGCTCTGTGCACCATTCACATCATGAACTTGATTCAAGTGAGCAAAACATGAAACCAGAAAGGATTGTTTTGTGCAGAGGTGAGGCTACCATCTGTAGAACAAGGAGTAAAAGTTGCATATTGCTACAGAAAGACTGTTCAACACATATCATAAACCAAGAGGATGACTTCGAAAATAATTATGCAGCCCCTCAACCTCTGGCCTACAGGGATGACAGTACAGCAGATAAGCACTTAGAGAGCTTACTTATTAAGGAGAAAACTAACACTTTACCGGTGGAGGACCTTAGCAACTTGTATGAGGTCAAATGTGCAAAAGGATTACCTGAAAACGAGTCCATAGAGGAGAGAGCAGCACGGATTCTGGGTATAGCTGTTCCAGTAGAGGCCTTATGCGTGACTGACCCCCAGCATGATGTGCTCACTAACCTAGATGAGGAGCCTCTGTATTCAAGGGAAGAAACACAGCAGATGACAGGAAAGTATCTGGAGGTCAGCTTAGAGTCCCTCATAGTCCAGAAAGGATCGACAGAGGAGGTGAAGGCATCAGGAGTGGAGGCCAGTGGTGACCACAGTGACTACCAGGACACTGAGACTCAGTCAGTTCTAGGTCTTCCTGAGTTCCCACCAAGTAAACTTCTGCTTTCCCTGCCTATCACGCCAGATCAGAAGCTTTCACTGAACATGTGCAGCACAGAGAAGAGAGGAAGGGGCGGAGCAAGCAAACTGATTGAAACCCTTCAGTGTAAGCTGAACTGTTCAGCTCTGACCAGGTCAACCACAGACAGAATGATCCGTCTCAAAGAGCTGGACTCAGTGTCCCGAATACGAAGACTAAGCTTGAAAAGTCCAGAATCTGAAGAATGTGTGTGGGAAGAAAAAGATGATGTTCCCCAAGAAGCAAAGAAGGGTTCTCCGCAAAAAGCTGAGAAAGAGGAGAAGGAAGGTAATAAGGGGAATAAAACAAGAAGTAAAGGAGAGGAACAGCAGGATGACTGTGTGAACAAAAGTGTTGAGTTTGTAGAGGCTAAAGAACCAAAGGATAAGACTGAAGGCATGAATACAAAAAAGCAAACGGAGGAAACTGTTGAAGCTGTACTAGAAGCAAACATTGAGGAGAAGAAGAAAGTAATTGCTGAATTAAATACCGAAAAGGAAGAGATGGAATTAAAAATCATGGAAGACACTGGAAAAACCTTGATGGCTGAGCGTAACCCAGCATTGATGAACAGATGTGAGCTGCGAGGAAACGTACCCATACCAAAGCAGCGCACCAGGTTCAAACCTCCTCTACTTCCTAAACCTCGCAGCGTTCCCAAGAGGCAAATACCTCTGCCTCCTAATGACGACACCAAGACCGGTGGTCCCTTGGGGCATGGTGGTGAGGGAACACCCTCTCTCTCAGGTGGGTGAAACCATTAACCCAAGGAATAAACATTTAATAGAAATAGTCATTATAAGCCATAGACAGGTGGTTATATTACTACACAATACTGTACATTTATGTTTATGAAGCTGGAAGCTAAATTTGTATTTGTATTAGAAAACCACACATGAAGGTAACATCAGCTTCCATTTTTGGTTCTTTTTTAAAACACTGAAAAGGTTTCTTTTTACCTTGCTGCTGAAAGTTTTGTTCGCGGCTGCAAACTTCCTCAGAGCTGACGCTGATGGTGGCGTCACTTCCTACTCCGTTTATCCGCGGGCAGCAGAGGACGTTGTCGCCCTCTGCTGCCCGCTCTCCCCTCTCCGATGATGCAGTCCCATGCGCGATCCAATGTGTTAACCCCATCGTCTCTGTTCATAGTCCCACATCCACGTCTCCTTATCTCTATGGCTTCTTTTATCCATCTTTTGTGTTTCCGTTGTTCGGTGTTTATGATCCTTGTGTTGTCCCAGTCCATTATATGGTTTTCTCTTATGCAGTGATCTGTTACGGCTGACTTCTTTATTGTGCTTTCTGCTTCTTCTTTTGCTGCTCTTGTGTGTTTTCGATTTGTTTCTCTCTCGCACTCCTTTCTATGTTAAAGTTAAAGTTAAAGTCCCATTAGTTGTCACACACACTGATGTGTGTGCAAAATTTGTTCTCCACATTTGACCCATCCCCTGGAGGAGCGGTGAGCTGCAGACACAGCCGCGCTTGGGAACCATTTGGTGGTTTAACCCCCCAATCCAACCCCGTAATGCTGAGTGTCAAGCAGGGAGGCATTGGGTCCCATTTTTTCAAAGTCTTTGGTATGACCCGACCAGGAATCGAACCCTGATCTCCCAGTCTCAGGGCGGACACTCTACCACTAGGCCACTGAGCTGGTTCTGTTGTTCGTGTGTTGAGTTGGCGTCCGGTTTCTCCTATGAATGCTTTATTGCAGAGTTTGCATGGGATTTAGTAAATGACTCCACATTTAAGTCCAGCTGGTATCTTGTCTTTTGGGTGTACTAGCCTGTTTCTAATTGTTGTGTATGGTTTTGTTGGTGTGTTTATGTTGTGTTTTTTCATTGTTGCTCTTATTTTTCTGTTATGCCTTTGATGTATGGAAGGATTTCACTGGTTTTGGTTCTTGTCTTTCTGGGTTTCTGGTTCTTTGCTTAGGTTGTTCTTTTCTTTCTGTTGTTTGTTGTTTTCCTTTGTTGATTGCCCATGTCGGGTATCTGTAGGTCTTTAAAGCGTGTTGTATGTGTTTGTCCTCTTGTTTACGGTCTCTTTCTTCTGTTATCATGTTTGCTCGGTGATATAATGTTCTGATTACTGACATTTTGTGTATGGTCCTCTGCTGCCCACGGATAACAGAGTAGGAAGTGACGCCACCAACAGTGTCACCTCTGAGGAAGTTTGCAGCTGCGAACGAAATTGCCAGCAAGTAAGGTAAAAAGGAAACCTTTTCTGTGTTTTAAAAAAAGAACCAAACATGGAATTAGAAATCAGACACAGCAAGAACGTACCAAAGATGTAACATCAGCTGTTAGTTGCTTATTAAAACTTCACAGTTCCTTCTGTCGTCTGTTTCAGCCACAAGTAAAACTGCACAAAGTAGTGATGCTTACATAGATTATGTAACATGAACACAGACCTCAAACACATGCCCTTTGTCCTAATTTACAGATTAGCTAGTGTCATTTTCCATATGGGAGAAGGTCACTATTGAAGTGTTTACTCAAAGCTGCAAGTAAGCAAATGTACCAACAAAGTTTTATATAAATAAACCTCTCTTTGGAACGTTGATGTCTTATACAGCATAAAAATGGTGGACATATATTACACCATTAATAATTTTGTTCAGTACTAATAATTTCCACCTGCTGTCTATTCCGTTTGCACAACAGCAGTGAAACTGATCGTCAATCAGTGTTGCTTCTTAAGTGGACGGTTTGATTTCACAGAAGTGTGATTGACTTGGAGTTTCACTGTGTTGTTTAATGTGTATTTTTACCTTTAATCTCTGAAAATATCCATCAAAATGTTGTTGAAAATGAAATAAATGACATCCAGTTTTTGAAAAATGTTGATGGCTTTGTAATATATATAACCCTAAAAATTGGCTCTAAAGTATATGGGGCGCTTGTCTAGCATCTTTGGGGGATGCCATGTTTCCTCCTGGCCAGCTCGGGGTCGTGCGCCTGCTGATGACATCACACTAGATGATTGGCTGCATGTACACCTTACAGAAGTTACGTTAGAAAACATTTAGGTAGTGAGAAACAGGAATTTAACAACAAACTGCTTAACTCTTTCCTAAACCTATGTAAAAGAACAGAATTAAAAAGGAGATGCAGTATATTTTGGCCGAGTGGTATTGCAGTAATGTGATGTCAGGCGCCGGACACTGAGCAGAGCTGAAAACTTCAGCGCCAGATAACTAGATTGATTTGCAAATTGTTCCTTCTTCTTCACGCGCATGTGAGTGACCAAAATAAAGCAGTATGGAGAACAAAACTTCATCTCCAACGACCCCTCTGGCTCAGCAGCCTGAAGTCCCAAGCTCCACGTGTCACCAGAGCACAACCTGCTGTAACACAATAAAAGCAGTGTTTTACAAAACACTGGGTACAAGAATATTTTGGGGGTATTTAAGGTTTTTTGGTTTTTAGTAATTGTGCAACAGAAAAAATAATTGTTAAATTCATTGTCTGATTAGTCATTAGAATAATCAACTATTCATTGAAATAATCAATTTAAAAATACTCATTTATCCCCAGCCCTACTCATGATGAGTCTCATCATCGGATATGAAGACTAGCTCTTGGTACGTGGAATGTCACTCCTTTGGTGGGAAAATAGAATAGAATAGACTTTATTGATCCCACAGTGGGGAAATGCACTTGTTACAGCAGCACCAATACTTAAGAGAATAATCTGAAGATAAATAATAAGAAAGGTACATGTATATACACATAGGCAGTAATCTAGCATTCTAAACTTCAACCTCTAAAAACCACAAATAAAAATGAAAACAACTTTGGTTCCAACACTATGCAGCATACTGCAAGAGACACAGACATACAGTGTAAATGCGGTACAGCACAGGTATTGAACACATAATGAACATTACTTACTTAGACTTAGTTCCTCCGGCGCCTACTGGCGCATTGGGCGCAAAGTAATCGCCAGCGAGCTCTGTCGGCCGCGACGGCCTCGGCTTCATCCCATGACAGGTTCACGGCACGTAGGTCTTCGATAAAAGTTCTGCGCCATGTGATTTTTGGCCGTTCTTGTTTCCGTTTTCCGCGTCCTGGGGTCCACAGCATGGCCACTTTTGGTATGCGTGTTTGAGCCATTCGTAGCGCATGGCCCCCAAACCGAAACCATCGCTCTGCAACGACCTCAGCGAGTTGGCGTGTTCCCGTTTGGTGGTGGATCGCTTCATTCGTGATGTGGTCGAGGTAGGAAATGTGAAGGATGCGCCTGAGGCATCGTTGTTGGAACGCATTGAGGCGCTGTGTGATGGCCGCTGTCGACCTCCATGTCTCGCTCCCATATATGGCGGTTGGAATGACGATCGTGTTGAATAGGCGGATTTTTGTTTGTAGCCCGATGGACCCAGATGCCCAGACTGGCTGTAGCCGCCGGAACACTGCCCCTGCCTTTCCAATGCGACATGTGACGTCGCGGTCCGTGCCACCATCTGATGTGACTATGCTTCCCAAGTAGGTGAATTCATTTACCTCTTCAAGCCGTTGTTGGTGGCTGATCTGAACCACTGTGTGTGCACCGGCATAGCCCACTCGCATCACTTTGCTCTTCGCAGCACTGATCCTCAGCCCGGCTTTCCCGGCTTCATGTTCCAAGGTCGTTGTGAGTTCTACAAGGCCACGTTGTGTAGGTGCGAGTAGTGCGATGTCGTCCGCAAAATCAAGATCCGCTAGCTTCGTGTTGCCCCATTGGATGCCAGGGTCACCTTTATCAAGCGTCCGTCGCATAGTGAAGTCCATAACAAGGAGGAACAGGAGCGGCGACAGGACGCAACATTGCATTGGTGTTATTGTGTAACAGGATAATGCCAGTAAAACTTAAACCGAGGAGTTCTACACTCTTACTGCAGAGGGGATGAATGACCTAGGCATATCTGCTGTGCCCCATCGTGTTGCCTGTACATTGGGGTTTACCCCAGTGAATGTGAGGGTAGCTTCCCTCCACCCACGTGTGGGGGTGGGGGGGTGGATCCTGACTCTGTTGAAGGCTCTTGAGAAGTTAAAGAACATGACTTCTCACAGTGCTCTTTTACATCAAGTGAGTCAGCGCCTGGTGCTGGGGTGGGTGGTGGGGGTGGGGGGTCAGATCTGTTAAAAAGCAGGTTAAGCTCATTGGCCCAGGTCTGTTCCCCTTCAGCAGACTCACTGGCACCACTCCTCCCACTGTGACCTGTGATGTTTCTGAGGCCTCTCCATGCACCACGAGCATTGTTCTGCCCCAGCCGTTTCTCCAGCGTTTTCCTGTAGCTGTCGTTAGTCTGTCTGTCCTTATATTTAAGCTCCTTCTAGACTCGTCTCTGCTCCTCTTTGTCACCAGCCATGAAAGCTTTTTTCTTATCATTCAGCAGGGGTCAACCAGGGTTTATTATTCGAGAAACACCTCACTCTTCATGTTGGGACAGTGTTCTCTACACAGAAATTCACATAATCATTGACACAATAGAATGGGAGTGCTAATGGTGCATTCCAGTTGTCCTCAGAACTAGTTTTCCTGAGACAAGTTAGCCAGAAAGGACGCAATGAACTCAGAATTCCGAGCTGCGAGCTTGTAGGTTTCAGAGGACCCCCGAGTTCCCAAATTTAAAGATGGCTGCTCCCAGTGCTACCAGGAAGTAGTTATCGTCTTTATTTTTTTCTTATTTATATGGTCTGCTGTCTTTCTTTTTGCTATTTAACAGCACTGGTAAGTTGTTTATTGTTGTTATGAAGAGTTACGCTGTTTAAAACATTGCTGACAAAATTGACTGGTGCTATTGGTTTTTACCTTTCCTGGCATTTACATTTGATTTGTAATGTTTTTCTGGTTGTATGTGGCAACTGTCAAAGGGTGTGTGTGATGCGCAGCATACTTGGTTGCATAACTCAACAACACTGGTGGCATCCATTTGTTCAGAGTTGGAAGCTGGAACACAAAACAAGTCTGTTAAGTCATTTCCTGCTCGGAAATTCCGAGTTCCGAGGACAACTAAAAGGCACGATAAGACTCCCTATTGCTTTAGCTAACCTAAACATTAGGTTATTATCAAACATGAGAACATCTGTCATTTTTTATCACTTTTTGTGTTAGGGCTGCACTTTCAGCACAGCTTTGTCAGATATCTGTTCAATTTTTTGTCTGAGCAACGGCAATTTTTTTTCTTTGCTGGATTGCATGTGCTGCCGTGACCCTGAGGATGGGCACTCATTTTAGTATTCAGTGGTGGACTGAGCCTCAGGAAACTAGGACCCTCGGGAGGCCTCTGGACAGGATCGTAGATGGAAGAGCAGGAGCCTCTGGGTTAGGCGGCACAGTTCTGGTCCCACGACAAGTCGGCTGCTGTTCCAGGCAGGAAGACAGAGCAGGGGCCTCTAGGACAGGAGGCTCAGCTCTGACCTCAGGAGCAGCCTGGCGATAGCGGCATTGTAGTCCGTGTTAAGTAGGAGAAGCAGAATTACCCACTCAGGGAATAGCATCAACCTGGACCACAGTGGGGGCGATGGTAGGAGGAGTGGGAGAATGGTCCACCAGAAGAGATGGGGCGGCACTGACAGAACCAGGCTGCGATTTTTAGAGGACAATCCCACCAGAGGAGGAGTGGTGGAACCAACAAGACCAGAGGCCTGATTGTTGGGTCAGTGGCCTGGAGGCGGCAACATCTGGGTTGAGATGTAGAGTAAGTGACGGCCCACCAGGGGTGAGGAGGAGGCGCTGGCTTGAATGGTTGGTGGAGGTGAGTCCAGACCAAAAACATTAAAAGTCCAAAATTTCACAGACTTCATAGGATGTTACTCAAAATATTGATAAACCCACTGCACCCAGTTTTTTCATAATCGGCGAAGGACGGATTCAATCAACAGTGGGCGCTGATGAAGTCCTTGCATGTGAAGGGGTTTCCTCTGTACCTTTCTGGAGGATGTTGGGTGAATGTGGTGCTGGCTGATAAGTTGGATTAATTGCTGGGTCCATGTTGGTCAGTTCCTTCTGTCAGGGTTGGGTGATATTTATTTATTTATTTAACTTATGTTTTTCAGGAGGATAAACTGCTTGAGATGTAACATCTTGTTTTCGAGCAGGTCCTCCTACAACACAACCAATATAGAATAAGTAGGCAGAGTTAGTTAGTATGTATATATATATATATACACACACATACATGCATATATAAACATATATGTAACATACATGTACATACATACCCATTTACAAAATAAAAAATTCAATAAAACTGCTGTGAGTCTCTCAAAGAGAAATAAAGGCATTACGTTACATCATATTTAAACTTGAAGTGAACTAACATCCAAGTTGAATTACAATAATTGGCAATAGAAAACAGCATTGCAGCAAATATATGCACAGATTCATTAAAGCATAAATGAAATAAAGCAACCACAGAACCCAAAATGCAGAAATCCAGGAGGCAGCCGGTTGAAACGGTTAAACACTAAAAGGCTGGGGAATAGAAATGGCAAGACGGATGATAGGACATAACGTAAAACTCCTGAATGATAACGAGGGGACCTGAGACTAGCGAGATGTGGTATGGAAGGGTCAGGGAACACAAGGACACGTAGGAGGAGGGAGAAAACCTGGACTGGAAGAGACGAGGAGACAAGGGACACAACATAGTGAGGATTCTGGAAGTTTTGCTTGTTTGTGCGTTTTTTCCCAGATTGTTGTTGGCACTGCGCTGCGATGGTTTTGAATTAACCAAGAATAACAACGGCCTTGTTTTCATGTGTTTACGACTACTACTAGGCAATAGCTTCTATATATAAACATATAGGGCTGCGCAGTGGCGCAGTGGTTAGAGCTGTTGCCTTGCAGCAAGAAGGTCCTGGGTTCGCTTCCCGGCCTGGGGTCTTTCTGCATGGAGTTTGCATGTTCTCCCTGTGCATGTGTGGGTTCTCCGGCTTCCTCCCACAGTCCAAAAACATGACTGTTAGGTTGATTGGTCTGTCTAAATTGTCCTTAGGTGTGTGTGTGTGTGTGTGTGTGTGTGTGTGTGTGTGTGTGTGTGTGTGTGTGCATGATTGTTTGTCCTGTGTGTCTCTGTGTTGCCCTGAGGTGGACTGGCTCTCTATCCATGGTGTACCCTGCCTGATTGCCCATTGACCGCTGGAGATAGGCACCAGCCCCCCCCCCCGCGACCCCACATGGACAAAGCGGGCTCAGAAAATGGATGGATGGATATAAACATGTTAAAAATGTGTGTGTGGCTGATCACAGCACCCCCATAAGAAAATGTGTTCCCACAGCACTGACTAGAAGGCCACTCGCCATGTATTCAGCTAATTTTCTTTTAAACTAATGAGCTCTAAGGCCGTGTAAATGTGAGTTTTTATGAGCTGCTGAACACGCCTGACCCAAATCATGATTGTACTCCGAGAGCTGTCCTATCAGTCTGACTCGTTTCTCTCCTCTCTTTTTCTCATCAGACTCTTACGACCCCAGCCGAGTAGAGAAGGTGTAACATCTGACCGCTGTGGGGATTGGTCTTTCTCGAGTTAACGGCTTTTTCCAATAACAAAGATGTTCATCTCACCTCATGGCTCAGTCAGCTGTGACCTGGATGATCTTTACACACCACTCCTCTCAGAGGCCACAGTCCCAGTGCTGTAAAACCTATAAAAGCTACTGCTGGGCGCTGTTTCTCCAGGTTGTTGTCCTCCCTTTATTTTTCTGACCAGGTGGATTTCCTCTTTTCTAAGTTGCTTGAGGAAGGTGCGGTTGTTCCCAGCTGCACTTGCGAGAGCGTCTGTGTTGAAACATGAATGTAAAAGTGCTTTTATTCAACAAGCAAACAGAAGAAATGTAACTAAACAGTATTGCATTACAATCAGTATTAACCTTCAATAAATGTAAATAATAATATAAGATTTATTTAAAAATAACAAAGTCAGCATTAAATTGAAATGTATATTTTCATATGTGTGTGTAGATTTTTGAGCCTGTAGTCTTCGTGTATAGCCAATAATAACCCTGCTCTTTATTCTTCTACTGGTGTGAGAGTCTGAGAGTTTGGGTGGCAAAGAGAAACACTGTGGTCTAGAATAGTTTCACTCAAGAGCAATATAGCTGTCGTGTACAGGGAGTCTGTGACGTGGGTCTGTTAGGAAGTTTGTTTCAGCAGCTAGACCCGTTTGCTTTAGAGCTTTAAACTTTAGGTACAAATATCAGGTTTGCACTGCTGAGATTTTTCACTGTGTTGTTACACAACAGCGAGTGATCTCCTCACACGCTCCACACGTGGAGGAGAAATGTCCTGTTAGATCCGGTACTAACTAAAGAAAATGAGAATATTATTACCAGGATGTCGTGCGTCGCTGTGCAGGTTCATTAGTGTTGAAGCCGTCCTTTGTGGGTAATTTACTACTAAAGCTCAACGTCAGTGACTTAATAACAACACTACAACTACTGAGCTTTTTATTTTCTGGTGAAAAATACCTAGAACTACTAGTCTTGTGCTAATCTGCACAGGCCTAGTAGTGTAACGCAATAATGCTCCTGTGGAAGAGAGCTGCTGGAGGATCTGAACGTGATTCGCTCTGACATATCAGTGATGTGGTAGCAATAGAAACACCTGATGGACGTATACCAAACCCAACGTTATGCTATGCATTGGATACGGAATTAAAAGGTACCCGTTCAGACTGGTGTCACCTGTTTAACCAGATCAGCTGTTAGTAGATTTACATGGAAGCAGCTCTAGTAACAGAAGGTTTTGTGTTTGTCCTGCTTCCAGTCGTCCAGACCTGCACACCTGTGCTCCAGGTAATGACTCATCTGGTCATAATCATAGAAGTTTTTGTACCACTGTTTCTTTGTAACATAATCTAGACAACTGGTGCACATTTTACTTTAAAATTTTCTATTTTCATACAAAAATGTGTGCAGCCTTTTTTTGTAACTATGGCATCTTCTCCCCTTTTTATTTAGATGCATGTAACCTGTCAGAAGTCACACTAAACATGTATTTGAACATGAATGCATTTGTTACATTATGGTTTATCTAGTAAACATTTCGTACTTATATATTTTTCTTTTCAAAAGGTATGCTGCCTATTTAAATGACAATACAGTATTTTTAGATTATTGTGAAGACAGAGCGGTTTATGAAGGCACAGTAGGGGTCCGTGTTTGGTAAGGTCACAAATACCGTTGGACCATGCTGCAGACTGATCAGAAATAAAAGTCTTTGCATGAAATATTCTGTTTGTGGTTGTATTTATTGTACTAATGTGTGTAAACATAAAAGCAAACATGTATACCTGCAATTTAATCACACGGAGGAATTCTGGATCTTACTGTCAGCGCTCGAATGATCACTTAATGCTGGAGGTCCCGTTTGTGCGTACACATCAGGGGAGTGGCCTGGGGTAGCACATGCCACCCTTGGAATCTGATTGGCCACCCCAGGTGCCAACACACTAATTTAACTTTAAATAGGCTTTTCATTGTCCACAAAAGTCTTGGGGGTAAAACAAAAAAAGCATAACCATTGGTGCCACCCATGCACAAAGTTGTGCCTCACCTGGGCCACCCCATTTAAAAGATCTGGACACGCCACTGGCACACATCTGGGAAAAGAGCTTTTGTTCACTCAGCTCCTTCTACATGGAGCAAGCTTCAAAAAGATTGAAACTCACTAAACGCTTTCAAGTCCAGAGAGAGCCTTCCAGTCGAACTCTTTACATTGTACCTGTTTTTCTTGATGTGTAACTGAAGTTTTTGTTTTGCTCTTGTAGCTGCTGTGCTGCCTCTTGGCCAGGACTCGCATGTAAAACAGGTTTTTAATCTCAACGGGATCATTCCTAATTAAATACAATAAAAAATAATTTTCAGTTTTGCTGTATAACCTGCAGAAAAAAGTGCTTTAGTGAGAATAGAGAAGCAAATCTCACTTTTGTACGATAGATGCAATAGATGCATGTATATAATATCAATCAGAAACATTAACCAATCGTTTTGAAGCCACGTTACCCAGAAAGTCCAGGGAACTTGTTTGGCTTTGACTTAATGAAGGTAAAAAATGTCACCAGACATGATGTTTATATATAAAATGTTTTATTTTAGGTTTGTGGAACAGCAGAGAAGAAGTTCTAGCTTTTATCACCAATCCCTGAGGTACACAATAATCCTGATTGATGATCCAACAGTCTCCATAGCTAAAAAATAAATCTCATTTTTATGAGTGATTTTTTTTGGGGGTGGGGTATGATCCCTTGAACCCCTTCAGGTTCTATTTCTTTTAACTTCCACTCAGTCAAGGTGCATTTTCCGAAACAACCAAATGTTTGCCCTCTGATGTTGCTCTCTCTGCATGTAGCATGCTGTCTCCTCTCCTGCAGCAGTCTGACATCGCCCCCTGCGGGGCAAAGTCTGTTCCCAACTGGTCTAGCTTTGTGTTTATCATTTGAATTCCAAATATTCCAAACTCCATCTAAACTCCACAGGCAGAACTGACCATAGAAGCTTCTATACAACATGAGCGGTGTACAGTAGGACTGCTACGACGTGTGAAGGACGTCGACCACTCGATTCTAAAACAATCGACATCAAATCCGGTAGTCAACGCTAGTGTTGCCAACTCAGCGATTTTGTAGCTGTTCCTAATGTCTTTTAGGCCTTCTGCAGTGACTTTCTAAACACCAAACATAGCAGCATTTCTCATGGCTCTTTTCTACTTTGTTGAAAATTTTCTTGTTGATATTCCCTGCAGATTAGCAAAAAATGAATATTTTTTTGCTTTGAACCGTTCTTCAGGAAGGAAGAGAAGGATCTGTACATAATCACGTTACATTGGCTGAACAATCATAAACCTTTCAGTTGGAAACTGCTGATTTATGCCTGCTGCAGATTCAAGCTTCTATTGAAGGCACAGACGTGACTCTGCAGCCGCCAGGCACTTTGGTCCTTCCTGCAATTGGCATAAAATGTCAGGAGTTTGAACCACCGTCCCGTTAACACATGCAGCTCTGGGGATGGTATTATATAAGACACCTGCTCCCTTTTGCTCGGTGTGCAGTTATCACAATCTAGATGGAGAGAAAACAACGGAGAAATTATGAGGGGAAAAGCTGCAGTTCCATAAAAGGTTGGCAAATGCACAAAAATGACAGCGTGTCTCTGAGCAAGGTCTGACATTAACTTTTTTGCTCACCAGCCAAAGTGGCTAGTAACTTTGTGAACTTACCAGCCAATCAGAATTTACAGTAGCCAAATATTTCTGCATGGGGCTGCACAGTGGCACAGTGGTTAGAGCTGTTGCCTTGCAGCAAGGAGGTCCTGGGTTCGCTTCCCAGCCTGGGGTCTCTCTGCATGGAGATTCCATGTTCTCCCTGTGCATGCGTGGGTTCTCTCCGGGTACTCCGGCTTCCTCCCACGTCCAAAAACATGACTGTTAGGTTGATTGCTCTGTCTAAATTGTCCTTAGGTGTGTGTGTGTGTGCGCGCGCATGATTGTTAGTCCTGTGTGTCTCTGTGTTGCCTTGTGATGGACTGGCACTCTGTCCAGGGTGTACCCCACCTGATTGTCCGTTGACCGCTGGAGATAGCCACCAGCGACCCCCACCCCATCCCCCCCCGCAACCCTACATGGACAAGCAGGTTCGATGGATGGAAATTTTTCTGCAGTAAAAATAAGAGTTTATAAATGCCACGGAATGGAGATATGATCCTTTCATTCTTGACTTTTCCCACAACATACCTTAAAACGGCCCTGGGTGTGGGACTGAGTTTTGAAGGTGATCTGAATTGTATAAAGTTTATAATATTATATGCTCATAAATTATTGCTTTGTAAAGTTACAACTAGCGGCCGGCCGATAGTTTGTCCCGGAATCGTTCAAAGTCTTAAGTTTCAATTCCTAGTTTCGATGCCCAGTCTGCCAACCATTAGAAGAATCCGCAGCCAGTGTCTGTTAAAAAAAAAACGTGATCTGTAAATGCTGATTATCGTCTCTCAGAGCCGGTCAAACCAGCTGTCCTCCGCTGCTACTGTGGAGCCTAGAGATACCCTGAACGCAGCATCGTGTTGCCCCCTCCCTTCCTTTCCCTCAAACTGTAGGAGCGTAACGGCAAAAAGTCAAACTAACATATCTGCCGACATAAAACAATGTAAGTAAACGGAAGGTTCTAGCGTAGAACCTTCCTTTTATGCTAAGCTAAAGCAAAAGGGACTGCTTCCAGATCAGGAGAATGACTGAGCTTGATAAATCCTTTTTCTCACTTGTCTAACTCTGGGGAATCTAACAACCATCGACATTGAAATATACCACCACTATTTTACAAATATGCAAAAAATATAAAAAACGAGCAAGTTTATCTGATGGCATGCAGACTTCTGGAGAATAACATCAAGCACTATCAACCAACTCACCGAGCTGCAGTATTTCTGTGGTCAGGTCTCTCTCCGAGTCCGCTCCACAAGCGGTCAGCCCGCACGGCAGACAGGCATCGAAGCGGTCAGAGATGGGCCGGGCTGACCGCTGGGGAGAACCGGGTGGAAGAATGGAACACAGAAGTCTCCCTCCAAGAGCTCCACCAGCATGTCATATTTCAACCCATTTTTATGTTAAATGCACTGGTTGTACACCCATCGACATATACCCTATTAAATATTTTACCGTATTACATCTAAATTTCATGGTTAAACAGTACATGTTAAAATGGTAGTTAGCTAGCAACTTTGACAAGGTCAGCTAGTGTAAAAGCAGCAGTGACCTAAAATACATAAATATAATTTTACTTACCGAAAAAAATGAAGTGGAGACTCCTTGGATGCTCTATTAGTGCAATTAATGCCACAGCAAGTCATTTTGTCCAACAATTGCACAAATAATATCCAAAAAAGAATACACAAACGCTACAACTACTGGTCTAATTTCAGAGACAACAAATCGCTGAACAGTTTTCAGGCGAGACCGAGGCTCAGACTGAGGCCTTGGTCACGTGGGTCTGATGCTCATTAATTATACAGAATTTTAGGCTTTTAAGACACTTAAACAGAAGTCAGAGTTGTCATGACTATAAACTAGATCAATTAAACCAAAAACATGTTTTGGAACCAGGCTGTAAAAACATTTATTTCTGCTGAGAAATTGGTATTTTTAACATGGGAGTCAAGGATTTGCTCGTTTCGGACACCAGCCCCCAGCGGATGAGGGTGGAACTGCAATTATTTCACTTCCGTGTTGGCCTCAATTTCTGTCCCGCATTGTGGGGGCTTGCTAACAACAGACAAAATTTTACTTCTGAGTGGAATATTCCTTTAAGTTTTGTGTATAATGTTTGCACAGTTTTTATGTATAGTTTAGAATTTATTTTTTACTACAGTGTGGTTGTTACTTTGTGACTTATTTTATTGAAGATTCTAACCCTATATTATCTCATTCAATTCAAAAATACTTTATTAATCCCAGAGGGATTCTGATTGCTGTAGTAGCTCAGAATAATAATCAAGTCATCAAAGAGTTGTTGTATATTACAGTGGCTGTTGGCAGGAAGGATCTCCAGTAGCGGTCAGTGTTGCATCCAAACTGAAGAAGCCTCTGACTGAAGACACTCTTCCGTTGTCGGACAGTCTTGTGAAGAGAATGCTCAGGGTTGTCCATCATTTTCTTGATTCTCTGGAGAATCCTTCTTTGCATCATCTCCTCCAGTGGTTCCACAGTCGTCCCCAGAACAGAACCAGCCTTTTTTATTAGGCTGTTGAGCCTTTTCAGGTCCCTGCTTCTGATGCTGCTACCCCAACAGACGATGGCTGAAGAGATTACTATGGGATTAGATTTGTGCCAATAGGATCAAGAAAAACACTTTGAAGATCAAACAAATATTAAGACATTGAGAGAGAAAAAAATTGTTTCAAAAGGAAAACTTACGATCTGAATCAGATTCTTAAAATGATCAAGAAAAACACTTTGACGGTCAAACAAAAATTAAGAAATTGACAGAACAAAAATATTGACAAAAGGAAAAAAACATGTTCCATAAGTAAAACTTACGATCTGAATCAACTTCTTAAAATGAGTATAAAGTATGTTTCCTTTTTCTGTTTGCCTCTATGTGTTTTTGTTATCAATTTCCTTAGTTTTGTTCTCGCTGCTCAGAGCTTTGCTCTCACTACCAGATTTGCACTTACACTGTCTGGCTTTCTCCTTTGCAATCCCTGAGTTTGTGGTTGCAATTCTGACACAACCCTTTCGGGTGGGTGGGACTTCTGAGAAGTCCTCTCCCATAGGACAGTGGTTTCTCTTGAGTGACAGTTCAGTGACCCGGAAGTGATGTAGCCTCCAAGACTTTTTTTTCCCACCTTGGTCAACAACATGAATTTTGAGCCCCAAACAGGTTATTTCTGCTGTCTGTGGTGTCTACTGAGGATCTAAAGTGAGTATTGATAATATATTTTATCTTTTCTTAGTTAATCTGTAAGTTAAGCCACATTTTAAGTTGGTTTTAACTAGGGCCCGACCGATATGCTTTTTTGGGGCCGATACCGATACCGATATAAAACTTTTAACAAAGGCCGATAGCCGATATAATGGCCGATAAATCTCCCTCACAAAAAAATAAATACAAATGTTCTTAAGATTAAACCCTTCATTCTCTGCCTTTTTGATGCAAACTTATTTCTCTATTACACACCAAAGAACTGTCTCAATAACTCACTGGGGTTTCCAAGTAATGCAAATAAGATTTATTTTGCAATCTCAAAAACAACAGAACACACAAACTACTACTGAAGATGAGCAGATGCTGCAGATGACATCACCGGATGGATCTTTAATGAAGTAGTCCCACACCTTACTACGACCCTCTTTTTCCATCTGTAATAAAATAATCAGCATAAAAGTACAGTTATATATCTGTTGATACTAAGACAAAGTAAAATACATTAAATGTGGCATTTTTATACTTAAAAGTTTAAAAATTCTCATGTAAATAAATGATATCAGACATTGTGGCTCAAAACCAATGGCTCTGTTTTTGTTTGGTTCCCCAGCTGTTAAGGTTTTCTCATTTAGTATTCGTCTTCCGTTTGTTGTCAGGTTTTTTTCTAGTTATTCTTCTTTCCCTTTTAGGATTATTTCTTCTTTAAAATTATTTTCATTTATAGTTCCTCCTATATTCCCCTGCTGTCCTCTGCTCCCACTCACAGCTCCTCCTCATAACTAGTCCTCTGTCATCTCTCACTCCTCAGTGCATACGGTTCAGTTTCAGTCATACTCTGCTGGTTTCAGCATCCTAGCTACCTGATTTTATTTCTGTCACCTGATTTTTGGCATTAAAATACTTTTGAGTTTTACACGTTTGTGTTTTGATCCTTTCCAAAGCCGACAGTATTAGGAAAATAAAAATAAGATACGTTAGATTAGCATGTGGCAATGTATAAGCCTTATGTAAAATATAAGGCTGAAAAATACAATAGATTTATTCTATTGTAGAGAGGAATGTTTATTTTCTCGTATTACCGCCCCTACTCCTCTCCCAGTTAGGTAGAGGAGGGGGGACTCCCTACACAGCGTTTCATTGCTTTGTTGCCAACCCCCCCGCGCCCGTCCTCAGCTGCGAGAACGGTCGTGTGCCGCCGAAGCGCCGCTAAACGGGGACTCCTTCATTCGTCGCCCTTGTTATCCTATTCTATAGGCCACATGGGCCGCCGAAGCGCTGCACGCTCCGCCTGCACCGTGCAGCGAGTTTCAGCGTCTGCACTATTTTTTTCGCAAGCCGCGGGTGAACCGCGTGAGTTTGAAAAGACTGCTGAAGAAGAGCGGAGGAAATTGTCTGAGAATATTCCAGAATGTCTACCAGAAAAAGGCCAATGTTACTTACATACTGCCCTGCATGACTAAAGGGGAAGCAGCGTGAACTCTGCACAGAGGTTAATGCTGCGGCAGTATTTATTTTATTTTTTCAGGTTAACTTTTCAATACGAGGCCACGAGGCACACAATAAACTTAGGAAGCATGTTGAGGGGAAACATACTTTTGTCATTGCTTATTTTACCATTCAACTTACCACTGACACAACAAATATGCTTAAAACTGAAGACTTACCTCCTACTTCCTCATCACCGTCGTCTCTGCTTGACTCCGCTGCATGTGTGCTGTGATGGTGGCTCCACCCCCCGAGGAGTGGAGCCCACAACATGAGTTCATAAAGCTGGCGCCATCTGCTGGATAGGTAGCGCTATATCGGCCATATCGGCCGTCTTTTTGGCCGATAGCCGATAGAGTTAATGACCCCTATATCGGCCGATAATATCGGCCGGCCGATATATCGGTCGGGCCCTAGTTTTAACCAGACGTTAGCCCACTAGCTAGCTGCTAAGCAAGCCATTGTGCTAGCCTCAGGATAATGGTCTATTGTTCCAGAGAGACGTATTAAAAACTCATCTTAACATATTCATTTTTATTCCATGTTACTTGGACGGGCTAAACAAGTTCATAGTTATGCCTGCTCCTTTTTCAGTGAAACGAATGGATTATATGATGTAACTGACTGAATAATTATCTAAGTGAGTATGTTTGTCAGAACAGGACAAATCAGATTCAATGTGCTTTCTGTCACCCTAAATCAGATCCATGTCTGATGTTTTTATTACTTAAGTTTGTATGAGCAGTACATTTGATGCCACTCTTACATCTCTGAAGTGAAACAGATGTCACATAAGCACTTGAGGAAGTGGGACACTAAATGTAAACAATGGATAAAACAAAATGATATATTTTGTGAGGTACTGGTTAGAGATAGGTGGGAAGTACTGATCTAGGTAATGCACCACAAGCATTTTTATTTTACAAGCTTGTTTGGCATCGAAAAAATTAGAACCCTCTTCTTTTTCTGTCACACCTAATACATACATAAACACACACATTTCTATGTCCCAGCTGATGCCTCCATTAAATCGAATAAAATCTATAGTAACCATAGTCTGGTGACTAGTGTCTAGTTTAGCTACATTTAGATTAGCTGGAGTAATATAGTATAACTCTGCTTCAACTGGTGACTTTTCTACTTCATTGTCTGCCAGAGAAAATGTTGCTGCAGAGAAACGCCCAAGGTACTGACGCCACAATAGAAAATCATAATGTCCACATTTATTTCACACAATCGCAAACGTCACACTAAAATTAAACTCTTAGCTCTGATTTAATTATTTCCTTATTGATATCAGTTTTCCCTTTGTTGTAGGCAATCCTCGGGTGTCAGCAGGAGGAGGTGACCACCTGCATAAC
>SSNQ01034320.1:409319-435826 GCA_006942095.1 Nothobranchius kuhntae | reverse complement strand
TAGAGCATCCACCACCACAGACTCCTGATATGATAGAGCATCCACCACCACAGACTCCTGATATGGTAGAGCATCCACCACCACAGACTCCTGATGTGGTAGAGCATCCACCACCACAGACTCCTGATATGGTAGAGCATCCACCACCACAGACTCCTGATATGGTAGAGCATCCACCACCACAGACTCCTGATATGGTAGAGCATCCACCACCACAGACTCCTGATATGGTAGAGCATCCACCACCACAGACTCCTGATATGGTAGAGCATCCACCACCACAGACTCCTGATGTGGTAGAGCATCCACCACCACAGACTCCTGATGTGGTAGAGCATCCACCACCACAGACTCCTGATATGGTAGAGCATCCACCACCACAGACTCGAACAATAGGTCCATATGCTTGTCAACTGGAAACAATGGAAAAAGACAGGTGATGCGCTCTGCGTCTTCTCAACTCAAAAGAATCCCCAGAGTCTCAACGTAAATAATGTAATATAAGTAGAACCAGGATCTTTAAAGTAACTTTAAAGTAACTTTAAAAAGAAGCAAACTGAAGAAAACAAGAAAACATGAGGAGTACTGAAGAAACGTGAACTGTGAAGCAAGCACACTAGCACAGAGAGATCTGTTTCTGTCTGTGTGTGTGTGTGTGCGTGGATGCACCGGACACGGACTGACACGGACCGTGAAAAGAGAGTTACAGTAATCTAAGCATGAGGAGATGAAGGTGTGGAGAACTGTCTCCACACCTTTATTTTATTAAGCTGAGCTTAATAAAATTACCAAGCTAGATAAAGTGTAGTCTGACATTCCCTTTGTGAGTGTTCAGTTCCATGGTGGTAAAGTATTAGGGATTTTGTGTCAAAACAATTTAATAGGAGGTTTTTACTGGTGGCCTTTGCCTAAAATTAAAATAATATCCTTGTAGCTGTTTTACCAAGTTACAGAAATTAACCTAGACAAGGTAAAAACTAGTAATCTTTGCTACTCTGTGTGCAAGATAAGAACAAAATAATTATGGAACTCCAACTTATTTAATGTTTTTTTTTTTCAAATCAAGTCTAAAGTCATCAAATGAATGACTTCAGTCTGACTCGAGTAATGTGATTAAAGTCCACACCTCTGGCTCCTTGCTTAGCCTACATGTGATAAACAGTGTAACGTGAGGAAATATGGGTTTTCTGTGCCAAAGGTTTCATTTGCCCAGCTGGGTCAAGAGTTGGGTCGCTCAGAACTTTCACCCACAGATTGACCTTTGCCGACATGAAGTCTGCAAGAGTCTGCTGGAAACCATAACATCCCACACCTGCAGTTCCAGCCAAAGGAGTTCCCAGGAAAGCTAGTCATAACAACAAAGTCTTAAACTTCCTTTTCTTTATTTTAAAGGTTGAATAATCATTATCATTTTGCTCATTATAAATGTGTTTTAATCAAAGGAATGATTATTATGCTTTGGGTAATCATAATGACCTATAATGAATCAATGCTTAATTAAATAATGTTGTGAGGATGTTTGGTAATGACCTTCACACACACACACACACTCTCACAGTAAACTCCAAAACACATTGGCTCTGACGCACAAGTTTTGCTTTGAGAAGAGAAAGGCTTTTGGTAAGTTTTTCAGTTCATGATTCAGTTCGTGTTTGACAACCAAAGAGGGAGGACTTGTGAACAACGCCAACGGGGAACGGAGCTGCGGCTCCTTTCTCCCCCCCCTCACGCTATTCCTGCCAAGCCAGACAGGAATAGCTGAATTGCAACCGCTAACGCAGACTCGTCCAGAGTCTTTGATTTTCTGAGTAAATTAAACTTAAGAAAGCACATCTGCAACCGCTTCATCATCACGTGTACCGAGGTCATCTCTGGACCGGATCGCCGCACACCTTCGTCTCCTCTGCCAGCCGAAGGGTGTCCTGGATGAAACATCGTCCTTTGACGTTCCTGATCTGAACGAGGGTCCTCGTACGGTGAGGCAGTCCACGACAGATAGCGTTTTGATGCATCTTTTCCAACGAAACCTAAGTTTATTCAAACCATCACTTTTCACTCAGACACCTGTTTCTTCCTGAAGCAAAATCAGACACACACACGCATTCATCTCACCTCATTCTCCATTTTCACACATCCAACACAAGGTCTATTTGTGCAAGTTTGCAATATCAACTGTTAAAGATTGTTCAACAAAGTTGCCAATGTTGATTGTTGTTTCCTATGCTTGTCATTTCAAAATCATTAGTTTAATTTGAAGAATTAAATCTTTTAACTTTCAAACTTGTCTCTTCATTGAACTGAAACACAGACCCACGGATATGATCGACAGTTTATCGATGAAAACAACCTTTGAGTCTTCTTAAAACTATAAAATTTGGTTATTAATTTCATTAAAATTAATATCTCAAATTAATATGTAGGAGGGTTCCTCTTTCATAAAAGAGCCTAAACCATTACACTACATAATTAAAAGAGCCTGCCCAGGTTCACTACAACAGCATAAATCACTTTAAACTTAACTTGTTTTCAGATTTAACTCAACAATCAAGTTTAGTTTAGAATTTACTTTGATGCCATTAAACAAATAATGTGTTTAACCTTCAGTATGTGCTCTGATTGTCAACCATCTTGGATCACTATGAAACGGGGCACCATCTCAACAACTGTAGAAGCGTGAACCTGCAGTGTCCGGGTCTGCAGCCACACCCGTGTCCAGGAAGAAGGCTTCAGAAGAGGAAACGAGCCTGCTGCTGGAAGCAGGACCGTGATGCAGAAGTTGAAGCTATTAGAAGTTAACTCACCACTCCTGGTTCTTTTCTTCACGTCAGATTACATCCACATTGTTAGTTTTGTTGATTCTGTTAGTTTTTTACCTACTGCTGTTAATTGTAATACTTCATTTTAAAATGTGTTTAGTGTTCGCAGGGAAGTGGGCGGGCCCTCAGGACCATAAACAACTGAAATGTCTGAAACTGTATTTTGCAGATGATTTTTTTTTTCTTGCGCTGCTCAAAAAAGGTCTACAGTAGTATTGGGCAGATATAAAAACGGTAGAACGTGTCGATCCGTATCGGCAGCCTGCTGGAGAGAAAATGTCAGACAACTGCGACAACACAAAACCACTCCAAGCACCACAAATGGCCCCTGGGCCTCCACCTTTGGCATATTCACCACAGGAGAAAAGTATGCATGTATTTGATTCATTTTAATCGAACAGTAATATTTAACTAAAATTTTCATTTAACGTTAACTGGTGCATTCAAAAAAACACTGCATGCTTTTAATGTTTAAAAAAGTTTAACTCTATGTAATGGAATTCTGATCTGATAGCAGGATGTCTGCATTTGAGCCAGCAGGTGGCAGTGTTGCCCATGAAATATTCAAAGTGTGAAATAGGTCCCAATGGCTCATCAAAAGCACTTCCAAGTTTTGCCTCTGCATGTGTTAGACTATTCACAACAGCTTTGAGATCCAAAGCCAGTTCAGTTTTATTCAGTTCAGTTTATTTATAAAGCGCCAAATCACCACAAGAGTCATCTCAAGGAACTTCACACAGTAAACATTCCAGTACAGGTCAGTTCATTAAGCCAATCAGTAAAAAGTTTCCTATAAAAGGAACCCAGCAGGTTACATCAAGTCACTGACTAGTATAAGAGTCTTTACAGCAATCCTCATACTAAGCAAGCATAAAGCGACAGTGGAGAGGAAAACTCCCTTTTAACAGGAAGAAACCTCCAGAGGATCCTGGCTCAGTATAAGCAGCCATCCTCTACGACTCACTGGGGATCGAGAAGACAGAGCAGACACACACACACACACACACACACACACACACACACACACACACACACACACACACGCACACAATCTAAAAGGTGATCCCCACATTTCAACAGTCCTCCATGGACCGGTAGAACCTCTGTGTCATCCTGGATTAGTGCAAACATCTTATTCAGTAAACTTTCTACATCTCAGTGACGAGAAAATGGAGGTAATGATTTTTGGCAGTTCTAGCAGGTCCACTGAGATCCCCAGTGTTGATTTAGGTTACCAGGCCCAGAACAACAAGCAGCTCATCACAAACCTGGGTGTAAAAATACATTGTGACCTTTAATTTGACACCCAGATCACATCAGTGGTTAAATTCAGCTTTTTTCAGTTGAGGCAACTTGTTAAAATAAAACCCGTTCTTTCCAAGCAGCTTTTAGAAACAGTCATTCACGCTTTAGTCACCACTCGTCTGGACTATTGCACTGCACTGTATGCAGTGGTCAGTGCATCTGCTATTGGACTCCAGCGGGCATAGGCATCATTTTAACCGGGGACGCCGGGGACATGTCCCCGGCAAAATTTGTGATTGGCAGCTGTGTCCCCCCCACTTTCAAGAAAGCCTGCTGATGAGGATTTTTGTTTTACCAGCTCAGATCTTATACCAGGGGTCGGCAACCTGTTCCCATCAAAGAGCCATTATTACCCGTTTCCCACAGTAAAGAAAACACCGCAGCAGCCGCGGCGTTGTGGGCGGGGCCTAGCCTCAGATAGCAGAAAGCTGCTCACAACAGGTGACAGCAGCCGGTACCGGTCGCTTGCATGGGCGTCGCACCTGTGGGGGATTCAACACCCACACTTTTCCAGCTGTTTTGCTCACCTCCACACCAGTCTGGTTTCTTTACGTGGCACTCATTCTGTTTGCCTCATCTCCTTCTTCACCTCCCGCTTCTGACAGCCGATGTCGGGTTTCCAGGAGAGCAGGAGAGGGAGGGACGGAAGAGCTCGACTGAATTCATAATTTTACATCTTGACATTAGCTACAAAGTCTGAGTTTGATAAAGTGAAGAACAACAATTTGCAGAGGTTTATAACAGGCGCGGCGCCAGTTTTCCATTTTTGGGTGGCCACGGTAATTTTGGACGGACCTTAATAAGCAGTGACTTAGTGAAGCAGGCAGGACGCACTGGAAAATTTAGTTTAAAAAGACGTCATAAATGTGTTCCCCCGTCATTTTTATTTATAAAATATGAAGTAAAAACTCCCAATTTAATTTTCATTCATTTGTCATTAATATGTAGTCTACACCCGTGTGTTAAGTGGACCATCTTCCAGTAAACGCAAAGCATCCAGCCCACCTCTCCAAATGCGTAAAATGTGCATCAGCCGCTAGTTAGGCGCGCCGCGCGCACCATCAGCTACGTCAGCCCAGACAAGAGCAGAGCAACTAGAGAAAGAATAGAGGATAATTGTGTCTGGATGTGGATGGAGATTACATTTTACAGCAGCCTGATCATCATTTAAATATGTAAACCATCACCTGTCCTCTAGTCCACACTATCAGCATTATTTTAATTGGTCTGTGTGTGTGTGTGTGTGTGTGTGTGTGTGTGTGTGTGTGTGTGTGTGTGTGTGTGTGTGTGTGTGTGTGTGTGTGTGTTTTCCACTTCAAACTAACCAACCAGACCAGCGTGTCCAGTAACATATTAATGTTACAATTAAACAGTTTCACTTCATGTAGGCTAGGAACGTTTCACCTGCCGTGGCCCGACCGCTTCTGCTCCACATAAACTTTGGGCGTGATCAAATGTCTCTACAGGAGCTTTCTGAGCTGAAGAGGCTATTCTGCCTCAGACTGGATGCGTCATACGTCTCCATATTAGAGACGGGAACAAGCGCTGTTCAGCCAAAGTTTCATAATCAGAGAACATTTTTCCAAGTAACATCCCTCAGAGAGACCGGGTTTCCAGACCGCTTCAGTGGGAGGAAATCATCGCATGCACCGTGGTTCTGCACTGCGCTGTGAACCCCTCTACAGATCTTCAGCCCACTGTCCACCGTGGACGCTCCGAGCCGCGCTGAACACAGTGTCCAGTATAAAGCTCTGATGTTCTGATGGGAATCATTTCTTGATTTAGTTACCTCTGCGATGTGCGTAACGATTAAAATGTCAGCTCATCCATGAACATCAGTGTGCGTCGGGGTAATTCTTTCAAATCAACCAGCATCCTTGAGTTTATCCGTCAAAATAAAAGTCTAATGTAAATATCTGTAACCTGCCATTTAACAGTTTTGCCTTCTTGTGAAGATTGTTGCAAAGAGAAACAATTAAACTTGATTAACCCCAGAGCCACGCGCACTGCGCTGTACTTCGTGACTGTAAATGAGGGGAAACGATTTAATCGGATCCTTTTCTTTTCAACATGGTTTAATGTAAAGTTTCATTCAGTACAAACTTTAGTTACTCCAATCTAACGAGACAGAGCCTGGATTTGTATTCTGAACAGTTTAAACATGTTTAAAACGGAGACATGCGTGACGCGTCTAAAATTCGCACCTGCTCCGCTATTATGGAAATTAAACTAACAAGATGAATAACATCAAATTATTTTAGGCACAGACAACATCCCCCACACTTTTGAAAAGTTTGCAACGCGCCTGGTCGCTCGTGTACGTCAAAGTTATCTTTCATTAGACGATAATCAATAAAATGATTTATATAAAATGGATCCAGAAGCTGTAGCTCGTTAGCCTGGCAAGCCAGACTAAATAAATGTATTATTTAGTCTGGCCACGCTCCATTGACGGCTCCCAGTTGTGGGGCGGGTTCTACGGTTGTCTTTCAAATGATCTCCGCATTCCACTGGACAATGAATGTGACATACTCTTGTTTCACTCTGTTGCATCGTCCCACCCACCAGGCATATAGAGTGCCCTGATTGGCCCACAAAGCGGATAAAGCTCTGTGATTTGTTCACTAAGCAGATAGAGCTCTATGATTGGCCCACCATTATGGACCAATCACAGCTCTTTATGTGTTTGAAACCCCTCTAGAGAGCTGTGATTGGCTAGCCAGAGTCCTGGTAGGAGCTGCTGAGGTTCCAATGGAGCATGCCTAGACCATTCTTTGCAAAGCAAGAATTTGGTCTAGTTCACTAGGCTAGTAGCTCGTCTCTGCCTTCAATTTTTGGTATTTTTCACCCTGTTGGTGGTTTTACTGAGCAGGTGCCCCTTTTGTCATATACGTTTCTTTTTAAAACGCTGCGAGCACAAGCGTGACGCGCCAACCCGGTCTCACAGTAAGACCGGGTTGGAACTGTCCAGGTTTACGCAGACAATCTTTACATTTAGAATTGGCATACAGATGTAAAATTAATGCAGTAAAATATAAAGCATTTTATTTAAATATCCATTCATTATTTTACAAACACAGAGAGCCGCATCAGATGGATGGAAGAGCCGCATGCGGCTCCAGAGCCGCGGGGTGCCGACCCCTGTGCTAGCCTACTTTATTGTCCCCAGCAATTTTTAAACCCCACTCAAGTGTATGGTTATTGTCCCCAGCAATTCTGAAAACAAACTGACGCCCTTGCCGGCGGGTGCAAAATGCTGCTGCATGTTTCTTAACCAGAACTCGTAAATATGAGCACATGAACCCGGTTTTAGCCTCACTCCACTGGTTGCCCATTTCTTTTAGGATTGATTTTAAAATTCTTTTATTTGCTTTTAAAACCCTCCATGGCCTTGCTCCGAGAGATTGATTTAATATATTTCTTATATAATTAACTGATTATACCATATTTAAACTTTACTAATTCAATTTATATCCTTCGAAAAAAAGCAATAAGACTCATTTCAAGAAGTAGCTACAGAGATCCGTCCAACCCATTAGTTATAAAATTAAAAATATTAAAATTATATGACCTAGTGGATTACTATATCGTAAAATTGATGTACGATGCAAACAAAACTTCCTGCAAGTTGAAATAAAAGATTTACAAAAAGACAAAGTAAATATGAATTCAAAGGACATGAATTCTTTATAATAACTAGGCATAGGTACATTGTAAGAAACATTGTATCTCAACATATGGAGAAGAAATATGGAATACAATGAGTACAGAAATCAAAGATGCAAAAACAATATTTACTTTAAAACACTGATTAAAAATTAAATGCTGAACTCAAATAGATCTGTTATATAACAAGTGAGGGAAGAGGGTTGGGGGAGGGGGGAGGGAAGAAAAAGAGGGAAGGGGGAAAATGGGAGATAAAATAAGTGTATGTATGCATATGTCTACATATATAAGTTTGTATGTATGTGTATGTACTAGGCACGTAAATATTATTCTTCTCCTTTTGTGTTAATTTAGTTGGTGGTTTTCCCCCCCTTTTTTGCTTTACTTTATGAATTTAAATTTTCTTAATCAGTCCAGCAATCACTATGTTTAAAGTTCATTTACAATTATTCTGTTTTTCATTTGTATTAGCATTATTAGAGTTAAAAGGGGCAGACAACATAAGTTTTTCTTCTTTCTGTCCCCTTTTCATTTTGGGTTTCAATAATTTAGTTTTGTATATTGTTTTTTTAAGTGAATAAATGAAAATAAAGTTTTTTTTTCCCCGTGTCCTGTCTGGCTGTGAAGCAAACAGAATTAATGTCTGAATGCTGGTGACAAGCCTTACAGTTTCACTCTCAGGTGGAGCATCACAGCGTCTTCTTTAATGTCACGCCTGATACTTAAAACTCTGTTGTTATTGTTCTTGAATGCTTTATAATTTCAACCAGATACGAAGACAGAGGTGAAAGAGAACGGAAGAGACGGGAAGGGGGGGGGGGGGGGTCCACAAAAATAAACAATGATGAACAAAAGTCTGCTTCTAGACCTGCAGAAAGAGAAAAACAACACACAACAATACAACAGGAACTTGCCTTATGAGGAAATATACAATCAACATTGTTTTACTGAACAATCACACGACAATAAATCACAGTGCATTTAGTGCCAACCACAGCCTTCAGACATGTGTTGAAAGTGCTCAAGTCCATACTTATGAGAGCACCATGTGAGCACCTGTGTGTGTACATGCGCTTGTATTTGTAAGATTTCTCTCTAGGAGTGTCCAAGAGTGGGAAGGAAGGAGCTCCAAGTCCCAGAGATCCAGGACCTGCCCCAGAGCGCAGGGACCCCAGGGAGACTGCAACCAGAAAAGCCCCAGCCCAGAGGCACAGAGAAGTGCCCCCCCGGGGGGGGGGGGGGGGGGGGGGGCACAACCAGCAGCCGGCAGAGTCCGGGGAAATATCAGCGACAAACCCACAGGCCCGCCCGCAGCCTCCCACCCCCAAGCCAGCCGAGTCCAGCGACCAGGGGCGACCAGCCCCGCCGGGGACCCAACAGAGCCCAGGGACTCAGATCCCACCAGGCAATCACCGGGATAAATCAGGCAGACGCCAAAAGTCTTTAACCCCCTGACCCGGGAGCCGTGGACACTGAAAATTAAGTTAAAAAAAAGATATCCACCAACAGCACAGGGGTGTTTAAACAATGTTAATCTTTCACAATTATTACAATCATTGCTTTAATGAAAAATGTACAATAGTTTGTTTTTAATAATCCTCATTATCACTATTTTATCTTGAAGTTTTTCACCATCTTATTTTGAAATATTGATAGAGACCGAATGTGAAGTAACAATTCAGGAGCGAATTAGAAGAAGGATGAGTTGTCATTTACTAACCAAAATGCCCCTTTGTGCTGCTGGCTGGATGATATTGGACTGCAGAGTCAGATGGTCTTGTGTAGGAGCGGGGGGGCTCTGTGAGTTACTCAATGAGGATTTTCCTTCAGCACGACCACAGATATTGATGATTTTTTACTCATTTTATGCTCGTACTCATCAAAAATGCTGTATCCATACTGGATACTCATTTCGATACTCGGTGCAAAACCGCAGCTGAACGGTTTACTCGCGAACTTCAAAGCGGTCCTTTTCACACCGGGAGAGTCTCGGCAGCGGCAAGCCTTCCTATCGGTGCTCTTCGGTGGACTCGCAAGATCACAAGATCCCTCAAGATGGTTTGTTTATGCACTCTGCCATTAAACCAAAATGAAGGAATCGTGTTTGATATTGCGGTTTGATAAAAGCCATGAAAAAGTCACCGCTGCACTTCTGGAATGATGCTGTGAGTAAATAAGTCGTTGGGTCACACGTAAGCTTCATATATATGAAACCGCATTGCTGCAGTACTTTTATTTAGAAATTTACCAGTGATTTTACACTGAAACCGTGTGTGATTTGCTGTCTAGCCCTATGTTCAGTGTGGAAATTGATGGATCCCACAGTGAACTGAGGTAGGCCTATGTCTGTCTGAAGTGCAGTAAAGTCCTTTTTACAAGACACACCGTGCCAGCAAATCAGTGTGATATTAGAGAGTCTCATAAACGCACCCTGCCGGGATGGCACTGCATGCAGTTTGCGGCCTCGCTTGGTATTACGGTATTGCGGTAATTGTCTGTCTTAGAAACAGCGCCTTGGTGCAACAGAGGGACTTGTCATGATAATGTGGGGAGTTATTGCCGAACTCTGGCTGGAAACTTAATTGACAGTCAAAGTAAACACAGACCGTAACTTTTGCTTTTTGAATAAAATCAGCTGAGATGGTAAACTGGAGCGCTGTGGCACTCCATGAGCTTCTCTCCATTAGAGCTGGAGCTCAGGGCACCAGACTGCATAGGGACTGGGGAGGACAGACATCTTTAGGAGCGGCTTGTTAAAATAATGAGGAGGGCGGCTTCAATTGCAATAAAAAGTTATGTCCTAGATAACCTGAAGTCTGCGGCAGCGCAAAGACCCCATACCCACTTTATGCCGCCATTGCCTAGTTTTTGTATAAAGGACATGATTGCGCCACATTGCCGCCATGGTCAGACCACTTATAAACAATCTAAGGTTGCCTGATGCCGTTGCGGCAAATTGACTGTATTGTTTTATAAAAACACTGAACACAAAAAGACTTCCAGTAAGTCATGATAACTGGAGAAGTGGGCATTACGTTTTACTGGTTTTTGTAAAAGTCCACTCGTATGATGTTTGTGAGTCATTTGGAAACAAAACACCATTTTGAGAAGAAACTACATTGTTTTGAATGTAGTTTCCTTTTGCAGGACAATTAAAGGGTTTTGCCCAGTGTGTGTGTGTGTGTGTGTGTGTTACTGATGTAAAAGCTGTATAAACTAGGTGGACTTGATGGGTAACAGCCCAGTTTTGAACCCAGCTCACGTTCCCTGATTCTAGCTCGGTTTACTCTACATCTTCCCTTCCACAGACGGAGTATCTCCTTTTTCCTTTCATAGATTTTGAATACAGTGAAGTTCTTGTTCCCCATTCTTTAAACTGGGATACCATCTAGTCCTCTTTTCTCACTCTGGATCTTCTCACTGGTGGTCTCTGTTGTGACGGGACCTCTGCAGGAGGGAGATGAGTCCCCTCTTTGAAGTCAAGTTGTCTGAAGAGAGGCCCGACTCTGCCTGATTGACAGAGCTGGCCCACCTGGCAGAATTTAAATGAATTAGGTGCCCATTTCTGACAGTGATGTTTGGAGCCCTTTCCATCCGGCCCCATCTCTTCTGTGCACCTCAACCACTCATTCACATCAAGCCTGAAAAGTTGCTCTGGAATCCAAGCCAGGCAAACTGCAACAGTGGTGAGCTGTTTGGGCTGCGGATGAGCTGCAGGGGTCAAAGGTTAGAGGAAGGTTCATATGGGTGGGAGTTGATAACATGATAGGCAGTGTTAGTTGATTAGTTACCTGCAGGCCTAAGGCTGGAAATATACTTGCTTTTTTACCTCGCGTAACTACAAACAGCCTGCTGCGTCACCAGCGCGTATTTGCCTGCGTACTGCACGCACTACTGGAGTGTTCCGCTAGAGGTCAGTGTACCGTATAGTGTGTGGCATTATACCAAAACAAAACAAACATGGCGACGATAGAGGAGTTAAGTAGCCGGTTAATTTTGAGATTACGACAGAAAAAAAGACGGCGTCGGTGTCGTAGATGGTATGTGAGACCCCTAAACCAGGCACGGCAAGACAACGGAGAATACGTTTCGCTCGTTTTGCCGATGAGGGAAATCGACGATGAAAAACATTATAATTACTTCCGAATGTCCTCGTCTGCTTTTGACGAGTTGCTCAGAAGGATTGAGACACTGATTTCCCACCGACGCACACGTAGTGCTCCCATTAGCTCATCACAGCGCCTTGCTGTCACACTACGATTTCTTGCTACTGGTTGTAGCTACCAGTCCCTGGCAACCAGCTATACACTTGGATCCGCAACAGTTGGATGTGTTGTAAAAAAAAAGTTTGCGAAGCTATACTGACAGCACTCAAGGACGACGACGTGGCCTTTCCCAGTGTTGCAAAGTGGATGGAAATTCAGGAGGAATTCTGGTCTCTTTGGAATTTTCCCACCTGTGTCGGAGCAATCGACGGGAAACACATTCGAGTTGGAGCTCCAGCCAATAGTGGAAGTTCCTTCCACAACTACAAAGGGTACTTCAGCTTCATCCTGATGGCTGTGTGCGACGCCAGGTGAGTGGTGGAATGCTATACCCACCCCTGGTAAGTAAAAGGTCGGTTTTTATATTCCCCAGAGTTAAGTGAGGAAAAGCATGTTTTAACTAATCCTCCTGACCTGGCAGCAGTGTCTTTTGTTTAGCATGAAACACTCTTTGTTGTTCCATTTCATTTACATAGTTTTATGCTAACCTAAAGCAAACTGACAGGTCAGGAGGATTAGTCACTTGCTTTTTCTCACTTAACGCTGGGGGAATATAAAAACTGACATTTTATTTAGGGATGGAGTATACCTTTTACAGAATCATATTCTTTTATTTTAAACTTTAAATGAAATGATTTGTTTATGCACTTATTGCTTGAAGTCATATTTGCACAGACAAATAATTTCACTGAGGATTTATTTAATTTTAAAGTAAAATTTATTGCAGATAAACATCATTTGGAGCTGGGCATAAAATAAAACCTATTTCCTTACTTCAGGTACAGATTTACAATTGTGGATATTGGAGCCTATGGCCGTGACGGTGATGCTGGCGTGTTTTCAAGAGGTGCCTTTGGATCCCAGCTCATCAAGGGGGAGCTGCACCTGCCACCTCCATCTCCTCTGCCAAGTGCTGTTGTTCGGAGTCCCCCAGTCTTCGTGGCAGATGAAGCTTTTCCACTGAAAGTGAACCTGATGCGGCCATATTCAGGTTAGTTTGTGGAGTAAAAAGGTAGAGAATTTGAATCAACTAAGTTCGACTGAACCACTCATCCCTAAACTAAGACAATACAATCCTAATTATATTTTCTTATGTTTATAATAGGGACCGACCTCACAGCAGAGCAGCGCATCTACAACTATCGACACTGCAGAGCAAGGCGGGTCATAGAAAATGCCTTTGGCATTTTGGCTGCACGATGGAGAGTGTTTGGGAAAGCCATGGAGTGTTCTGTTGACACTGCTGAATTAATAACAAAGGGATGAGTTGCTCTTCACAACTTCCTCTGTGGTACTGACCAACTCCAAGCTGAGACAGCAGGGTACATCAGTAGAGTGGACGAAGGAGATGTCTTGGGAGAATGGAGGCAAGTTGTGGAGACCGACACAAACCTCTTGGACCCCGGACGCTTGACTTCTGAGCGTGCTACACGACATGGCACTGAGGTGCGGAACAGCTTGATGAACTATTTTCAAACCGAAGCAGGAAGAGTGTCTTTTCAGGACATCATCCTCCAACGGGGCACACTGCATTAGTGTATATCCATTTGCTTGTGGTGTCAGTTTAAATGTTTTTTACACGTGATTTGTTTCAGCACAACACAAGGAAACCCAATAAATTTTTTTATTTATCTTCAAGTACAGGTTTAGAGCAAAATATCACCTGCAAAATAAAACTGATTCAGTTCAAGTTTGTCATTGGAACAGTTATTTTTTTTATAAATGGTCACATTAAATTTGTATAAAATGTAACATTTCATTTTAACAAGACAACAAATGTTCAAGTAATTTTTGTAGCGCTGTCATTCATAAAACATTTTAAGCTTTCAACCTGAAAAACATTCAGAAATGTGGAAAATCTGCAAACATGCTGCAGCACATGAGAACATTCTGCTAATTTAAATCATTGAGGCAGTTTTCTGATTTTTAAGGAGTTTTTAGCCTCATGAGGTGAATATCAAACTGGTTTGATATTCACCTCAGCGCCTATGAGGCAGAAAACTAAACTGCTGTAGTAAACGACTGCTCTCGTGTACTGCAGGCTTAACAAACAACACAACAACAAACAGCACAAGAAAACTGCATGGGAGGAACATTAAATAAAAAAATAACATTTTCTACTCATAACATTGCATGAGCTGCTTAACTTCCTTCATGAGTCTTTGTGCATCATGCGGATCCAGCTGCTGAAGGAACATACCCATGTAGCTTCCAAAGGTTGTGTAGATGTTGTGACCTGCACAAGCTTCCTCTCTAACCTCTGCCAGCCTCTGGAGGAGGGCAGCATCCACAGGATCCAGCTCTTGGGGTCTTTTCTTCCTTCTTGGAGCGGTGGGTGTTCTGGCAGCTGTGCTGGGTCCTGAAGTGGTCTGAGATGAGGTAGATGGGTCAGGTGAAGGATCAGGTTCAGGTGTGCTTCCAGGTGAAGGAGTTATGGTCTCTTCATTACACATCTACAGCCACAGTGCCACAAACGAGACATCTGTCAACTACACAGGTGACATGATGAGAATTGTGATGTGAAATGCTAGTTTATTTTAAGTACATGTAAACTAGAATGTTAGCTCCTCGTCTGTTTAAAAAAACAGCCCAGAGTGGATTCGGATGTTTACTTACGGGCCTGCTTTGTGGGAAGTTGGTCTCGGTTGAACGGTGGTTTATAAAACGGCTGAGCCAACCCAGGCGTCTGACGACAGCTGGACAAAACACGCCGTCTGCACCGTCCCCGCTCCGTTTCTCCATCATCTTCCTTCGAGCCCTGACGTAGCGGTCTCGGACTTGCTTCCATTTTATTTTGCACGTCTCGGCGTCGCTTTGCAGGTTGTCACTGATCTCTCTCCAGCTGCTCTGACAAGCATACTTGTCGCTGTGCAGTGGTGACGACATCATAAAGATGTGGATAGTTCCGAACCTGGTCGATTAGCTTTTCTTCAAAGCTTTCTGACATTTTAAAACTAGTGGGGTTTGCCGTCGTTGACCCCTGTACTACATGCGGTTAAATAACGCTCTACACTCCGCCTAGTGGCTACCCGTGTATTGCAGCGTGCGGCCGCGTCGTGTTAAATTCAGAGTATGTGCACAAACGACGCATCAAACAGACACAAACTACGCAAGGCAGCCATGATACGTGCGCGTACGCGTTGTTAAAAGCAAGTATATTTCCACCCTAAGAGGAGAGGACGTGCAAACGTCATCGCTGCTACTGCTGCGTTGAAATTCAGCGATCTGGAACGGGTCAAAAACACGACACTTTAAGTTATCACGTATTTTGTGTGCAAATGCTTTGGCATATCCATAGTGTTTCCTCTCTTTGATGAAATATCTAGTTAGCAAGTATTGCTACTTGTCCTGTTGTCATCTTTTCTCATAAAGTTGAACTAAACTTTTGAGCATTTGTGCAGCTTAGGCGCCATGTTTCAGTCTGGTGCATTTTGAGGAAACAAAGTAGAGTTAGAGGCTGGTGAGAATGTATGATAAAGTATTTATACATGTTCATGGTATTATAATACTACACGTGATTGATTATACATCCTGTCCTGTCTTTAATCCACTTTGAACACCGACTACAGCGAAGTCCTCTGATGCATCCATGCTGCTCAGTACCAGACCTGTATGATGTCACTAGTTGCTGAAGAACCAATTAGCTGACAGAGCTGCTGGTGAACGTGTGAGCGTGCATAACTTGTTAAACTGTGTGAGTCAACTTATGGAACAAAGTAGAATCCAGCTGCTGTTATTTATTTGTTGTTGTTTATAGAAACTAAATCTATCTGCAGGGCTTTAGGCCCAGGGCAGTTTTAGACCTCGGACAAAATCACATCCATCCATCCATCCATGCGTTTTCATCCGCTTATCTGGAGTCGGGTCGCGGGGGCAGTAGTCTGAAGCCTGATTTATGCTTCTCCGTCTGCGTCAGTGCAGAGACACGCAACGCCATTATCCGTCCTTGCGTAGGGCTCCGGCAGGCCCGCAAGTACGTACGGAGTCGAGCCCACTTGTTTAAACATCCATCGAACGAGACTGATTACGCAAGCTTGTGATTGGTCAGGACGCCGCTGTTGTTTACAGCGCCGCCATTGCAACACAGAGACACACAGGACTAACAATCATGCGCGCGCACACACACACACACCTAAGGACAATTTAGACAGAGCAATCAACCTAACAGTCATGTTTTTGGACGTGGGAGGAAGCCGGAGTACCCGGAGAGAACCCACGCATGCACAGGGAGAACATGGAAAAATATGAACGTTTCATCCTCCCGTGACTGGAGGAGTGAAAAGATGCGCAGCAAGCGTTTTATTTGTGGACGGAAATGACAGGAAACGTGGGTTTAGAGGTGGTGAGCGCATGAAGAGGTGGGAGAATGAGAGACAAATATGTCCGTGTTAAAAGTCTCTTATATACACAAAAAACACAATATAAACACGCCATCTTGGACCGATACATGACAGGATACCACAGAACAGCGCTACGCCCTCTGTTATCCTGCCGGGCAATTGCTTTGCAACGCTCTCCAGGAGACGGAGAAGTATGAGAGCAAAACGCTTCCGTCAATCCGTGCGTGTCTGTCCCTTGCGGAGCTGACGGAGAAGCATAAACCAGGCTTAAGTCGAGACTGCCCTTTCCCCAGCCACTTGGGCCAGCTCTTCCCTGGGGAATCCCAAGATGTTCCCTGGCCAGGTGAGAGACATAGTCCCTCCAGCATGTCCTGAGTCTCCCTTTAGGCCTCCTCCCGACTGACTTCATAGCGGTGGGGCTAGAATATCAGGCGTGGCGCAGCATTAAAAGAGAGCTTTGCCTGAGAAAGTACTGCCGGGCTGTGCAGGCAAGCTAACAGGCAAAGCCTTTTCTGTGAAAGTTTGTAGTGTGCCTCTGTGACACATCAAGAGTCCCAACTCATCCTTTACTTTTATGAATCTGCTTCCCCTGTTGAAGGTATATGTTGTTGCCTTTCGAACAAAGGTGCCAATGGTGCACAAACTGCATGATGAACAGGAAAAGATGTTCAGAGAGTTCCTGTCCTGCATCATCAAACAAGAAGAGGTAATATGAATCATTAAAGAATCATTAGCTAATAAATCCACCATTGAGTTGTTGTGAAGCTTAGGTAATCATTAGTTGATCAATTAAATCCTGATTTCATTTATCATTAGTTACTCATCTGGTGACATGTGTTACCTTAAACAGCGATGCACAGCTACAGCTTATGAGCTTGACTCTCCCATGTTCCAGTGAGAATCAACAAAGTTCCTCGGAGGAGAAGCGAAACATCTTCAAGAAACCAAAGAAGTCCAGATGCCTTCATTTGAACCCCTTTGGATCAGCTCAGCAGCACTTCGGCGACGTTGTTTTCTGGATGTGCAGACAAACTTCCAGGAAGAAAAAAATCCAACCTCCAGTGGAGGGACATTTTATGGGATTCTTAAAAGGCTCAATGGTGTGGGATGACTCCCACGTCCTGTAAGTACTGGTGAGTAAACAACCAAGCTGCTCTCAAGTCTTTGTTTGTTCAGCCTGTTAAAAACATGACATTTATTAGCCTGCTGTTACTTTTCATTGGGGCTTTTAGCTCCACTAGTCTCTCAGGTTGTCTCTTTATACATCTGAGAGTGTTTATCCAACACTGTTGACTGGAATGGATGAAACACTGCATTCCAAAAGTAGTCAGCACCCTCATCGGTGACATCCAGCTTCAACATGTCTAAGTCCTTCTTGCTGGGATCCTCACACCCCTCTGATGAGCTCCAGTCCAATACTGTTGGCTGATGTTAGCTAGCCCTCTAATAGCCTGTTTTCCTAATGGATGTGAACTCAAGTGAACAAGGTCATTTGGGTTGAGCAGGACAAAGAAAGCAGAGAGTTGAAGGTCAGACTTGATTTGTTGTGGTATGAACCTACCTGAGGATGCCCCGATACCAACACCAGGATCAGTCATCAGTCTCAGACCTTGTGCTAAATGACAATACTGGTATCACTTTATGGCAACGTTGCAGCAATCCCCTCCCTGTCCAGCAGTTTAGTGCATTGGTGCAAAAAAAGGAGGCATGCACTTTATGCAACACATAAGGGCGCTGTGCTAGAGGGGGTGCCACATTGATGATGGGAAAAATACTTTTAGTACTGTTCTTACACAAATATACTTTTTACTTATTTAGTTTTTTTTACAACTAGAACTGTTCTGTTACAAATTAACCATATTCCCCAAAGGCTTATCCCATTATTGGATTTATCGATGGATTACCGTGGCCTTAAATTCATAAGTCTTACCTAAATATCCTTTGTAATTCTGTTTGTGGAACTATAAACATTCTTAAAACAATGTATGAAGTAATGAGGTGTTAACACTTTACATTAGGGGAAGCAAAAAGTGTAACTGCCATGAGCCGGGGTGAGTACTCTTCACGCTATTCACCATCTCTGAGTTTCTGATTGCAGGAGAGGGAGCGACAGCTGATCCTCATCAGTGGGCCGGTTTTATAAGGAGGAGGGTGATCATGCTTCGACGCCGGATGTTTACTACTGACTGGTAGTCTCTTGCCCTTCGTGTTTCACTAGTCTCTCGACTCGTTTGGTACATGTTTTTGAAGATACGTTTTAACGTGGATATCTTTTAGATACTTACCTCAGGTTGCTTCATCTCTGGAAACTCTGCTGAACTCTGGAAGGACGTCTCTCCGGTTCGTTCCTGCATTACCCTTCATTCAGCCGACCCGCTCTCCACCACGCTCACACTCCTTCTCCGAATCAGCCTCCTCAGCTCCTCCCGTCAACCAGGGGCGGATTTAGGACTGAAGATGATCCGGGGCTTTACACACACACACACACACACGCACTAGTCAACATCATATATATATGTCTTGTACCACATAATTTTTAATCTGAAGCTACATATTAAGCATATTCAGGGCAGAGTATTGTTCCTGTTAGTGTTTAGTGTGAGATGATGGTAAATATTCCCTTTCCCCAACAACTTTACCTGATAGTAAGCTAACTTTAGGCAAACCAGCAGCACAACAAATATTTTCAAATAAGACTCACAAACCTGAGTCAACACCAGTCTCATCAAAGCTGGGGTTCTGTTGTTGTACTTTTGGTCTAAAAAACGTCCTTATGTCCATCTTCACTCATGCGTTTCAGGCAGAGACTGTAGAAGAAGCCGGCTGCTGAAGGGCTTCTTCTTCAGTGGTGGAGGCTCAGGCAGGCTGTATACAAACTACTGCCAGCTGCTCCCTCTCTGTTGGACTTTGGTACTGCATGCTACTTCCACGATTTAGATCCGGGGCTTTTCATGAAACATCCGGGGCTTCAGCCCAAGTAGCCGGGCCTGACACCGCCCCGCCGTCACTCATCCTCCTGGACCGTAATCTTCGCTCTGGATATCACCCCGGCTCACTCCCCCTCCATTTCCATTCCATACTTCCGCCGCATCATAAGTCCCGTCTCCAAACAATTCCCTCAAAACTACAATTGCCGGGACTTCCGGCTAATGGCTGCTTGGAGTGAGTAGCGTTTTGGTGAAGCTCCTGCACGATCGACCTTTTTTGTTAATAAATTACAGGGCACTTTTTTCTGACCCAACCCCAGACGATATTTAACTCGTTTTACAATAATACACTTTTTTCATTTTTTCATTAAAATGCCACCAAAGCCGACAAAAGGAGGAAACTCGATTCGATCTCACCTGCGGGCTGCTTCTTCTGACGAGTCCTTGACCCAACCCGAGTCGGGGACTGCGGCCCAGGCCGCCACCAGTAGCGACATCGGCGCTCTCAAAGCGGAGTTGCTTTCGGCTCTCCGCCATGACTTTGCTGCTACATTGAAAACGGAGTTTCAAGCTATCCTTGATGAAAGCCTTTCCTCCATTAAATCCGAGCTTCTCTCTTTCAAAAAGGAATTGTCCTCTGGCCTGTCCGCGATGCAGGAAAGTTTCACTGGGCTAAAGGTAACGGTCGCTGAGATGGAGCATTCCTTGTCTACTTGTACCGATGACATCACCAGCCTCCAGAGGAAAGTGGAACATTTAACTAAAGCGGTTGCCAAGTTGGAGGATAAATGTGACGACTTGGAGTCCCGGTCCCGGCGCAAAAACATCCGTATCGTTGGGGTTCCAGAAGACGATCCATTGTCGGCATCCACTGCTGCTGTATCACGGTTGCTGAAGGAAGCCTTTGACCTCGCTGAAGAGCCGCTGCTAGACCGAGCTCACCGCTCTCTGGCTCCCAAGCCTAAAACAGGTGAGCGGCCCCGTCCCATTGTAGCGAGGTTACATTACTACACTGACTGTGTTAAAATCCTGACGAGGGCAAGGGAGCTCCAGCGGATTAAGGTGAACAACATGACCATCTCCGTTTTCCCCGATTACACTGCTAAGACAGCCCGAGCTCGTGCGGCCTTCGCGGACTGTCGTCGCCAGCTCCGAGGAATAGAGGGGGTTCGATTCGGCCTGCTCCACCCAGCCCGGCTGCGGATTACACATGATGGGGTCACACGGGACTTTACCTCTCCAGATGAGGCCAAAACTTACATTGAGACGATAACTAAGTGAGGGAAGGGGAAAAAAAGAAAAGAAAAAAAAAACGCAAATATACTGACGCCTCCGGTTTATATTTCACGGTTTGAGGACTGTGTTTTTCTTTTTCTTATTGGAGGGGGGGGTAATGAATTTTTTTTTTTTTTTTTTTTACGTTCAAAAATGTATGAGTCAGTTTTAAAATGTTTGTCCCTTACGGGGTTAACTTAAAAACAATATTTTCATTTAGGCATTCTTTGATTAGTGCCTGTCGTATATATTTATTTTAGATTATGTGTCTGGTCTTGCTGGATTCACCTGAAACTTAAAGGTGTTTTTGTTTGTTTTTCTCCTATTGCGCTATTTAGCTGAAAGTACAACTTCGTCAATGACTCCCATAGGAGTCTGCACCGTTCCTTCGTTTGGGGAAGGACAGTGCAAGGGGGGGGGGTCTTTTTTTTTTTCTTATTTTTTCCTTGTGGGGGGGGTGCCTACTTACTTCTGTAATAAATGATTGATCACATGTCCTGTCATATACAAGCCTCACCAAGTTCTTCAGTTAGATTTTTAAGTTGGAACGTCAAAGGCCTTAACAACCCGGTGAAACGTTCTAAAATATTTTCACACTTGAAGCGTCTAAATCCAGATATAGTATTTTTACAAGAAACACATCTGCAAGATACACATCATTGCAAACTCAGATACTCATGGATTGGGGGAACTTTTCATTCAACCTTTAATTCTAAAGCCAGGGGTGTAGCTATTTTAATTAGTAATAAAATTGATTTCACGGTTTCCAAAACAATTGTGGATAAAAATTGTAGATTTCTTATAATTGCTGGTAAATTATTTCACACTCCTGTTTTGCTGGTCAATGTTTATGCTCCAAACTTTGACAACCCTGAATTTACAAACAATCTATTTAGCACTCTCCCTTTTCTTGACACCCACTGCTTAATTCTTGCTGGTGACCTGAACTGTGTAATGAACCCGACACTAGACAGCTCCTCACCTCGTGTCCTCACTCAGTCCTTCATGTCCAAATCAATCTCTGACTTCATCTCACAGAATGGGTATGTAGACCCTTGGAGGACACTTAATCCACGAATGAAAAAGTTTTCCTTTTTCTCTCAAGTACACCAATCTTATTCCCGTATAGATTATTTTTTTGCTGATGGTTCTCTGATGCGGAAAGTTACATCGTCTGATTACCATCCAATTGTTATATCGGACCACGCTCCGCTAACCCTCGATATAAACTTCACTGGTAGACCTCGCTCCTGCCCTTCTTGGAGGTTCAATACTCTCTTACTATCCGATGATCCATTCAACCTGTTCATCCGTTCAGCAATCGATGACTTCCTTGTCTTTAATAAAAGTGATTCAGTCTCTTCTTCATTATTATGGGAAACACTGAAAGCATATCTGCGTGGCCAGATTATTTCTTATTCTGCTAATTTTAACAAAAACGCCAGGGCCAAGGTAGCGGAAATTTCAGCAAAAATTCAAGACGTGGACAACCAAAACGCCATTAATCCATCACAGGTGCTACTGAAACAACGACAGGATTTACAAACTGAACTTGATCTCCTCACAACAGCTGACGCGGAACGTCTGTTGATTCGATCTCGTGCTACCTACTACGAGCATGGTGAGAAACCAAGTAGACTTCTAGCACACCAATTGAAACGTAGGGCCAGCTCTCGCACAATTTCACAAGTTAAGGACAAATCTGGCGATCTGGTTTCTGACCCTGTCTCTATCAACAGAATTTTTAAGAGATTTTACTGCAATCTCTACAGCTCCGAATCACAGTCAGTTTCAGATGAGATGCTTGCCTTCCTCCAAAATTCTGACCTTTCCACAGTAAATAAATCAGTTTCTGATAAGCTTGACGCCCCTATTAAATTAGAGGAAATTCTTGGCTCTATCAACTGTATGCAGAGCGGTAAGGCCCCAGGCTCAGATGGTTTTCCAGCTGAGTTTTTCAAAAAATTTAAAGGCAAGCTAGCCCCTCTCCTCCTTGATGTATATAATGAATCACTACGAAACGGCCGGTTGCCCCCTACTTTAACGCAGGCATCTATTTCAGTTTTATTGAAGAAAGGCAAAGACCCCACAACATGTGAATCCTACAGGCCCCTATCTCTCCTAAACGTAGATTTTAAGATTTTGGCCAAACTACTTGCAATTCGACTTGAAGCCGTTCTTCCACAGATTATCTCACAGGAACAGAATGGATTTATTAAAGGCCGTCAGCTGTTTTTTAACACACGTACATTGCTAAGTACAATTTTTTCTGCTCACTCTCCCTCATCTCCTGAGGTGATAATTTCTTTGGATGCAGAGAAGGCCTTTGATCGGGTTGAATGGGATTATCTTTTTGCTGTACTGATGAGGTTTGGATTTGGAGAAAGGTTTGTGTCTTGGATCAAACTTCTTTATACATCCCCTCAGGCTTGTGTCATTACCAACTCAGTCCATTCTGATTACTTTCCACTAGGCCGTGGCACTCGACAAGGGTGTCCTCTTTCTCCCCTTCTTTTTGCATTAGCCATAGAGCCTCTTTCTGCTGCTCTGAGATCCCTCTCTTCCTTTCATGGAATTATCCGTGCAGGTGTTGAACTTAAGGTATCCCTGTACGCAGATGACCTTCTTCTGTTTGTAGCTGACCCCTTGTGTAGTTTTCCCCCGATTTTATATATCTTGGAAAAATTTAGCTCTTTTTCTGGTTATAAAATAAATTTGCTTAAGAGTGAATGTTACCCTGTGAACTCTTTAGCGTTAACACTGGAGCCGTCTGACATTCCTTTTAAGCTCAGCCCCTCGGGGTTTAGGTACTTGGGGATTAATATTACACGAACTTTACCTTTACTGTTTTCTGAGAATTTTGCCCCCCTGGTCTCACAATTTACCTTAGATTTCCAGAGGTGGAACTCCCTCCCACTGTCATTAGTTGGCAGGATTAATATTATCAAAATGAATGTGCTACCCAGATTTCTCTTTCTATGTCAGTGTATCCCCTTATTTTTGCCCATGCGGTTTTTTAAGTCTCTGGACCGGATGGTTTCTTCTTTTTTGTGGAATGGAAGAGCCCCTAGACTTAGGCTTTCTTTATTACAACAGTTTACTTCTAATGGGGGTCTTTCCCTACCAAATTTTTTAATGTACTACTGGTCTTCGCATATTCATAAGCTGACCTACTGGTTAAATTCGCCTGATCTGATTTGGTGTAAACTTGAAATTCAATCTATTTCTTCACATTTTTCACCCGCCTCCCTTATCTATTCATCACTACCTGTTAAAATATCTTCTGTTGCTTCGAATCCCGTAGTGATCTCTACACTTAAGATATGGTTTCAGTTCAGGTCGCATTTTAAATTCATATCCCCCTCTGCCAGATTACCATTGTTAAGGAATCATCTATTTTCCCCTGCCACCACCAGCGCCGCCTACTTGATGTGGCACGAAAGAGGCATAAAGTCCATGAGAGCCCTTTACAGAGATGATGTCTTTCTTAGTTTCTCAGAGCTATCCTCAAACTTTAACCTACCTTCCACTCACTTGTTTCTGTATTTTCAAATTAGACACTGTGTCTCATCACTGTTTCCAAATTTTCCAATTCTCCCCACTGATCCTCCATGGGTTGACCTCCTGCTTGCTAGGCCTAATCAAAAATCACCTTTATCAAGTATATATTGTATGCTTATGGCAACTGAATCTGACTCACCAGGTAAAATCAGAACTGCCTGGGAGCATGAATTAGGTCTTGAACTGTGTGAATCATGGTGGGATAAGGTGAATCTCATCATGCGTTCAAGTACACCATGTGCTAGGCTACAGCTTATACAATTTAAAGTGATAAACAGAGTCAATTTCTCAAAATCTCGTTTATCTAAGATGTTTCCTTCAATCATAGACCAATGTGACCGGTGTCACACCTCCCCTTGCAATTTAAGCCATATGTTTTTTTTCTGTCCGAGTTTGAAAAAGTTTTGGAGTGATTTCTTTTCTGTACTTTCGGGGGGTTTTGGAACACAAATCCGAGAGGCCGCTCTAATAGCCATTTTTGGAGTTCCGATGACGCCTCTTAATATAACTCCCCAGCAAAATGAGATCTTGGCCTTTTGCTCCCTCCTTGCTTGATGGTGTATTTTACTTCTTTGGAAATCTCCCACGCCTCCATCTACATTGCAATGGCTTAACACTGTCCGGACATTTTTGAAGGTGGATAAGATCTCACTCACAGTGAAGGGTAGTTCAGCAAAATTTATCCACAAGTGGACACCCTTTCTGGAATATCTCAAATCTTTTCCTTAATGCGAAGCAACTTGCCCATCCTGCGACTATATTGAAAAGAATCCGACACTTATTCCTTTCTTTTTTTTAGGTAGACATTGGATTTAAGCACCCCTCTTCCCCCTTATATTTATCTATTTATTTATTTTTATTTTTTAAATTTATTATTTTTTTTCTTTTTTTCCTCTTTTTTCTGTCTTCTGTTTGATAAGTTAAAGTTAAAAAATATTGTGAAAGAAATATCTGAGAAAATATGTCATTTAAGTTGTATACAATGCAATGTATGCAAGTCTATATGTGTTCTTGATAAACAAATTAAAAAAAAAAAAAACTACAATTGCCAATACTCACCTCTGTTTTCCCTTAGACGCCGCTTCCTGTTTGCTTTCCCATCTGCTGGACCCCCAGTGCGCCCTTAGTTCTCCTGTTCTAAAATAGAATGTTTTATTTTTGCCTTTACACTTGCCTCAGTCTCTCATTCTGCATGTCTTGGGTTAGGCATCTACCTCAAAACATGACAGTAACAGATTACTTGTAGATGTACAGATGTAATTTATTCATGTATTTTTTAAGGCTATAAGTAAATTTATATAGCACTTTTCACATACATGCTGTAGATCAAAACAAAAGTCATAAAATCAATGATCTTAAAACAAATAATTTTTTAAACATTTTAAGTAATGAGGTGTTGCAGAACATTTAACTATGACATGTGACGTATTTTTTCCTCCAAGTAGACTCAGGTCTCATGTCCAGACAAGACCTAGAGAAACCCATTCATGCGTTCATCTACAGCAGGCTGGACTATTGCAATGGTCTTTTGACTGGTCTTCTCAAAGAAGCTGTGAAGCAACTGCAGCTTATTCAGACTTCTGCTGTCATGGTGGGCTGAAGTCTCTTAACCCACACGAGAGAATCACACACGGATAAGGTGAGCGATGATATAAAAGTCTTTAAGAAAAACAAAGAAGCCAAAGAATAAATGAGCGCAGATCCAAAGGGACAGGAAAACGGGACCACTCCGACTACAAGAAAAAACACAATGGTGTGAGTGGCAGAAACCGAGAACCAGGAAAGTATAAGATAACAGGAACGGCCTTACTGAGTTGAGCAGGGTACGAGCTGGAGGGAAAGGCAAGTCAGGCTGATGCAGGGGTGGAGGTTGTCGCAGGAGAACGGTTAGATCCAGGAAGGCAGGTGAGCGGTGGAGAGCGGAGGCCAGGGAATCGAACAGCGCCGAGATGAAAAAAAAACACACACCTCAGGCAGGCGGAGAGTATCCAGGACTGGGGCAGACAAAAACGCAGATCAGGTTGAACAGACAAACTAGTTTTCAGGTCTCTCTGATTTAGGACAGGATTTAACCAACAATTTATATTGTTCAGGTGTGGGAGCGCTGTTCCTTAAATCCTCTGCCAAGCTGGAGTTAATTGGCTTCAGCTGCAGCTCCCCAACACACTCACCTGCAAACAATGAATGACAAAACACAGCAGAAGACAGCAGAACCATGACATCTGCTGCTTGAGTCTTAACAAGAACCAAGAGAACTGAGCACATCGCTACTGTTCTTAAACACTGGTTACCAGTAAACTACAGAATCAATTTCAAAGTACTTCAACTAGTTTATAAATCACTCAATGGCAT